>CM042331.1:30654973-30779973 GCA_023566125.1 Zingel zingel | reverse complement strand
CCAACCATCACAACTCTAGTTTTGGTTGCAATAAACGCATAGTTTACTGATTTACATGTGAAGATATGTTGGCTCTATACACGCTAAAAGTATTGCTTTTTTTAATGGAGTCTGGTGGGCTTAGCGTTAGGAACTTCAGAGCTGTTTCTGGTTAAACAGAAAGGTTCTTGAGTTCAGCTTTTTTATCTCAAAATGTAGGTGTAATTTCCTATGAATGAGGTTTATTGACCATGAATTCAAATAAGAGTAAAACTGGTAATAAGTTGGTGTTAGTGGCGTATTTAACCCTATCCTTTCTCCTGCTTCCTGTCAACCAACCGCCTGCATGTTGTGCCCACGCCATGCTGCACCTAAACTTCATTGTCTTTAATAAACTGGTACCAGTTTGTATCCTACACCTTTATCAACAATGGCCCATTATGAGCCGTCAGCGGTGCATCTGTGAATGTTTAACAAAATTATCTGATTCCTGTTCCGCTGAACATTCAAATAATTGATCATATCAACAGAGACACGTCTCACTTCCTTCTCCGTGTTTGTTTAACAAATTCCTTTATAACCATCCCGTTAAAATATGAACGTTACTCATCACAGCTTGGAAACGAAGATAAGTCTTTTACTGCCACTCATATATGGGAGGCTTAGAGATAGCAGTCCTAAAACAAAGTCAACATGCCTGGGTGGTATTACTCAGTGTTGTTGAAGTCTTAAAGGGTAACTACCGTTTTTGGTCAGACTCTGCTGACAGACTCAGATTATTATTCTAAGTGTCTGACAACATTATGGAAAGGATCCCTACAGAGATAGACCTTTTTAAAACCTCTTTAAGACCTTTGTGTTTAACAGGAAACAGCTCTGAAGTCGCTAGCACTAAACCCACCAGACTCCATTTAAAAAAGTAATACTTTTAGCGTGTATAGAGCCCACATATTTTCACATGTAAATTGGAAAACTATGTGTTTATTTCAACCAAAACTAGAGTTGAGATTGTTGGAAAAGCAGAAAGACGACCCAAAACGGCTTTTTATAGATTCTATTTTGTTTCTGTCAACTCTGAATGAAGTGTATTTTAAGATGCTTAAATGACAGTTTATTTACATGGAGTCTGGTGGGTGTGACGAACGCAATTTCACGGATGTTTTTATGTTTAAAAAGAAATTGTTGGACAAAACCCCAATACAATAAAATCCAGCCCTCAAATGTCTCTCTGCTCTTTAGTGAAGAGACATTTGAGGTCTGTTTGATAATTATTAACGTGAGCTGTTAAAGTTAATGAAATGGAGGTAATTAAAGAGAGAAGATGTTTATAGCGGCAGCAGGCAGTAAAGTGTGGAACAGGGTCACATCCATTACTGGACTGACACACCCTCAGCCAAAGACAACGTGTCAGAGGAAGAGGAGAGGGAAGGCATCAGCTTTCACTTTGGATCAGTGTATCCCTGACTGGCAAACTGATGTGATGAGATCAAAAAGTTAGCTTAAAAAAAAAGACAGAAAACTCTAGTTGGTCCCTCAGAAGAGAACTGATGTTGCCTCATTAGTAGTCTCTAAGTCTCTAGAGACCAAGTCAGGTCTCAAGTCTCTGAGCTAAAGTCCAAGTCAAGTCTCTGAGCCACAGTCCAAGTCAAGTCTGAAGTCTCTGATCTAGAGTCCAGGTCAAGTCTCAAGTCTCTGAGCTAGAGTCCAAGTCAAGTCTCAAGTCTCTGAGTCTCTAGAGTCCAAGTCAAGTCTCTGAGGCAGAGTCCAAGTCAGGTCTCAAGTCTCTAAGCTAGAGTCCAGGTTGAGTCTCAAGTCTCTGAGCTAGAGTCCAAGTCAAGTCTCTGAGCTAGAGTCCAGGTCGAGTCTCAAGTCTCTGAGCTAGAGTCCAGGTCAAGTCTCAAGTATCTGAGCCAGAGTCCAAGTAAAGTCTCTGAGCCACAGTCCAGGTCAAGTCTCAAGTCTCTGAGCTAGAGTCCAAGTCAAGTATCTGAGCTAGAGTCCAAGTCAAGTCTCAAGTCTCTGAGTCTCTAGAGTCCAAGTCAAGTCTCTGAGCCACAGTCCAGGTCAAGTCTCAAGTCTCTGAGCTAGAGTCCAGGTCAAGTCTCTGAGCTAAAGGCCAAGTCAATTCTTAAGTCTCTGCGGTAGAGTCCAAGAGTCAGAGTTAACCTCCCGTAGGTCGTTGCGAAAGCAAGAAGCACGCTAACGTTATATGGCCAATGAGCTAAACATGTACACCTATCAGGGTGTGTTTCCAGGTGTCTGATAACATGAGATATGGTTGAGCCAGAATCCTTTATCTTGATACCACATATTTTGCATCCAGCGCTTCTTTTGTGTGGGCCTTGTTGTCTGAAATTTGTAAAGCCAAAGCTTCTGATGAATGGCACAGCAGCGGCCGGAGCGCTCACGTGTGGCCACGCACCAGCAGATACCTTACATATTACATATTACGTGTTACGTAGGTAGGTTAGGGCTTACGCAGGCAGGGGAATAGCATTCAACTCATCAGACGTTTCCTACAAATAAAGATTGTCCACGAGTCATGCATCTCGAGTCTCAATTCAAGTCTGAAGTCACTGCGTGTGCGACTTAAGTGTGAGTTTCAAACTCTACGGACCCCTGAAGGGACATGGGGAAATATTTTTCTTGTGGGCAACAGAAACGTTCTTGTGTGCACGAGATATGAGAAACCAGTCTAACATTATGTGTCTAAAGTTGATATTTCACATTCACAGCATGAAATAAATCAACAGTTTCTGAACCAGAAAGGTTTCCTGTGTGCAGGATCATTTTCTTTTCTCCCCCATGTCCCTTCAGAGGCTCGATGCATTAGCCGTGTTCCCATTCACATATGTTATATATTTCATTTTGAAGTATTGCATCAGAAAAGCTGTGTGGAAATGCCAGAATTTGATCAAACTACCAGACTGAGCTCATGAAATGGCGTATGTACGACACGCCAATTCGTATGCCATTATTGGCGTATTATCAAGACGCCTACTCGCTTCTTAGCGTGTTTATCAACGCCGTTTGGCCTCCATTGACTTACATTACCTTGCGATTGCGTGCAATTGCCGTAGCGAGTAGTATGAAAGGGCGAAAATCTGCGTAGAGAGGTTGGTCGGGTGGAGGATGGATCAAACACAGGACTGTCACCCAGGAGACCGGGCATCGTGTCCCGCGTGTCACGTTTCCTAAACCCAACCGGTTCTTCTTTTCCTAAACCCAACCCGTCCGCTGTATACGACGCTCAAAAATGCGTTCAGATAACACGCCACTTGGCTTAAGAAAGTGGGCGTGTATGTTTACGCGTCATGATGTCATGTTGAAACTACATATTTTAACCAATTTTTGAATTGTTCAATCCAAGAAATGTCAAATCTGTCAACACTTACTGCTGTGAACGTTACATTTCATTGTGTAAAAACTCTGAACTTTCATCTGTTTTAATTGGCATCATCAATTAGCATCATAAAATGTTAGTGTTCCTTTCTTATCTACTCTCACATAATCAAAGTGAAAGGAGCGATTGTTAGAAACAGAAATACCTATCTCTGTGTCTCATTAAACCTTTACAGCGTTGTAAACTGAACCCTACTTCGTGTCACGCTGTTCTCCGAGCTCGTAAGTGCTTTCAGAAAATGTCCCCATGGCTTCTTTTATCTCTCGGTTGGACGAAACTACTTCATGTAGCTGTGTGGCAAAGTCATTCCTCGGGGATTGTATGGCTGTTAAGATCTGGTTCTCATTGCGGCTAGCCTCCTCTTGAGTTAGCATCTCGCCCGTTGCCTGATCTTCCCTGTCATCCTCGTGTAGAGTCTCAAAGTCTGCCTTTTTGTCAGGTCGGTCGGTCTTTCCCGACCGTCATCGTTTAGGGTCCTCGCCACCACCAGACTAATCAGCATTGCAGATTGAACATGTAGCTGGACTTGAATGGCCTTCTTTTGACTGAAAGTGCTGCCAAACATCACTTTTTCTGTTCACCAGTTCCATTTCCACTTCCTCACAGCCTGCTGCATTGAACGCTAAGTGAAAGTCCTGTGTTTGACCCATCCACCCCCCCCAACCTACCTCCTTACGTGGATTTCTGGCCTCTCATACTACTCGCTACCGTAGTCGCTCTTAATCCATTAGTTTAAAAAAACGTGCTGACCACCACGAAAAAAACCAAGCTAAACGTGTCCGTGTAAACGAATCAATAGATTAAATAACGGGACCATTTCACGAACTGCCGTGAGACTGGTAATAACTGCTGCAGAGGTAATAACACTGACCAAACGTTAAAACAAACAAGCCAGTTTGTATAAAAGAAATCATGTTCTAATTCAGATTAGTCTCTCCAGTCCATTTTATCTGCATTCTGGGAACGTGCACGTCTGCAAGCTTCGACGCGTGCAGAACGTCATCTAGAATCAGGCCATTTTATTTCAGGTTTGCACCATTTGCCGTGAGATCTTGACTGCCGTAGAGTCGTTTCTCTCTCTGAGATTATGAGGTCCGAGGCTGCACGTCAGGACATAAAGCGGCTGCGGAGAGACAAGGACGACCCCTCCTCAACGCTCCACTGCATTACTGCAATCACACTGAGCGTGTGTGTGTGTGTGTGTGTGGGTGTGTGCGTGTGGGTGTGGGTGTGTGTGGGTGTGGGTGTGGGTGTGTGTGTGTGTGTGTGTGTGGGTGTGCGTGGGTGTGTGTGGGTGTGGGTGTGGGTGTGGGTGTGTGTGTGTGTGTGTGTGTGGGTGTGTGTGTGTGTGTGTGTGTGGGTGTGTATGTGTGTGTGTGTGTGTGTGTGTGTGTGTGTGTGTGTGTGTGTGTGTGTGGGTGTGTGTGTGTGTGTGTGTGGGTGTGTGTGTGTGTGGGTGTGTGTGTGTGTGTGTGCAGGCAGGGGGAGGGGGTCACTTTCAATCTAAATGACCTTAAATCATGGCATGAACACAATGAAGCCACTTCTTCCCTCCGACAGTCTCCACTGCAACAACCCAGATATATATATATATATATATATATATATATATATATATATATATATATATAAACATAAATAGGTGGCTGTTTTTCAGAAGCCTTATTATGGGATTGTTGTTTTTAATCACTGATGTTTTATCCACCAAGAAGTTTGGGCCTTGTTTTGGCCTATCAATGCTGCAATGCTGTTTTTATTTTAATTCCTATATAAGGGAACAAACACGATCAGAAACACACAGCCATCTTCTAACCGTAAACAAACCGGGAACTATATTCTCAGACAGGCTTGCTGCAAAGCTAATCACTCCGCCCAAGCTCTATATTCTTCCGCCTGAGAATATAGTTCCCGGTTTGTTTACGGTTAGAAGATGGCTGCGTCTCATGTGACCTTGTTTTTTGTACACGCTGTGACTCTACAAATCACAACATGGAAATAGGAACATGTTGGAGTTATTTTGTCACTTATTCGGAGCAGTAGGCTAGTTGGAACCAGTTACCTCCATGTTCTGTTCTGGCATGATGCCGCTGGAACCGTCAGACAGCGTTACAGCACGGAGAAGAGAAGGGTATGTATGGACTTATCTAACTCTGGGAGTTACGGTGAATAAGCTAAAGTCCCAATAAGTCAGCGTGTTCCTTTAAAGAAATGCCAATAAACAAGAGCACGTTTTTCTTCCATCCAGGAATGCTGTGTGGACTAGTCAGACCTTCCTCTGCAGTGCTGTGGAGGACGGTCTGGCAATGTGAGACTAGAGGAAAGGATAAAATACAAATGCCTCAGGCCCAATCAGAGGATGTGTTTACCTCAGCTGCAATGAAACCCCAGGAGACCAATTAGACCACCGTGACTGTGTGGGAGATGCAACACCTCCAACGTAAAGTCCTGACTCAGGAGACTGACTTCTGGAGAGAAATTCTCTGTCTGCAGCTTGTTAAATATGAATATCTTCTAGTTTCTTGTCTCCTCTGTGACAGTAAACTGAATATATTTGAGTTGTGGACAAAACAAGACATTTGAGGACCTCATCCTGGGCTTTTTGTGAAACACTGATCCATATTTTAGAGACCAAACAACTAATCCATTCATCCAGAACATAATCCACACATTAATCCATGATGAAAATAATCACTAGTTGCAGCCAAGGGGGTAAGAGAGGATCTGAAAAGCGTACCTCCTACAGGGAGATTGTAGGCTAACAAGCCATCAGCTCCCGTTAGCATCCCATTGACTGCCATTCATTCTGATGCTACCAAGCCATCAGCTCCCGTTAGCATCCCATTGACTGCCATTCATTCTGACGTCACTTTGACAGAGAATAACTTTACATCTGAAGCGTTTAAAGACTCTATTTGTCCGTTGTTTATTTCTAAAGAAACACGACAATGTATAAAAGGCTCCATTACCTTGTAGCTCACGTTATGGCTCCGTAGCAGACGTTGTTATAAAAATAGGCTAACGATTGGGTCATAACCACGAGACTTACTGTCTCATAGTAGAGGAATTACCGTATAGTACAGGAGAAGCTCTCAGGCAGTTTGGACTTCCATTAGCTGTTTAAGTGTAATTACTAATGTTAACTATCATGTTAGTGATCAGTAATTAGCCTGTGCCTATGTTATCTCCTTACATATACCTACGCTCTCCGTCTCTGCTAGATTGGGAATGATTGAGATTTCTCTTGGCACAGCTACCAGAAGACTTCCAACTTTCAGACAGGTTGCTCACGTCACATCTACGTCTTCAAGCTCAGTTGGAGGCTGCTCAGTAACGCTCAGCCATCACCGGAAAAGAGACTTCACTGGTCTCCGTCGAAATATACGGCATCGCTGTGTCCATTATTTTACAGTCTATGGTTGCAGCCCTAGTAAAAGCAGAAAATCGTTGCTAATAGTTTTCACCGAAACGCTTTAAGCATGCTCGTACCCGTATAATAATAAAATCTGTATTCATCTTCAACCTGTGATCCAGAAATCTCACTGACATAAACCATAAAAACTGAATGAGCTGGAACTGAGGAGCGGTTTTGCCTTCGTGGGCGTCACTGGCTTTATTTATTTCCATGATGATGGCAGTAACAAGTGTGTGAAAGGTTGTTTTTTTTGGGGTTGGGTGGGTGGGTGGGTTAGATGGTGGAGGAGAGAGGTGCAGAGAGATGTGGGGGCTTTGGCAGCGTGACAGCGGGAAGCTTTTCAGCCTCCGTCATCTGAGCCGCTGTATTGTTGTTCCTACAGCGAGCGGAGCGGCAAGAATGCTCGGGTGGTACTGGGAGTCTATTTTAAAGAATTGACTGCATGCAGCACCTGTTCCCCCGCCAGTCAGCACGCCGCTCACGCCTCTGAGCACGAAGGATGCATTCTGTGGTAGGAGGAAAAAACGCTCTGGGTTGTTTTCTTTAAACCAATCACAGTCATCTTGGGCAACGCTAAGCTCCAGACGTAGCGACGCTGGCTCTGCTAAATAGTCTCAGGAAGGAGCTGGTTCTGGTGGAACATTTGCACCCTGCTAAAGAAAGCTCCTCCTCCAATATTAAATGAAGTTAACCGTTGACACAATCCAGTAACGTGAGCTATTTAAATCAGCTGATACATGGTTCCACCTCATTGGCTCTTACCAGTGTATCTCCGTGTGTACTTGGTCCACAGCAATCCCACCAATCAGTCCCAAAACCTCCCAGTTAGAGAGGAAATGACTTCAACATATTCTTATTAAATCTTTACAGTCATTTCCTGAAAGAACCGAGCAGGCCTGCCTTGTTGCACCATCCAAATTTTACTACTACGTCATCGTACAGCGCCGCAGAGCTGCTGCTGGAGTTAGTCACACATGGGCAAGTCACAAGCAAGTCTCAAGTCTTAACCTTCAAGTCACAAGCAAGTCTCAAGTCTTAACCTTCAAGTCACAAGCAAGTCTCAAGTCTTAACCTTCAAGTCACAAGCAAGTCTCAAGTCTTAACCTTCAAGTCACAAGCAAGTCTCAAGTCTTAACCTTCAAGTTTCAAGCAAGTCTCAAGTCTTAACATTCAAGTCACAAGCAAGTCTCAAGTCTTAACCTTCAAGTCACAAGCAAGTCTCAAGTCTTAACCTTCAAGTCACAAGCAAGTCTCAAGTCTTAACCTTCAAGTTTCAAGCAAGTCCAAGTATTTTTTTGCGACAATCAAGCAAGTCTCAAGTCAAGTCATAAAAAAGTTTTTAATTTTTAAACAAGCTAAAGACATAGGTTATGAATGGCTGGAGTTTAATTTGCATTTTTTCCTACTCTATTCAAAAGACATTGCGTCTAAGCCACATACATCTGAACAGTTTAAATGTATACAGATTAAAAAACACAGCCTAAAAATTATATTAGGCCTCAAACATGACATCAAATCATGAAATTCATTCAAACAATTCAAGTATAATGGTTTCTCATTCAGACGCTGAAGGGTGCTTTTTGCGTCGTATCTGACGCTAAGAGCCACTCACCAAGCGTCCGCATTTAGTCGAGTTGGGAGTGAGAACGGGTTGGAAATACCGATGATTTCATATGGATCACTGCTCAATCCAGAGTGAATCCTTCTCTTTATATCTGTTAGAACAAGGCCGCCCAATTTGGGGCCAGCGGGCCAAGTTTGGCCCTTGTTCCCCTTGATTAGTCCTTCATGGCATTTGAAATGCTTGTGCTTATTCTCCTCTTATTTTGCTGTAAAATCCAAACTGTAATGAATACGAAATGTTCATTTTGTGCAGCTAAAAAGGACTTCATCTAAGTTTTACTGAGCCCAGTGCTGGTAAACGTCCCTATTAAATTAATTACGTATGTTTTATTTTCGATGACTAACAAGAATTACGGTATTCAACAACATTTGTTGTTTGGGCTTCCATCCAGATACATGTTTGGCCCTTCATATAAAAGAATTTTGGCACCTCTGGTAGAAAATAAATGCAGTTGTCTTATTCAATCAATGCGCTGATATAATGAGTGAATCATTACGGCCCTGAGGGATGATCACTGACAGTGTGAAGACAGAATTAGAGGGTAATTGTTGCGCTAAAAGCCTCTCGTTAGTGGTGTCATACATCGGCTGTTAGTTAACCCCACCGTCTGTGTGACAGCTCCTGCTCAACATAACGCATCACTGTGAATTACTGCAAACGCACCCGGCCTTTAAACGTCTCGAGGTTGCCGGTACATCCCTTCACCTCCCTGCAGCCTTAAACCTCATGTTGTCCTCAGGTCAAATTTGAGCCGTTTTGAAAGTTTCAACATCAGAAATGTGGGTTTCTTTCAAGCAAATTGTTCAAAAATAACATGAATGGTTCAATACAACGCTCTTCACCAATTCAATTAAGGATCAGTTCACTACTTTCATTGAATTTTGGATGTTTTACATTTTATAGAAATATATATATATATATATATATATATATATATATATATATATATATATATATATATATATATATATATATATATATATATATATAAACGTATGTGATTGTTCACTCAATCATAACTATTTGTCAAAATAATTCATCATTTCAGGTGTTTTTTTAACTAAAAACTTGCAGTAATAAGTTGATGCTAGTGATGTATCCAGTGGTATTGAAAAAACGCAGACAAATGCGTCAAAAACCTAAAAAAAAAAAAAAAGCATCTAAAAAAAAGGGTTAATTTCCAAGTTGCATGGTCAGTGTGAACACAACACAAGGGTTAATGGGAGGCAGGACGTCCGACAGAACCATGTGGTGATACATCTTCGTTGGGGGAAAATGGGCCGAATCCATAGACTGTAAAAAATAATGGAGGTAGCAGCAGAGACGTCACCCATTTTGAAGCCTTGAGTTTTGCATTTTGTCCGTCGCCATCTTGGTTTTTTTGGAGCGAGAAGTGACTATGTTTGGACAAAATGGTGGAGCCGGGGATGATGACTAAACAAGTGTTGTTCATGGTTTCAATGGCGTTGCGCTAAGCTAAATGGTAAAGAGGGAAAGTTGCTGATTTTTTACTCTTCTGAAGCGAGTCATCCAGCGGAGATTTACCAGCGACAAATCGGCTGACTGCCTGAAGTTACCAGGTAACGCTAGCGGTAGCTTGCTAGCTTTGGTTGGAAAGGTGCTATGAAATGGACACAAAGACATGCAAAATGACCACGAAGAGACGCAAAATGGCTGCATGGAGACCAAGAAACCACACCAAAAATGGACGCAAAATTAACACAAAGAGACGCAAAACACAAACTTTTCAGTGCCGGAATTCGCCGCTTGTACAAAACGTCCAATTGTGCAGAAAAACCTCCTAATCTGGCAGCACTGGTTTTTGTTTCAAATAATAAGAAGTCTAAACTGCCTGCGGGTCAGGTTTTAAAACATGCATTTTACAAATGAACTGGTGTAAAAAAAAAAGCTGGAGTCACACTGGATTGATTCAGGAAATAAGAATATGAGAGGACTGTGTTATTCCTCCCCATTTCCTTCACTCCTGCTGCAGGTAATTAGGTCCTTGACAAAGGACACAGAGCCCCCCTCCCTCCCTCCCCCCGGCTCTCTCGTTTCCCCCGTCTCCAGTGTGACACCGGCCTTTGCCTACGTGAAAATAAAAGCCTCCATACATCAGCACCTGTCTCCTCGTGTCTCCGTTCTGATGCTGTTTTGTTGAAACAGAAACAGTTTATTACAACCCATCAACCACATCTGTCACATCTGTCGGCTCCCTCCTGCAGGAGCGCGGGGGAGGTGGAGTCAGCTGTTAGTCACCTGCAGCTAATAAAAAAAAATTCCACTGTGTTCATCATCTGTCGCCGTTATATCTCATCTTATGACTTCAGAGACGCAAAGAGACACAAAACAACTTCAAAGATGGGCAAAACGACTTCAAAGAGACACAAAACAACTTCAAAGATGGGCAAAACGACTTCAAAGAGATGCAAAACGACTTCAAAGAGATGCAAAACGACTTCAAAGAGACGCAAAACGACTTCAAAGAGATGCAAAATGACTTCAGAGAGATGCAAAACGACTTCAAAGAGACGCAAAACGATTTCAAAGAGATGCAAAAACGATGCAAAACGACTTCCACTGTGTTCATCATCTGTCGCCGTTATATCTCATCTTACGACTTCAGAGACGCAAAGAGACGCAAAACAACTTCAAAGAAGGGCAAAACGACTTCAAAGAGACGCAAAACGACTTCAAAGAGACGCAAAACGACTTCAAAGAGACGCATTACGACTTCAAAGAGATGCAAAATGACTTCAAAGAGACGCAAAACGACTTCAAAGAGACGCAAAACAACTTCAAAGAGACGCAAAACGACTTCAAAGAGATGCATTACGACTTCAAAGAGATGCAAAATGACTTCAAAGAGACGCAAAACGACTTCAAAGAGACGCAAAACAACTTCAAAGAGACGCAAAATGTCTATAAAATGATGCAAAACGACTTCAAAGAGATGCAAAATGATGCAAAATGACTGTTAGTGTTAGTAGTGTTAGTGATCAGTAATTAGCCTGTGCCTATGTTATCTCCTTACATATACCTACGCTCTCCAACTTTCAGACAGGTTGCTCACGTCACATCTACGTCTTCAAGCTCAGTTGGAGGCTGCTCAGTAACGCTCAGCCATCACCGGAAAAGAGACTTCACTGGTCTCCGTCCAGAGACACGGGACCTGCTGGTCCATTCTTATATACTGTCTATGGATCTAACACAAAGTATTATCAATGCATGGACTGTTTATATGTCCGCTGTAGCTCTGAATTCTCATCTCAAAGGCGGACAACAAAAGTATTTTTTCTGAATATTTTTAGCATTTTTTTTACAGGCTTCCAGCACTTTGTTTGTGTTTTTCTGATCTTTATCTTGTTCTTTTGCCATTTTGTCGCTTTTTTCCGGCTTTTTTTGTTTTTGTGTTGCTTTTTTCAAACTTTTTGCGACATTTTTATCACGTTGACGTTTTCGATTCTTTTCCCCCCCACTACCACCAGTATGTACACACCACTAACATCACATTATAATGACTAGTTTTACACTTATTCTTGGAATTCATGGTCAATAAACTTAATTTATATGAAATCATACCACATTTTTGAGTTTAAAAAGAAAATGATATATGCTAAAATATTAAATAAAACACCCACAATTCAATAAAAGTAGTGAACTGATCTGTAATTTTACTTGTGAAGAGCGTTGTATGGAACTATCCATGTTATTTTTGGGCATATTGGTTGAAAGAAAACCACATTTCTGATATAGACATTTTAAAAACAAGTCAAATTTGACCTGAGGACGACCAGCGAGGAACCCCGGTGTCCTCCTGAGTCCTCCTGAGTCCTCCTCAGTCCTCCTGAGTCCTCCTGAGTCCTCCTGAGCTGTAAGAGGAAGGACAAAGGGCTTGAGTTTCAGTTTGTATCCTGCTGGAGACCACAGCGAGGACAGGAGTACGAACGGGAAAGACAAACCTGTAACCGAGGACAGTTAAGATGTCTTTTTTTTGGGCTCTGTGACCTGATGCAGAGTGATGCGTTCAATACCTTATCTCTGAGCCGCTCGATAAACTGTAATCGGGATAAGGAGGCTATTTCTGGAGCAGTGTTTCCTCCCGTAAAGACCTTGGACTTTATGTAGATGTTAATGTTTAATGTGCTCAACCTCCACCTCCTTCATACAGAGTTACGTTACACGTGATGTGTTTTAAATTTGGAATTAACAACATGTGAAAGCACCGGCCGGCAGTTACAAACGCAAAGGGTTAGGGTTAGGGGTAACCACTTTACAGCACACACACGTATTTATTTTCTATCTTTTCTTTAATAGAACATGTTAGAACAGATGATGGATCACTATGAAATAGAACTATATCAATGACTCCTGGTGTGGGACATTCACACACATCTAAAGGTCAATGTTAGAACCATTTCCTTCTCTTCACATCCAATACCAACTAAAGAAATGTGATTTGGGTTGTTGGTGTGGTCCCTCCACGCCCTACTCTTTCCTTGTAGCTGTTGCATATTGCAAACTTGTTATCTTCTGCACACACGCTGAAGAACCCCAAACAGCTGACATGTTGCAGGTTAATTCACCAGGTTCCTACATGTGGGAGAATAGCGCCGACACGCCTTCACACCGCGAGCGGGTACGCGCCACACACGGCGGAGAAGTTGAGAGAAAGGAAGAAGAGAGCGTGCTCATGGCCGAGCACGTGAAAACCGGCCAATCCCGGTCACCGGCCGCTCTATCGGTGCATCTCTAGTTATAGCCCTGGTTAGGGTTATTAAAAAAACAGAGAGTCCAGAGTCCATGTCCGTGATTCATGCAGCCACCTGAGATTTCACTCTCTGCAGCGTCCTAACTGAGGTGCACCCCCCCACCCCCCTCGGAGTCCATAACCTCCATAACCTGACTGCGGCGACAGACAGATGATAGGAGCTGCTGATGAACCCAGGTGTGTGATGGGTAATAGTTCGCTGTAACAGCCTGCCATCGAGCGACCTCCCGTGATTGATGACACGTGCACGCACGTATCCGAGCTAAAACAACGACACGACGGTCAGACGTTGACGGACAGAGGGCGATGGTCCATCAGCGGGCTGAACCGAGGACGCTGTCATGCAATTTCTTCGCTTCAAATACAGCAAAGAGTGTGGGCATGTTTTATGACACTTTTAGTCTCTCTTCGCTGCACATTTACCTTGACGGGTAATTTCGTTTTTTTGCATTCGTGTCTAAGTGACTAATGGGAAATAAAATCTTTGAAGTTGGTCCAGTATTGAGCGAGAACGCTGTAACCGGCAGTCGTGAACCGAGCTGCAATAGTCTAACCCTACTCTGCCTCATCTATATTTTAATAATTTGATTGTTTGTCTTTATTATTATTATTATTATTATTATTATTATTATTATTATTATTATTATTACAAATTGAATTACTTGCCTCAAGATTTTAACATGACAAGACCGGTAAGACATTGGTTTTAGGTATTTTACTAACAGTGTGGTTTTATTCTATGATGTATTTTAAATTATTTATGGTTAATGTGTGGCACTTTTTACTTCTTAAAGCACTTTTAAACACAGCACTTATTACTAATATTTAATGGTATGGGTATATATTTTTTAACCTCAAGGGCAAGTAGTTCAGACAGTATTTTAGACCCTTTAAATATTTCTATTTTAATTTTTGAGGATAAATAATGTCTTTAATATTGGATTAAGAATTAAATTTGTATTGTGACGCCGGGCTATTTATTTACATAACTATATATATATATATATATATATATATATATATATATATATATATATATATATATATATATATTATTTATTTTGTAATGTCTTTAGGAGAGAGACTAGGGTAGTTGTGGAGTTGACCTTTTATTAAAGTTTTAATCTCCCGCTGTCCGTCCTGTCCAGTGGTTCTTTTAACCTGTTTTTAATATCTTGCCGTCTTTTAAACAGCTTTTTTGTAGAACCGAACCCGGCTTTTTTAAGGAGATTTTTAAGTGTTTCATTCACACCAGTGGTCCTCTTGTTTCCGTGCCCCTCGCAGCGCCCATCCTGGGCATTGCGTTTTAACCCTAACCCTAACCCTTTTGCAGTTCCTAGAACATAACGTTCCTAGAACCCTTCTTTTCTCGTGTTCTGACTGGACCAATTTGGGGATTATTAAGTTCCTTTGACCACAGTTCCTGTAACTCTTTCAGCTCCTACTTCAGGGCAGGCTCTTTTCCCTTTTCCGCATAGGAACCCTTAGTGACTTCGCAACGTCTGAAACACATCCATCCATCCATCCATCCATCTTCGTCCGTTTATCCGGTATCGGGTCGCGGGGGTAGCAGCTCCAGCAGGGGACCCCAAACTTCCCTTTCCCGAGCAACATTAACCAGCTCCGACTGGGGGATCCCGAGGTGTTCCCAGGCCAGGTTGGAGATATAATCCCTCCACCTAGTCCTGGGTCTTCCCCGAGACCTCCTCCCAGCTGGACGTCCCTCGACCTAGTCCTGGGTCTTCCCCGAGGCCTCCTCCCAGCTGGACGTCCCTCCACCTAGTCCTGGGTCTTCCCCGAGGCCTCCTCCCAGCTGGACGTCCCTCCACCTAGTCCTGGGTCTTCCCCGAGGCCTCCTCCCAGCTGGACGTCCCTCCACCTAGTCCTGGGTCTTCCCCGAGACCTCCTCCCAGCTGGACGTGCCTGGAACACCTCCCTAGGGAGGTGCCCAGGGGGCATCCTTACCAGATGCCCGAACCACCTCAACTGGCTCCTTTCGACGCGAAGGAGCAGCGGCTCTGAAACACAAACAGTACATATTCTTCACTGTCTGTTGCAATTCTCCTACGTATGCTCATAACTCATAAGACAGACATCATGCATTCAACCAGCTAGTTGTTAATGCTAGTTCAACTTACCCATCGTTTCGTTTGCCTGTTGCGCTCTGCTCTTCTATCTTCTTCCATCATATTAACGATAGTATAGTAATATTACGCTGGAGCCTTCGTCTTCTGGGTTTCTCTGTTGAGTACGCCAGCGTAGTCTTTAGACGCCGCCGTTCAAACTCCGCTGTGAGGATCCCGGCAGGGCACAACAGGAACGTTCCCGTGGCCTCCTCCATGCTGGTTTGTTGTTGTATGTGGCGCTAAAGTCAAGTGACGACGCTGTAAAGACCGTTGCTGTGCTTGCGTCATTCCCTTACCCCTCCTACCAGTTCCTATGGCCACCTGGCCAGTGCGAATGCAAATGGAAAAACGTTTTGGGGGAGAGTAGTTAGTAGAACTGTTTAGAAGTGGACTGTTCCCGTAACTACTTGGTCAGAAAGAGGCTAATGTAACCCTACAGGACAAATGTTCAACGTTAGTTAACGTCCACTAATAGTTCTGTTGTTGCCGCTGACAGACTCAGATTATTATTCTAAGTGTCTGACAAAATTATGAAAGGATCCCTACAGAGATAGACCTTTTAGTTAAAGAGGAAGATCCTTTTAGTTTAACATGAAACAACCCCTGAAAGCCCCATCACCAAACTACACCAGACTCCATGTAAATAATCAGTACTTTTAGCGTGTATGGAGCCAGCATATTTCCACCAGACTCCATGTAAATAATCAGTACTTTTAGCGTGTATAGAGCCAGCATATTTCAACCAGACTCCATGTAAATAATCAGTACTTTTAGCGTGTATAGAGCCAGCATATTTCCACATGTAAATGGGTGAATTAAGCGTTATTTCAACCAAACCAGAGTGGTGATTGTTGGAACAGTGGAAAGATGAACCAAGATGGCTTTTGATAATTTTATTTAGTTTCTGTCGACTTTGAATGAAGTGTGTTTCACGATGATAAAAGCACTGTTTATTCAACTGGAGTCTGGTTTGTTTTTCACTGGATTGAAATTGAATCTTTGAAAGTACCTGAAGCAAATATATCTCAACTCTAACAGAGTCAACAAACTCACCGACCAGAGATATCCATAATTTAACTTTAACAGCTTTGTTCTCACGCCAGACATCCACCCAGCAGAGTCCCGGCGCTGCATCACGTCTGTGTGTAATAAGAATAAGAAATAAGGTCTGAAGCAGAATTAATTCACATCTTCTGGGGGCGGGCGGGGGCGATGCCAGACAGTCAGTAGCCGTGGCAACCTGAGGCCGGTCCTCTCTGCCTCCCAGCAGCATCAGCGGGATGCAGAGAACTGACCTGTCACATCCCATCACACGCCGGACGCACAACTGTCTGCGTTATTTAGGAACATCAGGTGTGATGTGTAATCTGTAGTCTCGCAGGGAGCGTGCCTGTGTTCCCACAGCCCTATATTACTACAGCCCAATGTTCCCACAACCCTATGTTCCTACAGCCCTATGTTCCCACAGCCCAATGTTCCCACAGCCCAATGTTCCCACAGCCCAATGTTCCCACAGCCCTATGTTCCCACAGCCCTATGTTCCCACAGCCCTATGTTCCTACAGCCCTATGTTCCCACTACCCTATGTTGGGTAGTGCTGGTCTTACAGGGAGGTGTGTTCAGGTGCATTCTGGGCATGCTGGTCTTACAGGGAGGTGTGTTCAGGTACATTCTGGGCGTGCTGGTCTTACAAGGAGGTGTGTTCAGGTGCATTCTGGGCGTGCTGGTCTTACAGGGAGGTGTGTTCAGGTACATTCTGGGCGTGCTGGTCTTACAGGGAGGTGTGTTCAGGTGCATTCTGGGCGTATTGCTATCTTGAGGCAGCGGAAAGTGATGGCGCCATTGACCAACAAAAACCTGGTCTAAAGTCAATAACGCAGCATTTCATTGTTATTTTAACAGAGCATTAGTAAAATGCTCCTAGGCTCGTGCACAGCACGCACAC
Source organism: Zingel zingel (assembly GCA_023566125.1). Taxonomy (NCBI): domain Eukaryota; kingdom Metazoa; phylum Chordata; class Actinopteri; order Perciformes; family Percidae; genus Zingel; species Zingel zingel. The sequence continues at coordinate 30,762,713 of CM042331.1, read as the reverse complement.
ACACACACACACACACACACAGCAGCACACACACACGCAGAAGATTACAAATAAAAATATTACGGTGCAAATCCTCCATCATAACAGCAATGCTCCAAGGTCCAAACGCGCCTGGCTTTTAAAGGGAATGGGAGATGATCTCTGATTGGTTGATTGCATGTTACGCCCAGAACACACCTCTGATTAATGAAGACACTAAGTCCAACCCTTTAGAACCATGCGCCCGGCGCACGGACCCTTTTTTCCGCCTTCAAATGAGCAAAAGTGGATTTGGACACGTCCTAAACGCACCTGCACCAGGCGCTTCACGCCTGAGATCGTTAAAATAGGACCCATACTATTAAATGAAGTTAACTGGTGACACAATCCAGTAACGTGAGCTATTTAAATCAGCTGATACATGGTTCCACCTCATTGGCTCTTACCAGTGTATCTCCGTGTGTACTTGGTCCACAGCAATCCCACCAATCAGCCCCAAAACCTCCCAGTTAGAGAGGAAATGACCTCAACATATTCTTATTAAAGCTTAACAGTCATTCCCTGAAAGAACCGAGCAGGCCTGCCTTGCTGCTCCGTCCTAGTCTTCTTCAAACGTTGACATTTTCAGTGTGTAGCTCGCTAGCTCGAAGTTTGATGGTGATTTCTGAAACGAACAGAGTTTTGACATCTATGAAAAGCCGTTTTAGGTCGTCTTTCCTCTTCTCTAATGTACTGGAATGCTGATAGTAAACTATCTAATGCTGTCTGTGCAGAATTATTTTAAAACACCTCTTCATATTATTACAGTCACGCAAAAAAAATAAGTTTTATAACTCTGGCACCTCGTTATAATTGCTTCCCGTGAACGCCTTGATTGGGGTCATCTCAGTCTGGCTAATTGCAGTAATTATATTCTGTCCCCGCTCATTATGCAAAGCAGAGGGGCTGCGGCATCGCAGGGAGGCGAAGAAGAAAGAAAGAAGGCCATGATGTCTCTCCTCTGGTCAGGTTGAAGCCCGAAATCCCTGTGTGTGTGTGTGTGTGTGTGTGTGTGTGTGTGTGTGTGTGTGTGTGTGTGTGTGTGTGTGCGTGTGAGTGTGAGTGTGTGTGTGTATGGGTGTGTGGTTGTGTGTGTGTGGGTGTGTGTGTGTGTGTGTATGGGTGTGGTTGTGTGTGGGTGTGTATGTGTCTGTATGCATGTGTGTGTGTGTATGTGTGTGTGTGTGTGTGTGTGTGGGTGTGTATGTGTGTGTATATGGGTGTGTGTGTATGGGTGTGGTTGTGTGTGGGTGTGTATGTGTCTGTATGCATGTGTGTGTGTGTGTGTGTGTATGTGTGTGTGTGTGTGTATGTGTGTGTGTATGTGTGTGTGTGTGCGTGTGTGTGTGTGTATGTGTGTGTGTGTGTGTGTGTGTGTGTGTGTGTGTGTGTGTGTGTGTGTGTGTGTGTGTGTGTGGTTTGGACACCATCTTAGTTCATAAGCTTTGAACACCGAGTCAAAGTGGTTCTTCTCTCCATCATCCATCCAGAAATAACAACCAGATGAAGGTACAGATACAATCCACATTTTTTCTCGCATCTTTCAAAGTATGCACCGTTTTTTTTCGACCATTACTTTTTATTTCTCACTTTATTTTGATCAATATTTTTGTCCTTTTCCCCTACCTTTTTGATGCTTTTTTTTTAAAAACATTTTGTGTCACTTTTTCAGACCTTTTTGCGATTTTTTTTATCGTTTTGGCACTTTTCATTCAATTTTTTTCACACTTTTTTTTAGGCTACGCTGTGCGTAAATCTGAACATCTTATGGGAATTATTTTTCAATATTTTTGTAGCTTCTTTTGACGTTTTTTTGTAACTTTTTACAAAATTTGTTGCTTTTTCCGAAGTTTTTTCATTTATTTATTTTGACGATTTTGCCCTTTTTCCCGGCATTTTTTATGCTTTTTTTTTTTTTTTTTTTTTCAACATTTGTTGCTTTTTTTCAGCGTTTGTCGGGTTTTTGCAACTTTTCTGAAGTTTATGTAATTTTTTTTTTTACGTGTGACTTTTTTTTCTGCGTTTTTGATGCTTTTTTCAAAGTTTTTGTCACTTTTCTGTTTTCAAATTAAAACCTAAAAGACCGCCCTGATGTTACTACTCTGGTATCCCCCTAATGTTTTCAGAAGGTGGAAGTGGAATCATGGTTTTGGGCTGGCGGGCCTCTCTGGCACAACGATGTGTGTTCTGATCCCAGCGTTCCCAGAGCGTTTGGACGCCGCTGATTGATGGAGCTATTGCTGTGACCCGTTACGTAAAAAAACACAGTCAGACCCTAAAAATAGGAGCAGGCTTTCCAGGACATTCATTGTTTGCTTTAGTACAGAACCAGGAATCTGGATCCATCAGTCACGGCCCAAATTAATCACATTAGCGCCATCGGAGGCCGCATGGATAAAAGTTATCGCCGTGAGTCTGTTGTGGCTGAGCCGACATACACCGGTCCGTGTGGGGGAGGGAGTTATGTCAAACGTATGAAACACGAAGCGGAGATAGAAGAGGCTGTGGGCTGTGAGTTCACATCGCTGATTGGAGTTGGATATGTTGAAGTTGGAGTTTGTCCAGTTGTAGATGTTTAAATTTCTATTTATAGAGCTGCACGTTGTGGACTTCTTGCCACAAAGCTGCACAATATAATCACATAGAGTTATATTAGAGCAGTGGTTCTCAAACTTTTTTCAATAATGTACCCCCTTTGAATTGTGTTTGTGTTGTCTTCGTTTTAACCTTGAAAACCTTTTTTTCTGACATTCCTGACGCCTTTTTTCACAATTTGTTTTTGCTTTTCCCAACGTTTTACATTTTAAAATTTTTCTTCTACACATTTTCAGCGCTTATTTCTACGTCCAATATTTTCTGATATAAAACAACAATTTAAAACGGGCCAATGTGACCCGAAGTCAACACGAGGGTTAAGCCAAGTACCCCCTGACCAGCGCAAACACACGTTTACATCTATATAAAGAGGAACAATACGGTGTCGGCAGTGATAGATTCACTAAACAACAACCTTGTAACTGAAAAACATTTAAATTCTACATTTCAAATGTTCAGAATCCATCATTTAATTCATTAATTATAATAGTATAATTATTTTAGGAATTATGCATGACATATTTTTAAATGAGCATTTTGCAAAAAGTTCACGTACCCCTTGCAGTACTCGAAAGTAACCCCCAGGGGTATGCGTACCCCCATTTGAGAAGCACTGTATGAGAGGGTACGGAAGCCCATTTCTGCCAATGTGATTAACAAAAAACAAGTTCTTTGTAGTGAAAAGTTTCTCAAAATGATGAGTTAGTCTCAAAATGATGAGTTAGTTTCTCAAAATAATGAGTTAGTCTCAAAATGATGAGTTAGTTTCTCAAAATGATGAGTTAGTTTCTCAAAATCATGAGTTAGTTTCTCAAAATGATGAGTTAGTTTCTCAAAATTATGAGTTAGTTTCTCAAAATGATGAGTTAGTTTCTCAAAATGATGAGTTAGTTTCTCAAAATGATGAGTTAGTTTCTCAAAATGATGAGTTAGTTTCACAAAATCATGAGTTAGTTTCAAAATCATGAGTTAGTTTCTCAAAATGATGAGTTAGTTTCACAAAATCATGAGTTAGTTTCAAAATCATGAGTTAGTTTCTCAAAATGATGAGTTAGTTTCAAAATTATGAGTTAGTTTCTCAAAATGATGAGTTAGTTTCAAAATTATGAGTTAGTTTCTCAAAATGATGAGTTAGTTTCTCAAAATGATGAGTTAGTTTCTCAAAATGATGAGTTAGTTTCTCAAAATGATGAGTTAGTTTCACAAAATGATGAGTTAGTTTCACAAAATTATGAGTTAGTTTCACAAAATTATGAGTTAGTTTCACAAAATTATGAGTTAGTTTCTCAAAATTATGAGTTAGTTTCTCAAAATGATGAGTTAGTTTCACAAAATTATGAGTTAGTTTCTCAAAATTATGAGTTAGTTTCACAAAATTATGAGTTAGTTTCACAAAATTATGAGTTAGTTTCACAAAATTATGAGTTAGTTTCTCAAAATTATGAGTTAGTTTCACAAAATTATGAGTTAGTTTCACAAAATGATGAGTTAGTTTCACAAAATTATGAGTTAGTTTCACAAAATTATGAGTTAGTTTCACAAAATTATGAGTTAGTTTCTCAAAATTATGAGTTAGTTTCTCAAAATTATGAGTTAGTTTCTCAAAATTATGAGTTAGTTTCTCAAAATTATGAGTGGGGGCCCGCCACCAGGAACATTTTGGGCGTCAAAGACTTCATTTACTGCATTCTGATACACTTTTATGAACCGATTTACTGTGGAAATACCTTTATTTAGCCTATGCAAAGATAAAAAACACAGATGATAATTCAAAATATATCAAAGATATAATGAAAAGTATGTTGTTGTGGGTCATTGGGCATATTTAAGTGGGTATATGGAAATCCTGGAGCTTTCTTAGTGGGTATACTACGTATACCTGCGTATCACGTAGACCAGTCATTCCCAAACTGTGGTCCGCGGACCACTAGTGGTCCGTGAGGGTACTGCAGGTGGTCCGTGGAAAAGCAAAATAAAATATAAAATAATATTTTTTAACCTTCATTTTACCAGGAAATTCCCATTAAAAATTAAGAATATATATATTGATATACAATTTAAATTGTCAAGTTTTTGTGTGATTACTAAAATAGGCTAGTGGCGCTCCCCTAACCCTAAACCTATATCCAAGTGTTCGTATTACTGTGTAGATTTAATACTCCATTGCTATGGAAATAAGCCTGTTGTTCAAATGAACGTGATTATGCCCTCGGGCACTTGAGTAAATAATTAAAATATGTTGCGGCTGTTCTTTTAACGAGCCTGTTGTACTGATGCGATGACCAGTTCTAGTTTTAGTGCTGTAGGCCTATTAAGAGGTACGGATTAATTCAGGTAGGACTGTGTGTAGACATATTTCATTATGTGTATTATGAGGTGGTTCTTGATTACAAATAGTGTCCACACACACACAAAGTTTGAAAACCCCTACGACACCACTGGGATATCGCTCTGGGATGGGCGAGTATGAAGCTGGGAAGGGAATACAGTATACCCTACAAGAAACCAGACTACACCACTGCTTCTAACCAATTACAATCGTCTTGGTCTAACTAACCGGATCTCCTGGAGGCGTCGTGGATTTATGGTTTAATGGCTGGTGCAGTTTATCAGGGGTGGAGTGGGAATCCTGTTTCTGCATCCTGCTGTTTATACGCCCACATCATTGAACTTCACCTCTGCACTTGCACCTTAAATCAACTGTAGCTACTGAAGATTATTAATATTCTGCTCAGCTGCAGGCATGCGTTTTTGTGTTGAACGTAGCAGGAAATCAATCCGTCACTTTGCATGCTGGGATCCTGGTTGTGAACCACGTAATCTCTTAATGCATCCCATCCCCACCCCCCCCCCTGAGACGAGAGATTCCTGACATCAGCGACATGTGAAGACAGTCGTGCAGCTCAAGCCTCACTCACATTACAGGAGCGGTCACCTTCACCCAGCCGACAGCCGGGAGGAATTCAATTCAATTCAATTCAGTTCAATTTTATTTATTGTATCAAATCAAGAGTTATCTCGAGTCACTTTACATATAGAATAGGACTAGACCACACTCTATAATTTACAGGAGTAATATGCTCACATGTAAACACAGAAACAAACAAACAAGCAGCCATTGGTGATTTTAGACCCTTTTTAGGGGGGCTCAAGCTCCAAAAAGCTGAAGAAACAACAATTATCACCGAAGCAAAAGCTGTCCGTCTCGCCTGTGACTCACACAACCCTACGCTGCACAGCGCTGCAGGGGTACACGGTTATAAGATACGTTCAGCGGCACTTCTGCTCCGTGAACGGTCCGCATACGTTAAACGTGGGGTATGCTGGCCGCAGCCGACCTGTCGAGCGCCAGTGTGACTTCACGGGAGCGTCGTAACTGTTTCAACCCGGTCTCACGCCAGTTCCTGAAATGGTCACGTTATTTTGATTAATTGATTCGTGTACAGGTCACAATTTTCGAACGTTACCATTTCACGAACTGCTACGACACTGGGCTGCTCTGGGGGACGCCACAACGGGGAAATTAAACGCCACAACGGGGAAATTAAACGCCACAACGGGGAAATTAAACGCCACAACGGGGAACGCCACAACGGGGAAATTAAACGCCACACGACAGCGACAACAACGGGACGGACCGCCACACGCCAGATGTGATCCCCGGGTGCAGGGACACAATCCGTGGCCTCTGTGGCACGCAACAACGGGGACATGAAACGCCACACGCCAAATACAACGGGACGGTTGTGGTTAGGAAGAGAATAACGCTGAAAGGAACTGCCACACGCTGGGCGCGATCCCCGGTCTCCAACCCGTTCTCATTCTGAACTCGTAAAATAAGGACGTTTGGACAGTGGCTGTCAGCGTCTGATGCGACGAAAAAGGCGTCTTTGTGTAACGCACTGGAGAGAGAGTAGTATGTAAGAAAGTTGGTGGGGGGGGGGGGGGTGGATTGGTCAAACACAGGACTTTCACCCAGGAGAGCGGGGTTCACGTCCCGCTTGCTATAGTCATTTTTTTCTTTCCTCCCGCGTGTCACAGAACGACCTTTTCCAACCCGGTCTCACAGCAGTTTGTGTAAATGTCACGTTATTTTTAATCTATTGGTACGTGTTCACGGGGACGTTTTTCTCGTTTTTTTTTTCATGGTGGCCAGCACGAAATACCCTACGGGGAAAGGACGCCTCACACGCCGGGAGATGGCTGAGAAGGACGCCTCATATGCCGGGAGACGGCCGCGGGGGACGCGCCACAATAACGGGACGGTTGTGATTAGGAAGACTGCCGGAAACAAAACGCCACACGCGGGACGCGATGCCCGGTCTCCTGGGTGAAAGTCCAGTGTTGTTTGACCCGTCCACCACCGCGACCAACCTCCCTATGCAGATTTTCGGCTTTTCATACCACTCCCTACCGTAGTCGTGCTGTGACCACGAAATATGCTTCCCATTGAAATACATTACTTCACATTTTCGTGCTGGCCACCACGAAAGAAACGTCCCCGTGAACACGTATCAATAGATTAAATAACGTGACCATTTCACGAACTGTCATGAGACTGTGCTGCCCTTTCCTAAACCCAACCATCCTGTAGTTCCCGCGTGTCACAGAACCGTACGCCCCCCCCACGACCTTTTCCTTAACATAACTGCGTCAAAAGGGACGGGAATAGTCCCGACCAAGTGCGTTTACTTAAAGCGCTAAAGGAGACTTTTAGCGTCAATAAGAACGACAAAGGCACCCGACCAAACGTCCATATTTTACGAGATGAGTGTGAGAATATGTTGCGGTCTCCTGGGTGAAAGTCCTGTGTTGTTTGACCCGTCCACCCCCCCGACCAACCTCCCTGCGCGGATTTTCTGCTTTTCATACTACTCCCTACCGTAGTCCTGCTGTGATCACGAAATATGCTTCCCATTTAAATACATTTCATTAAAATTCGTGCTCACCGCACGAAAAAAACAGCATAATCGTGTCCTGTTCACTAATCAATAGATTCAATAACGTAACCATTTCACGAACTGCCATGAGACTGGGCTGAACTATTTATACTCATGCGCTGGTGGTCACGACACTAGTTGCAGTCTTCTCCTGAACAGAGGTGGCGCTAATGAGGAAAGGCTACCGACTTTGCTATTTCTACGGACTAGAAGAAGAAGAAAAAGGTAAACAACGGCAGAACTGGCAGCAGCATTGACGTCAATGCTTGGATTTGATTGGATGAGCTACTTGGTGGGATCAAGCCTTTCATTGGCCATAAAAGAACTCATCTTAACCCGGTCAGTTCACCAGAGAGACCTGCAGTCACTCTGAGAGTCCTGGCATCCGGTTACCATCGAGCTCGTCCATGCTTCCTGTTTCCGCTAGGCCGGTTACACACTGGAATGCGTCGTGCGAGCGTGTCAGCTGCATGGTGTGTCCGTTTCTATTTCGGCTCCCATGTTAACAAGTTAGAGCGTGCACGCATGTGATATAGGATATAATGTCAATAGTTTGATGTCTGTTGCTTGCTAACTAATTAGCATTAGAATTTGGTTATCAGTACCATAGCAATGCAGGAATTGTGGGATAGGAACCGTCCGTAGCCTTTCGCAAGAGTTACATTTTTTGAACGCATCCGGATGACCAAGTGACACGATTTTTTTCGCACCGCACTCGTTCGGACCCATTCGCATGCAGTCTGCGAATCTCCAGAGGAAATGAATGACTTCCGGTCGTTTTGAAGCCGCATCGGAGCTGATTTCAACTGCCAGTGGGAAGGTGGCGTTACACGGTCAATGTAGTAAACTTCCAAGGAATGAGTCATCAGTTGAACACGAAAAGACTTCTTTTCTCCCTCCGACCTTTGCCCGTGACACTGATGAGTGGAAACACGTTTTCTTTCTTTCTTTCTTTGACTCTTTTGTGTCGTTTTCTGCCGAGCCGTTAAATAATCCTAACGAGGCGTTCGGAGGTCCTTAACGAACCCAGACGTGTCAATGACTTCAATTAAAGATGAGTGTCCTTCCTGCTGAGGTACCGGCCAATCCTCCTGGTGCACTGAACCCTATTATCCTCCACAGAGACACCATCCAATTTAAACTGCTTCTAAAGATTTTTTTAACTTCTTTTTTTAGATCTGCTTCGAAAAATATAACAGCCGAGACATTCACATAACAAACACACAATTCTTTCGGAGTTCTTGTGGCCTTTTCACTTTCCAGGCTCCGCCCCCTGCTGTGACATCACTACATGCCCATCCTGATGCTCTGGATGATCTGGAAGATGTCTGCAGAGACACAGACACACTCAGAGTCAGAGTTACATATTTAATGTTGTGTTTTAATCACAAGTCAGCTGACTGAGATCTGACTGCTGGACTCCGGTCGTCTCTTTATGACAGAGTGAAGGAGACAGGACTAGGTGGAGGGACGTCCAGCTGGGAGGAGGTCTCGGGGAAGACCCAGGACTAGGTGGAGGGACGTCCAGCTGGGAGGAGGCCTCGGGGAAGACCCAGGACTAGGTGGAGGGACGTCCAGCTGGGAGGAGGTCTCGCGGAAGAACCAAGACTAGGTGGAGGGATTATATCTCCAACCTGGCCTGGAAACACCTCAGGACCCCCAGTCTGAGCTGGTTAATCTGGCTCGGGAAAGGGAAGTTTGGGGTCCCCTGCTGGAGCTGCTGCCCCCGCGACCCGACCTCGGAGAAGTGGATGACGATGGATGGATGGATGGATGGATGGATGGATGGATGGATGGATGGATGGAACCAAACACTTCATGAGTCACAGTAATAACGACCAGTTTGACACAATGTTCGGGGAAAGTTTACTATCAAGCAGCAGAAAAACTGGAGCGTTAACATCGCACCTCCTGCGATGTGACTATCGCACGTCACGATATAGACAAAACTAAATATCATGCAGCCCTAGTGTGTGTGTGTCTCTTTGTGTGTTTCTTGTGTGTTTGTGTTTCTGTGTGTGTGTGTGTCTCTCTCTCTTTGTGTATGTGTCTGTGTCTGTGTCTGTGTGTGTGCATGTGTGTGTCTGTCTCTTTGTGTGTGTGTGTGTGTGTGTGTGTGTGTGTGTGTGTGTGTGTGTGTGTGTATGTGTGTGTTTGTGTTTCCGTGTGTGTGTCTCTCTCTCTTTGCGCATGTGTCTGTGTCTGTGTGTGTGTGTGTGTGTGTGCGTGTATGCATGTGTGCGTTCGTGCGTGTGTGTATGTGTCTTTGTCTCTTTGTGTGTGTGTGTGTGTGTCTGTGTACGCGCGTGTGTGTGTGTGTGTGTATACGCGTGTGTGTGTGTATGTGTGTGCCTACGTGTGTGTGTGAGACTGTGTGTGTGTGTTTCTTTGTGTGTGTGTGTGTTTGTGTGTGTCTGTCTGTCTGTGTCTCTTTGTGTGTGTGTGCGCGTGTATGCATGTGTGCGTGCGTGCGTGTGTGTGTGTGTGTGTGTGCATGTGTCTCTTTGTGTGTGTGTGTGTGTGTGTGTGTGTGTGTGTGTCTGTGTCTCTTTGTGCGTGCGTGCGTGTGTGTATGAGTGTGTGTGTGTGTGTCTCTCTCTCTCTTTGTGTATGTGTCTGTGTCTGTGTGTGAGCATGTGTGTGTCTGTCTCTTTGTGTGTGTGTGTGTGTGTGTGTGTGTCTGTGTCTCTTTGTGTGTGTGTGTGTGTGTGTGTGTGTGTGTGTGGAGGTCAGGATTCCAGCGTGACTCAGAGTGAACTATGAGGAGCCAAACACACCAGCGGGTTCGAATCAGAGACGTTTTAAAATAGGTCTGGAAATGTTGCGTCATTAAATGTCAATAAAATCTCGCTGCCCTGTGAGAGCTCCTCTGATTGGATGTGCCCTGTGAGAGCTCCTCTGATTGGATGTGCCCTGTGAGAGCTCCTCTGATTGGATGTGCCCTGTGAGAGCTCCTCTGATTGGATGACCGTCTTACCGAGCTACAAAACTACAAACGACATCACATTTTTCTTTACTCATTTCTTTACACAGAATATGTTTAGTTTTGGGGGAACTTAGTCTGGTCCAGCTGTAGCTTGATTTCTGAATGACCGTCTCTAAGTCTTCTTCTCTCAGATATTAATCTGTTTTCTTCAGTGCTTTTCCGACGTTTTTGTCTCTTTTATTTTGTCGAGTTTTTACGTTTTCAGAATTTTACTTGCTGAAAATTTTAGGCTAACAGATCACACATCGTTTCCGTCTTTTTTTCATCATTCTGTCACTTCAATTCGGTCGTCTTTGTCACTTTGTTCAACGTTTGTGTCTCTATTTTGCCTTTTTTTATGCCATATTCAAAGTCTTTGATGTTCTTTTTCGAGGTTATTGTCACTTTTAGCATTTCCCGACACTATAACCAAAATAAAAATATAACGCTTAAAAACAATCAATGAAAATGCGTCTCCGGTTTATTAATTTGGTTTTCCTTCAGGTGGAATTTAGTTAGGAATGAAATCTTTTTTCAACATTTTAGACGCTTTCTGACTCGTTTTTCTAGTCTTTTTTATGTTTTTTGGACGTTTTTGTCACTTTTTTCCATCTTTCTTGTCACTTTTTTCAACGTATGTGTCTCTATTTTGGCTTTTTTGATGCTATTTTAACCATTTCTTTATGTTATTTGGAGGTTTTGTCACCTTTATGACCTACACTATAACCAAAATAAGGAGACAAATGCTTTTCTTTTAGGCCTTTATTTGTTAGGACAGCTGAAGACATGCAGGGGGAGAGAGGGGGTGGGGATTGTTGAGTTTAACACCTCTACATATGGGCGCGCAATCTACCAGGTGAGCTCCCCAGGCGCCCGGAGACAAATGCTTAAAAACAATCATTGGAAATGTGTCTCCTGTAATAAATCTGTTTTATGATTTTAGTTCGGGGGAACTTAACTTGGAACTCAACCTGCAGCCGTAGTTTGATTTCTGAATGTTTCTCAGTGTCTTCTCCTCTCAGATGTTAATCTGTGCTTCCTCTTCTTGTCAGTGTCCGTGTCCGTGAGTTTTTTTGTTGTGTTTCGTGCAGTTTCCGCCCCCCCCGCTGCTCCCCCGGGCCGTTCCATGGGAACAGAAACCGTTCCTGCAGCCCTGAGAGAAACGCAGCTATTTTAGGGAAACACGTCACTGCTTTGAGCTGCAGCCCAGAAACTCGGCTTCTTTCCGTCTTCCCACCCCCCGCCCCGTCCCCCCGCCCCGTCCCCCTCATGACTTGTTGCAGAGCAGCAGTGTTTCCCTTCCACCCAGAGACATGTTGCTGCGAAGCTCAGCGTGTTTTCAAATTTCACACAGAATTAAAACTCTGTGCGGCTTTAGTTTCCGTCAGCAGGGCCGTGAATGCTAAAGGGCCGTCCGGCCAAATGAGTGAAGAGAAGCTCATAGGTTAAGAAAAAACTTCCAAAAACATTCAAAAGACGTGCTAAAGCAGGGGTCTCAAACGCAACTTATGGGGGCCGCTGGAGGTAGAGTCTGGGTCAGGCTGGGCCGCATCAAGTATGATGTTATATTCCTTGTACACTGCAACTTTCTCTGCACACATGAGACATGTCAACCCGTTCTCATTCTGAACTCGTAAAATCAGGACGTTTGGACAGTGGCTGTCAGCGTCTGATGCGACGTAAAAGGCGTCTTTCAGCGTGTTTGTGTAACGCACCGGGGAGAGCAGCAGTTAGAGAGGAGTTAGAGAGTGGGATGGAAGGAGGTTGGTTGGGGGGGGGGGGATGGGTCAAACACAGGACTTTCACCCAGGAGAGCGGGGTTTGCGTCCCGTTTGTCACGCTTGCTGTAGTCGCTTTTTTCTTTCCTCCCGCGTGTCACAGAACCGTACGCCCACCCACGACCTTTTCCTTAACATAACTGCATCAAAAGGGACGGGAATAGTCCCGACCAAGCGCGATTACTTATAGCGCTAAAGGGACGGCGATAGTCCCGACCAAGCGCGTTTACTTATAGCGCTAAAGGGACGGCGATAGTCCCGACCAAGCGCGTTTACTTATAGCGCTAAAGGGACGGCGATAGTCCCGACCAAGAGCGTTTACTTATAGCGCTAAAGGGACGGCGATAGTCCCGACCAAGCGCGTTTACTTATAGCGCTAAAGGGACGGCGATAGTCCCGACCAAGCGCGTTTACTTATAGCGCTAAAGGGACGGCAATAGTCCCGACCAAGCGCGTTTACTTAAAGCGCTAAAGGGACGGCGATAGTCCCGACCAAGCGCGTTTACTTATAGCGCTAAAGGGACGGCGATAGTCCCGACCAAGCACGTTTACTTACAGCGCTAAAGGGACGGCGATAGTCCCGACCAAGCGCGTTTACTTATAGCGCTAAAGGGACGGCGATAGTCCCGACCAAGCACGTTTACTTACAGCGCTAAAGGGACGACAATAGTCCCGACCAAGCGCGTTTACTTATAGCGCTAAAGGGACGGCAATAGTCCCGACCAAGCGCGTTTACTTACAGCGCTAAAGGGACGGCAATAGTCCCAACCAAGCGCGTTTACTTATAGCGCTAAAGGGACGGCAATAGTCCCGACCAAGCGCGTTTACTTATAGCGCTAAAGGGACGACGATAGTCCCGACCAAGCGCGTTTACTTATAGCGCTAAAGGGACGGCAATAGTCCCGACCAAGCACGTTTACTTATAGCGCTAAAGGGACGACAATAGTCCCGACCAAGCGCGTTTACTTATAGCGCTAAAGGGACGGCAATAGTCCCGACCAAGCGCGTTTACTTACAGCGCTAAAGGGACGGCAATAGTCCCGACCAAGCGCGTTTACTTATAGCGCTAAAGGGACGGTGATAGTCCCGACCAAGCGCGTTTACTTAAACTGGGCCTCAACTGGCACCCGGGGCCACGAATTTGAGAGACATGTGCTAAAGACATCAAAAAAGGGCAACAAAAGTGGCCGGGTTTGATCAGTTGGTAGAGCAGGCGCACAGAGGTCTACCCCTCGACGCAGCAGCCACAGGTTCGACTCCGACCTGCGGCCTTTTTCTGCGTGCCCTTCCCTCTCTCTCTCTCCCCTTTCATGTGTTAAACTGTCCTGTCAAAATAAAGGCCTAAAAATGCCCCAAAAAATGAACTTAAAAAAAAGGGCGACAAAAAAACCCAATGAAAAAGGAGTCAAAGAAGTCGTAAAAAGTGACAAAAACGAGTGAAAAAAAGCCAGAAAAAGTAACAAGAACGTCCCAAAAAAGCCGACAAGAACAACAAAGTGTAAAAAAATGGCAAAGACAGCGTCTAAAATGTTGAAAAAAACAACCGAAAAGCCTAAAGAAACATGAAAAACAGCTTTTTTCAACATTTTAGACGCTTTCTGAGTCGCTTTTCTAGCCTTTTTTTGTTGTTTTTGTCACTTTTTTTTGTCTCTTTTTTCAACGTATGTGTCTCTATTTTGGCTTTTTTGATGCTATTTTAACAGTTTTTTACATTATTTGGAGGTTTTGTGACAAAAACAACAAAGAAAGCGTCTAAAACATTAAAAAAAAAAAGCTGAAAAAGGGGACACAAAAAACATGGGAAGAAGCGACAGAAACAGCTCAAGTCTTGCCCATGGGGCAGCAGATTGGCTCGCGCAGGCTCTGCTGTCCGTGCACGCTGCAACATGCTGCAGGCATGACGGATCAAGTCGTGCACAACTTGTGGAGCAGCTGAGCCGCGTTCAGGGCTGCTGTGGAAACGTCAGCAAGGTTTAAACGGCTGCAGCGTGACATTGCAGAACCTCTCTCTGTCCCGAAACGACCATTTCTTGCATGAAAAGCGCATGTTGTTGCACGAAATGTCTCGCTCTTTCCACGTCTTTTTTTTTTTTAACGCCATTAAACTGTCCTGCAATCACGACTGCGCGTTCCCGTTTGCAAATAATCCATCCCAGTTCACCATAAACAACCTGTCAAGTGATAACCTTGAGCCTGTGCCGTGCCGTGCCGTGCCACGCTGGAGACAACAGGTTCATTACGCACGACACTGTGTGCAGCAAAGTCTCCACATTCCTGACATGATCTCCCTTTAAAATCGACATCACGTTGCGCGTGTTTGTGCCTCAATATCTGGATCAGATTCATAGTGAGCATATGTGTGTGCATGTGTTTTTATCCCCCCCACAGAGAGAGAGAGAGAGAGAGAGAGAGAGAGAGAGAGAGAGAGAGAGAGAGAGAGAGAGAGAGAGAGAGAGAGAGAGAGAGAGAGAGCTTGCAGACACACGGCGCCACACGTCAGCTCGGGGAGGGCAATGCCTGCTTAGGATGCAGCGAATGTGACAGCAGAGCTGAGCGGGTAGCCCAGACTACAGCAGCCAGCGCGTGGAAGGGGAAAAAGGTGATCGTGGAGGTGGCGGGGCCGGGTGGGGGGGTTAGTGGCTAAAAAAATGCCAGTGGAAGCAGCTCACCCGCAGACGTGACGGAGAAAGAGAGAGAAAGAGAGAAAAGCCACTCCAAAATACGCGCGGAAGTGTCGGAGCCAGGAGGGGGACCATAGAGGACTGAGGCTGCGGGGAAGTGTCGCCCTTTTTCCGGGGCGGTGGGGGGAGAAAGATGACAGTGGTGCCCGGGGAGAACCTGGATGAGACTGTGGCTCTGGCCGGGCTGTCTGCGCAGGATGTGTACGCGCCAGAGAGAGCGTCGGAGACCCAGCTGGACCACCAGGACTGCTGCGAGCGCGTGGTCATCAACATCTCCGGGCTGCGCTTCGAGACGCAGCTCAAGACGCTCGCGCAGTTCCCCGCCACGCTGCTGGGGAACCCGCGCAAGCGAATGCGCTTCTTCGACCCGCTGCGCAACGAGTACTTCTTCGACCGGAACCGGCCGAGCTTCGACGCCATCCTCTACTACTACCAGTCCGGGGGGCGGCTGCGCCGACCCGTCAACGTGCCCGTGGACATCTTCATGGAGGAGATTAAATTCTACGAGCTGGGAGAGGCTGTGATTGAGAATTTCAAAGAGGACGAGGGGTTTATTAAGGAGGAGGAGCGCGCGCTGCCGGAGAGCGAGTTCCAGCGCCAGGTCTGGCTCCTGTTCGAGTACCCGGAGAGCTCGGGGCCCGCGCGGGGCATCGCCATCGTCTCCGTGCTCGTCATCCTCATCTCCATTGTGATTTTCTGCCTGGAGACTTTGCCCGAGTTCCGCGAGGACGCCAGGACGTTTGACGAGCCGCTCGCTGGGAACGGAACCGCGCGCGCAAAGACGAAAGCGAACCCCTTCACGGACCCGTTCTTCATCGTGGAGACCCTGTGCATCATCTGGTTCTCCTTCGAGCTGCTGGTGCGCTTCCTCGCGTGCCCGAGCAAAGCGGCGTTCTTCAAGAACATCATGAACACCATCGACATCGTGGCCATCATGCCGTACTTCATCACGCTCGGGCTGGAGCTCGCGGAGCACCAGGGCAACGGCCAGCAGGCCATGTCGCTCGCCATCCTGCGCGTCATCCGCCTCGTGCGCGTCTTCCGCATCTTCAAGCTGTCCCGCCACTCCAAGGGGCTGCAGATCCTGGGGAAGACGCTGCAGGCGAGCATGCGCGAACTCGGCCTGCTCATCTTCTTCCTCTTCATCGGAGTCATCCTGTTCTCCAGCGCGGTGTACTTCGCGGAGACGGACGACCCGGACTCGGGTTTCAGCAGCATCCCGGACGCCTTCTGGTGGGCCGTGGTTTCCATGACAACCGTGGGTTACGGGGACATGTGTCCCGTGACCATCGGGGGGAAGATCGTGGGCTCGCTGTGCGCCATCGCCGGCGTGTTGACCATCGCGCTCCCGGTGCCCGTCATCGTGTCCAACTTCAACTACTTTTATCACCGGGAGACGGAGCACGAGGAGCAGTTCCAGTACACGCACGTGACCTGCGGGCAGCAGGTGCAGGTGCAGGTGCAGTTCGGGGAGTTCAACAGGAGCGACAGCAAGCCGTCTCTCTGCAAGTCGGACTTCCTGGACAGCGACGCGGACGCGGACTCCATCAAATACACCAACTGCAGCCCGCGCAAAACCTACACCGGGAAGCTCACAGACGTCTGACTGGAGCAGTAGGGTCTGGGGGGCTGGGGGTTGTTGAACATTTTGGAGACTCAAACACTTCCATATCCTACATTCTGCTGGATTTGATCCAAATTGAGGGGGGGTGCATATGTGATAGACCTATGTCCCAATATTTAGAAGAGGTAGATTTTTTTGGGGGGAGGCTTTTCCCTTTAAAAGATAGTAACAGTGGATAGACAGGAAAGAGAGGGGGAGAGAGAGAGAGAGAGAGGGAGAGAGAGGGAAAGAGGGAGAGAGAGAGAGAGAGGGAGGGAGAGAGAGGGAGAGAGAGGGAGAGGTAGAGGGAGAGAGGGAGAGAGAGGGAGAGAGAGAGAGGGAGAGAGGGAGGGAGAGAGAGGGAGGTAGAGGGAGAGAGGGAGAGAGAGAGAGAGAGGGAGAGAGAGGGAGAGAGAGGGAAAGGGTTAGAGAGAGAGAGAGAGGGAGAGGTAGAGGGAGAGGGAGAGGGTGAGGGAGAGAGAGAGAGGGAGGGAGAGAGAGAGAGATGGGGGATTACTTGCAGCAAAAGGCCGCAGGTCAGATTCGAACCCGAGGCCAAAGGACTGGGCCTACTGGGTGAGCTACAGGCCGCCCCAGAAGAGGTAGACTTGTCCCCTACCCCCCTCACCCCCCCCTCAAAAAATAGGAAATGTCGAGAGCTATAAACAATCTGACGGAAAACAATAATTATGTCTATATACTCAAATTGTTGCATAAAAATGCGCCATGCAGGATGCAGGAAATGAAGTGTTTGACGCTCAATAGTTCTAAGGGAGGACCCCTCCCAGGTCCAACTGTTATGTGTACCCCCCCACCCCCAATGTTGAAACAAAACCTACACCCTTGACGGACACAGATAGTCAGATGGTTTAGAGGTCTCGACGTTTGAAGGCAGCGTCATTTCCCCGGAGAGAGAGAGAAAGAGAGACGCTCCAACGCCAGCGTGCGCTGCGAGGTCCAAGGGGAAGGGAAGTGAAGGAATATGTACATGTGTAGAGCGTTATTTTATACCTTACCAAATCTAGCTCTTCTAAATATTGGGGGGGGGTGGTGGTGGGGAGATATCACCCTGCATCCCCCCCCCTGAAATCTACGCCTTGGATCATTACGCACCAGTTTGTGCGCGGAGAAAGGCGGGGGTGGGGAGGGGGCGGGGGTGTTCATCCTGCGCTCTGCTTTGACTTCAGACTGCACGGAGAGCTTGTCTTTTTGTGCCACCGAGAGGAGAATTCATTTCGCCACAGGATGGATTATAATGCAAACTTTCCTCATCTGAAACAGTCTTCCATTAGCGCGCCGTGAGTCAGGGAGGGGGGGGGGGGGGGGGGGGGGGGGGGACTCTTCAATACGATCAGCCTTTTGCCCAATTGCAGCACTTTATTATTGTTTGTTTTTTCAATGTCTCTCTTAGTAAATGAAGCGTAACTTATTGGCGTGTAGAATACTGCAGGTTTAAAGTTTACATTCGATTTGATTTCTGTCTGTGAAGCAGGAACAACAAACAGGACCAAATTCATGCACAGGTGCAGAAGGCACACACACACACACACACACACACACACACACACACACACACATACAGACACACACACACACACACACACACACACATACAGACACAAGACACAGACACACACACGTAGACACACACACACACACACACACGCATGTAGACACACACACACACACACACACACACACACACACACACACGTAGACACACACAGACACACACACACACAGACACACACACATGTAGACGCACACAGACACACACACACACACACACACACACACACACACACACACACACACACACATAGACACACATTTATACACACACATACACACACACACACACGCATGTAGACACACATTTATACACACACACACACACACGCATGTAGACACACACACACACATATACACACACACACACACACACACACACACACACACACACACACACACACACACACACTTATACACACACACACACGTAGACACACACATTTATACACACACACACACACACACACACACACACACACACACACACACACACACACACACACACACTAATAGCTCCATGTTTGTAGAAAGCATTATGAATTCAGGTGCAGCTTTTTTTCCCCCAAACCAAGAGCGCCCCTGTGTGGCCGAGAAGCAGCGCTGCGTCTCTGCAGTGGATGCAGTTTCCATAGCAACCTTCCAGACTTTTCTGTATTGTCTGCAGCCACAGGAGTGAAAGCCGTGGCGGCCACAGAACCACCATGTTGTGGAAGCCTCCATGTTGCGTCATTTCACCCTCCAGCAGTTAAAAAAAATGTATGAAATATAACATTTACAAACACCGGTGTGAGCTGTGGTCCAATACATCTCAGTCACACGGAGAATATGATCCACACAGACGCTCGGAACCTGGGCTGCAACTAAGTTATTCTAATTATCGGCTATTTTAGGCTTCAAATATATTGTGTTGAATATGATGAGAAAGAAATGTCCATCGCAAGTTCCCTGAGACTCAGTTGAGGCTTGAAATCTTTATTTTTCTCGGTCACGATGTAAAAAAAAGAAAAGTAACCCATCACATTGAATAGTTTGTAAAAGAAAAAGATAACATTTTGGATTTTTTTTAGAGCTTAATTGATTCTGGTTTTGGGTATTTTGGATATTAGTGTTGTGGTGAAATGTTCAGAAGCAACAAATGACAGTAAAAGTACAAAAAGCAACGCTTACTGGATTAGGACAAGTTACAAAAAACAAACTAAATATAATTTTGTGCCACTTTTTGTTGCATATCAGCAGCCATGTACGGCAGCCCAAAAAGGCCAAAATCTGAATTTTATTTTTTGAAATTACAAAATTTCAAGAAACTGAACTGATCTATTCAGTTTCTTGAAATTTTGCAATTTCAAAAAAATAAAATGCACTAAATTAACCTTTTTTTTTTTTTTTTCTAAAAACATATCTCCAATTATGTTATATTCAATTTCGGGAGCGACTGGAAACCCTGAACATTACATTTTTGAAAATGCAAAAAAAATTGAATAAAGAAATTGTTAATCGCAAAAAAAAAAATGCTAAAATGGAAATTATTTTGGCGCTTTTTTTGCTTCCGTACATTGCTGACACAAAACTGTATCAGTTGAGCTACTGTAGTTGAAATCGCAAAATTAATTTTCAAAAAAAATGTCAACTTTCAGTCTCAAACGCTCTCCAGTCTCAATATTTTAGCCCTTGCCCTGATATTTAGCGACCAGTCCAGGTTCGATGCAGAGATGTCTTTCACAGTGAGACGACAGGTCACCTGCTGCGTTTGAGGTTTCCGTAATTAGCGCCGTCATCAAAGCACCTTACTCATCTGGACTCCCGGGACTAATCATTCACACCCAAACAGGATGGAAAACAAGGGGATTTTTAAACAAACTGATGGACTAAAAAACGGTCCCAGAGGACGTCCTGTTGGATTATTATCTGACGGATGGACGGATGGACGGAGGTTAACTGCAGACAGACGGATGGACGGAGGTTAACTGCAGACAGACGGATGGACGGAGGTTAACTGCAGACAGACGGATGGACGGACGGATGGACGGCTCTTTAGCTTCAGATGACCAACGGATTCATACCACCGGCTGGTCACAGAGGGAGGTGAGTATAACCAGCACAAGTTTATACATTTTTATAAAGGGATGCACCGAATCCAGGATTCAGCTTCTGATTGGGCTGAATATTGGGCTTTTTGACGGGTTGGGTTTCTGCTGAACATTAGAATTTTTTCCCCGGTGAACCGAACGCTACGCTTGCACTCCGCGCGCTACGCTGGTCGCCGTAATGACGGCGGCGTTCATTACGGGAAGGTGTCTACGTAGGTGGAGCGTTCAATGCAGCAGGCTGTGAGGAAGTGGAAATGGAACTGGTGAGCAGAAAAAGTGATGTTTGGCAGCACTTTCAGTCAAAAGAAGGCCGTTCAAGTCCAGCTACATGTTCAATCTGCAATGCTGATTAGTCTGGTGGTGGCGAGGACCCTAAACAATACACAACATCACCGCTGTTACAACATCTGGTATCAAACATCTGGAAGAATACGAGTTGTGATGAAGGAATCTACAGACAGCAGCCAGAATGCAGTAACTTCAGGTACGGCAAAGGAAGGACAGTCCCTGCTGACTTCATTAATGTGTTGACTGAGTTCATGGACTGAGGATGGGAGGAGGACTCAGCAGAATCTCAACCAGTGGATTCGGTATTCGGCCGAACTGCAAAATCTGGATTTGGTGCGTCCCTAATTTTATATGATGTAGGGGTGGGGAGAGAAAAAAAAAAGAAGTTAAATTGTATTTAGACTACCGTGATTTTTCTTTTGTGACGATTTCATTCTTCTTATAAAAGTGTTTAGAAATATAAAAGTGTTTAGAAATGTCTCATGATATATATATATATATATATATATATATATATATATATATATATATATATATATATATATATATATATATATATATATACACTACCGGTCAAAAGTTTGGGGTCACTTAGAAATGTCCATTCCAGACAGAATACCAGCTGAGATCAGTTGCATTGTTTTTTTTAAACAAGGCAGCAGTTTTCAGATTACATTATGTCTTTACATAATTGCAAAATTGCAATATATACACATATCATGAGACATTTATATATATATATATATATATATATATATAGGAAAAGAAAATCCCAATACTCCGATTACTATCGGATCGCGATTCTAGTCGTAATATTGTAAAGAAGTTGTAATATTTCAGAAAAAAAGTCGTAATATTTCAGATTTTTTTTAAAATATTTTAGAAAAAAGTTGTAATATTTCAGAAAACAATTATATTTTCGAAAAAAAGTCATTTCAAAATAAAAAGATCAGATCGCAATTATAGTTGTGTCATAAAAAAAGTCTTAATATTTCAAGAGAAAAAGTAATAATATTTTAGAAAAAAAGTCGTAATATTTTAGAAAAAAAGTCATAATATTTTATAAAAAAAGTAATAATATTTTACAAAAAAGTCATAATATTTTACAAAAAAGTAATAATATTTTACAAAAAAGTCGTAATATTTTACAAAAAAGTAATAATATTTTACAAAAAAGTCGTAATATTTTACAAAAAAGTCGTAATATTTCAAGAGAAAAATTCGTAATATTTTACAAAAAAATTCTTCATATTTCAAGAGAAAAAGTCATAATATTTTAGAAAAAGTCGTAATATTTTAGATAAAAAGTTGTAATATTTTAGAAAAAGTCGTAATATTTTAGAAAAAAAAGTCATAATATTTCAAGAGAAAAAGTCGTAATATTTTAGAAAAAATCGTAATATTTTAGAAAAAAGTAATAATATTTTAGAAAGAAAGTCGTAATATTTTAGAAAAAGTCGTAATATTTTAGAAAAAAAGTAATAATATTTCAAGAGAAAAAGTCGTAATATTTCAGAAAAAGTTGTAATATTTTAGAAAAAAAGTCGTAATATTTTAGAAAAAGTCGTACTATTTTAGAGAAAAAGTCGTAATATTTTAGAGAATAAGTCGTAATATTTTAGAAAAAAAGTAATAATATTTTAGAAAAAAAGTAATAATATTTTGGAAAAAAAAGTCGTAATATTTCAAGAGAAAAAGTCGTAATATTTCAGATTTTTTTTTAAATATTTTAGAAAAAAGTTGTAATATTTCAGAAAACAATTATATTTTCGAAAAAAAAGTCATATTTCAAAATAAAAAGATCAGATCACAATTATAGTTGTGTCATAAAAAAAGTCTTAATATTTCAAGAGAAAAAGTAATAATATTTTAGAAAAAAGAAATAATATTTTAGAAAAAAAGTCGTAATATTTCAAGAGAAAAAGTTATAATATTTCAAGAGAAAAAGTCGTAATATTTTAGAAAAAAAGTCATAATATTTTATAAAAAAAGTAATAATATTTTACAAAAAAGTCGTAATATTTCAAGAGAAAAATTCGTAATATTTTAGAAAAAAATTCTTAATATTTCAAAAGAAAAAGTCATAATATTTTAGAAAAAGTCGTAATATTTTAGATAAAAAGTTGTAATATTTTAGAAAAAGTCGTAATATTTTAGAAAAAAAGTAATAATATTTTACAAAAAAGTCGTAATATTTTAGAAAAAAGTAATAATATTTTACAAAAAAGTCGTAATATTTCAAGAGAAAAAGTCGTAATATTTTAGAAAAAGTCGTAATATTTTAGATAAAAAGTCGTAATATTTTAGAAAAAGTCGTAATATTTTAGAAAAAAAGTAATATTTTAGAAAGAAAGTCGTAATATTTTAGAAAAACATTCCTTCTATTTCAAGAGAAAAAGTCGTAATATTTTAGAAAAAGTCGTAATATTTTAGAAAAAAAGTAATAATATTTTACAAAAAAGTCGTAATATTTCAAGAGAAAAAGTCGTAATATTTTAGAAAAAGTTGTAATATTTTAGCTGTGTTCAGCTGTGTTCAGCTGTGTTCAGGTGTGTTCAGCTGTGTTCAGCTGTGTTCAGGTGTGTTCAGCTGTGTTCAGGTTTGTTCAGCTGTGTTCAGGTGTGTTCACCTGTGTTCAGCTGTGTTCACCTGTGTTCAGGTGTGTTCAGCTGTGTTCAGCTGTGTTCAGGTGTGTTCAGCTGTGTTCAGGTGTGTTCACCTGTGTTCAGCTGTGTTCACCTGTGTTCAGGTGTGTTCAGCTGTGTTCAGCTGTGTTCAGGTGTGTTCAGCTGTGTTCAGGTGTGTTCAGCTGTGTTCAGGTTTGTTCAGCTGTGTTCAGGTGTGTTCAGCTATGTTCACCTGTGTTCAGGTGTGTTCAGCTGTGTTCAGGTGTGTTCACCTGTGTTCAGGTGTGTTCAGCTGTGTTCAGGTTTGTTCAGCTGTGTTCAGGTGTGTTCAGGTGTGTTCAGCTGTGTTCAGGTGTGTTCACCTGTGTTCAGCTGTGTTCACCTGTGTTCAGGTGTGTTCAGCTGTGTTCAGCTGTGTTCAGGTGTGTTCAGCTGTGTTCAGGTGTGTTCAGCTGTGTTCAGGTTTGTTCAGCTGTGTTCAGGTGTGTTCAGCTATGTTCACCTGTGTTCAGGTGTGTTCAGCTGTGTTCAGGTGTGTTCACCTGTGTTCAGGTGTGTTCAGCTGTGTTCAGGTTTGTTCAGCTGTGTTCAGGTGTGTTCAGGTGTGTTCAGATTTGTTCAGCTGTGTTCAGGTGTGTTCAGCTGTGTTCAGGTGTGTTCAGATGTGTTCCAGGCCTTTAAGGCAGAGACAGGACGACTAGCTGACATTCCCAGGTGTACAGACTTGTGCTACGTTTACACGTGGCCGGCTATTTTTGTAAACGGACATTTCAACCTCTCTGTTTTCAAAAATAACATCGTGCACAGCTGTCAGTTTTCAGAAAAGTGTTCATTAAGAGCTATTACACATCAACCAGACGGCCGACCGTCGGCAGTATAGGCAGTCGTACTGATCAGTCGGGTCCCCGGGGTCCAAAGAACACACCGAAGAGACGCCGACTTGAGCATACGCTCTGCATGTGCGCAAAACGTAATACGTCTCCATAGCAGCAGGCGGCGCTTCTCTGTATTGTTTCCCAGAAAATGAAAACCGGCAGCTGATTGGACGAACGCGCCACGTGGGTCTGGTTTCTCCAGAAAGTCACAGCCAGACTGTCATGGCGGCTCGTTCAGAATCCGATCTCATATTGGACTAAAATAGTTCACCGTAACGTGTTCCTGAGAACATGTTAAGAGAGGAATAGGCCGTGCAGTCGCTGAATCTGTCTTCATTTCAGATCAACAAAGGTCAGTTTGAAAGATTTTCGTCAGATTTTGAGAGACTCTAGTCACGGTCATACCACTCCCCATCTCCAGGTGAGTCCCGACTGCCCTGTCTCCGACTGAACATGTCGGGTCGGCCCAAATGAAGGCCGACGGCTCCTCGGACGGACGACGGCACGGGACACACCGACCAGACTCGAGTCACCGACCTCGCCAGACTGTCAGACGGCCGATTATCGGGTTGGTGTGTCAGCGCCCTTAGACGAACCTGTGTATATATGCCGACAAGAGCACGCCAAACCTGTAGGTGGCGGTGTAACGAGAAGGTCAAGCTCACGTTAGCCAATCAGAATCCCGAAAATAGCAACAACAGCAACAAATCACTTCCTCTCTCTCCTCTTCCTCGGTTGCCTAGTGTTGTCTTCCTGTCGACCATGCAACTTTTTGTTTTTCTGGGTCAAAACTTTAGTTGTTCTTTTTCGACATTCGTCACATTTCCTTGCGTTTTTGTCACTTTTTTTATGTTTTTATAGGGTTTTTTTGGCGCTTTATTGATGTTTTCGATGTTTTTCGCTGCGTTTCTGAAGCTCTTCCTGGACTTTTTGTCACTCTTTTCAACGTTCTTGTCATTTCTTTCTTTCAAATGCTATATAATTGAATAAAAACACCCAAATTCAATGAAAGTAGTGAACTGATCATTTATTTTACTTGTGAAGAGCGTCGTGTGGAACCATCCACGTTATTTTCTTTTACAGTTTGGTTTAAAGAAACCCAAATTTCTGATATAGAAACTTTTTGAAAACGGGTCAAATTTGACCCGAGGTCAACAGGAGGGATAACTTTGATTGAGAACAGCAGCAGCCTTTCTGTCTATGTTGCTATATTTTGTTTTGCAGGATCATAAAGTGTAAAAAGCTGCTGACAGCTGCAGTACAGATGTGCGCCTGCAGGTGGCAGCAGCGTCTGCAGCTGCAGCTGGCACCACAGCTGGATCCTCCTGCAGCTTCAAATTTCTCTCAACTGCAGCTGGAATCCTTAAATTCCTTCAAAATAAAACAATTTGTGCCATCACCGTGGACTCTTCTGCACTTAACCCTTTGTGCCGTCGTCCCGTCGACCATCAACTTTTTGTCCTTATGGGTCAAAATTGAAAATGAATTATTAATTATTATTAATTAATTAAAACGATTGTGTCACTATTTTTCAAAGCTTTGTATATTCATGGTCAAAAAGCCACATTTTTGTGACATTATACCTAATTCTGTTGTTACAGTTTTTTCCAACTGCTTACACACGCCTCCTTTTTTTCAAAACTCCATTAGCAGGTACCAGGTACTTTTTTTCGTAATGGAAAACCAAAAAAGGCGAGTAGAGTCGAGGCGAGTCGAGCAGGTACCATGTAATGGAAAAGCGCCGTAAGTGACTGATGGGAACAACAATCTTTGACGTTGGTCCAGTATTAAGCGAGATCGCAGTAGTCGGACAGCGGAGAAACAAGCTACAATGTTAGTTGATTGTGCAGCTTTACCTTCATAAAAGTGCTCGTTTTCGACAGTCTCAGATTATTATTCTAAGTGTCTGACAACATTATGGCAACATTATGACCCTAATTAACATTATGGAACCCCCATGGGAGGGCTTTTGGTCCAATCCTTTCCCTGTAAAGTCTCCTCCTCCCTCCCTCTCGTCCTCCCTCTTCTGCGTGTCCTCTCTGAACATATGCAGGCGGAGGTAAACAGGTTTCTCCTTGGATGACACGGCTTCTGTTGACGGGGCAGTTACACTCTGACAGCTATTGTTAGCATCTTTGTCATTGCTCAGGGGATCTGTCCTGAAGCCTCAAGTGGCCTGCAGTGAGTTATACCCCCATCCCAACCTCCACCCAACCTCCACCCAACCTCCACCTAACCTCCACCTAACCTCCACCCAACCCACCCCTTTTTCCACTTGATGAAAGACAAACACACAGTAGCATTGAGGTAAAGAGGGCATGGCACAAAACACACCATGTTTGAGATGGTCTTCCTCCGAAAAATGCTCCCATAAGGCGTTTGTTCAAGCAGCAATTCTGACCTATATTTAGGTTTCTAGTGGCGGTGCCCTTTCAGATTAATTTTATTTAAACAGGGACAATGCACAAGTTAACATGAACCTTGTATAAGAACAAGGAGAGATGCATTGTGCCAGGTTGTAGCACAAGTGCTATTTTCCGCCCGTAGTCCCTCGGCAGGTCCCTCTAGTGGCCGTAGTAGTTCTGACAGGAGCAAAACAGGAAGTAAGGTGAGGAAGTATAGGGTTCTTCCCATTGATATATATATATAATGGACCAGCAGGTCCCGTGTCTCTGGACGGAGACCAGTGAAGGATGTTAGAAGCTCTTTTCCGGTGATGGCTGAGCGTTACTGAGCAGCCTCCAACTGAGCTTGAAGACGTAGATGTGACGTGAGCAACCTGTCTGAAAGTTGGAAGTCTTCTGGTAGCTGTGCCAAGAGAAATCTCAATCATTCCCAATTTAGCAGAGACGGAGAGCGTAGGTATATGTAAGGAGATAACATAGGCACAGGCTAATTACTGATCACTAACATGATAGTTAACATTAGTAATTACACTTAAACAGCTAATGGAAGTCCAAACTGCCTGAGAGCTTCTCCTGTACTATACGGTAATTCCTCTACTATGAGACAGTAAGTCTCGTGGTTATGACCCAATCGTTAGCCTATTTTTATCAAAACGTCTGCTACGGAGCCATAACGTGAGCTACAAGGTAATGGAGCCTTTTATACATTGTCGTGTTTCTTTAGAAATAAACAACGGACAAATAGAGTCTTTAAACGCTTCAGATGTAAAGTTATTCTCTGTCAAAGTGACGTCAAAATGAATGGGAGTCAATGGGATGCTAACGGGGGGGTGATGGCTTGGTAGCAGTTAAATGGCGCCATAGGAGCTACGCGGTCCGAGGAGAAGCTAACCCTTTGGTTCTTTCTGGCTCAGAATGGGCCTTTGGGGGTGGGGGGGACTACGCATGGCAGTAAGACGGATCGGTCCGCGTATAGTAAAGGCCATTCTGTGTTACCTTATTGGACAGAAATCTATACATTTATTTGTAATAACTGACAAAAATGTACAATATGCTTGAGTAAATGAATCCCCTACTCAGGACGGTTTATGTTCTGCTTGTTCATCAGTTGTTTGGTAAGTTTGAGATGATCTGAACTGCTATTTTTAATATCACTTATTTTCATTTGGGAGACTTAAGTGGGCGTATTTGGCGCGGGGTTTAGGCGTCCTTCCTCAAGAAAATGTTTCCCCACATACATTTAGTGTCTCTTTGTAGTCGTGTTGTGTCTCTTTTTGGTCCTTTTTGGTCCTTTTTGTTTCCTTTGGGGTTGTTTTGTGTCTCTTTTTCATATAACTTTGGACCGTAATTATCGGGGTCAGCCCTATGTTCCTACATTTCTAAGTATTTTTTTTCACTGAAAATTAGGCCCTATGTTCCCACATTTCTAAGATTTTTCTTAAAATTAGGTCCTATATTAGGGTTAGGGTTACATTCCATCTGTAGTCCATTGCTATTGGATAATAGGTTGGGTGTAATTGGCTACCAAATTGGGAGAAAGGGGGATAAAATCTGATAAAAATGTATGAAAAAGTGTGAAAAAATGTGGGAACATAGGGCCTAATTTTGGAAAAAAATCTTAGAAATGTGGGAACATAGGCACGCTCCGTTATTATCACCATATCTGTGTCTAAAATGTTGGAAAGCTAGAGCAGATGATACATAAATAACTCTCAAAGAGCTTAAAGACAAAACTTAGCTAAAAAAAGTCCAACTGCAATCATTGGATCTGAGAAAAGTCTTTTAGGGCGTTTTCACACATACCTCATCTGGTCCGGACTTTCGGACTTTTCAGTTTGATCCGAACCAAAATTACAGGTGTGAAACCTCCCCTGGACCATGGTCTAAAGACCAAATTTTGGTCCGATAAAAAGAGGTGGTCTCGGTCCGTTTCGTTTATAGTGTGAAAGCACTATAAATTTTGGATGGTTCGAACTTTTGGACCAAATACAAGAAGCTCTGGCAGGCTCTCCTTGTGTTACAAGACCGGGGAATAGCTCCTTTAAGGAACAGCTCGGAGCTTATGTGTACGTGAGAGACGGTAACGGTGTCAGCGTGTCAGTAGGAGAGAGCAGTAGTCAGTAGGAGAGAGCAGCAGTCAGTAGGAGAGAGCAGCAGTCAGTAGGAGAGAGCAGCAGTCAGTACAGCAGTCAGTAGGAGAGAGTAGCAGTCAGTAGGAGAGAGTAGCAGTCAGTAGGAGAGAGCAGCAATCAGTAGGGGAGAGTAGCAGTCAGTAGGAGAGAGCAGCAGTCAGTAGGGGAGAGTAGCAGTCAGTAGGAGAGAGTAGCAGTCAGTAGGAGAGAGTAGCAGTCAGTAGGGAAGAGCAGCAGTCAGTAGGGAAGAGCAGCAGTCAGTAGGAGAGAGCAGCAGTCAGTAGGAGAGAGTAGCAGTCAGTAGGAGAGAGCAGCAGTCAGTAGGGGAGAGTAGCAGTCAGTAGGAGAGAGCAGCAGTCAGTAGGAGAGAGTAGCAGTCAGTAGGAGAGAGTAGCAGTCAGTAGGAGAGAGCAGCAGTCAGTAGGGGAGAGTAGCAGTCAGTAGGAGAGAGTAGCAGTCAGTAGGAGAGAGCAGCAGTCAGTAGGGGAGAGTAGCAGTCAGTAGGGAAGAGCAGCAGTCAGTAGGAGAGAGCAGCAGTCAGTAGGAGAGAGCAGCAGTCAGTAGAGGAGAGCAGCAGTCAGTAGCAGTCAGTAGGGGAGAGTAGCAGTCAGTAGGAGAGAGTAGCAGTCAGTAGGAGAGAGTAGCAGTCAGTAGGAGAGAGTAGCAGTCAGTAGGAGAGAGCAGCAGTCAGTAGGAGAGAGTAGCAGTCAGTAGGAGAGAGCAGCAGTCAGTAGGAGAGAGCAGCAGTCAGTAGAGGAGAGCAGCAGTCAGTAGCAGTCAGTAGGGGAGAGTAGCAGTCAGTAGGAGAGAGTAGCAGTCAGTAGGAGAGAGTAGCAGTCAGTAGGAGAGAGTAGCAGTCAGTAGGAGAGAGCAGCAGTCAGTAGGAGAGAGTAGCAGTCAGTAGGAGAGAGCAGCAGTCAGTAGGAGAGAGTAGCAGTCAGTAGAGGAGAGCAGCAGTCAGTTGAAAGAACTCCGACACAGAGAGAGGATACGAGATGACGGGGAAGCCCGTCTACAAACCAATCAACTTTAAGTATCTGGAGACGCAGCTCACGTATGTGATGGCGGCCGGGCGTAGTTTTGTCACGTAGAGATCTTTAGTGCGCTTGCATAACTGCAGTGTGAAACCAAAACTTACTGGATCAAATGTAGACAATGCAACATAAACATGGACCTTGGTTCAGACTTTCAGGTGTGAAAACGCTTTTAGTTACATTCATTCGGCCTAGGTGCTGCACCTATAAACCTTACAATGGCGAGGAAATCCCTGGACTATAAATCTGAGAATAAGCCGTTATTGCTGCAGGTCGGCTGTGATTTAGTGTCTCTGTGCAGCCTCAGGTTGCTGCAGGTCTTGGGCGGCGGGGGGTCGGCGTTATTTAAAGACTCTTATGTCATTTATGCTTGATGCATTGCAGTCACGAGACCTTGAGCTGCGTGACGCTAAACCATCAGTGACAGCAGCTGCCGAGGCGCGGACACCATGGCGACGAGTTCACAACATACATCCACATGACATCGTGCCGAGGCGGTTCATGTTTACATCGGTGGAGGTTTACACCAGCTGTCGAAAAAAAACTGATCTCATTCCAGTTTTTTGGCCACCCATCAGATGTGTATTATGCCATTTGTTCTCAAGCTTTTTTTCGATAATGTTCCCCTTTTCAACAGTGTTTTTAAGCCATGTACCACCTAACCAGCGCAAATAATTTAGATTTTACTTAACAACAGCCTTGGACCTGGAAAATATTTAAATGATGATGGAAAAAGGCAAAAAAAAAACTTGGAAAAAGACGGTAGAAAGAAGGAAGGCAACTTGGAAAAAAAGACAGTAGAAGTAACTACAGCCTTGCAACTGAAAAACATTTTGCAAAAAATCTCACGTAGCCCTTGCAGTCCTCTAATTTGAGAACCACTGTATTATGTTATCATAGCAACAGAGATATTACATTGTGACTGTCCATCATTTTTTTCCCTGGCATTTTAGGCCTTTATTTGATAGGACGGGGTCAGCCCAATGGTCCCACAGCCCAATGGTCCCACAGCCCTATGGTCCCACAGCCCAATGGTCCCACAGCCCTATGGTCCCACAGCCCTATGGTCCCACAGCCCAATGGTCCCACAGCTCTATGGTCCCACAGCCCTATGGTCCCACAGCCCAATGGTCCCACAGCTCTATGGTCCCACAGCCCAATGGTCCCACAGCCCTATGGTCCCACAGCCCTACGTTCCCACATTTCTAATTATTTTCTTAAAATTAGGTCTTGTGTTCCTACATTTCCCTTCAATTTAAGCCCTATCTTCCCACAAGTATTTTTTTTCACTGAAAATTAGGCCCTATGTTCCCACATTTCTAAGATTTTTCTTAAAATTAGGCCCTATGTTCCCACATTTCTAAGATATTTCTTAAAATTAGGCCCTATGTTAGGGTTAGGGTTACATTCCATCTGTAGTCCATTGCTATTGGATAATAGGTTGGGTGTAATTGGCTACCAAATTGGGAGAAAGGGGGATAAAATCTGATAAAAATGTATGAAAAAGTGTGAAAAAATGTGGGAACATAGGGCCTAATTTTGGAAAAAAATCTTAAAAATGTGGGAACATAGGCACGCTCCGTTATTATCACCATATCTGTGTCTAAAATGTTAGAGCAGATGATACATAAATAACTCTCAAAGAGCTTAAAGACAAAACTTAGCTAAAAAAAGTCCAACTGCAATCATTGGATCTGAGAAAAGTCTTTTAGGGCATTTTCACACATACCTTATCTGGTCCGGACTTTCGGACTTTTCAGTTTGATCCGAACCAAAATTTGATTAACACTGTATTATGTTATCATAGCAACAGAGATATTACATTGTGACTGTCCATAATTTTTTTTCCCGGCATTTTAGGCCTTTATTTGATAGGACGGGGTCAGCCCATTGGTCCCACAGCCCTACGTTCCCACATTTCTAATTATTTTCTTAAAATTAGGTCTTGTGTTCCTACATTTCCCTTCAATTTAAGCCCTATCCTCCCACAACATGTTTTAGGGTTAGGGGTTAGGGGTTAGGGGGATCAAATCTGATACACATTTATGAAAAAGTAAATGTGGGAACATAGGGCTGTGGGAACATAGGCACGCTCCTATGAAAGAATACCTTAGTTTGTAACGTAACAAGCATCTTTTCTTTGTCGTTTCCAGGTGTAGAACGATGAGCCGCTCCTCCGCCTCGCCAAAATCAAAAGATTACGACATCCCTGCTTTCCCCACCTCTTCTTCTCCGTCCTTCTCTTCTTCCTTTCTCTGATGAAGGTGAAATAAAGCAAACTTTGGATAAAAACACTGACATTCATAGGAAACACGAAGCTATGAGACGCCTTCCTGTGACAAGAGGACGTCCTGACTGAGCAAAGCTGCAGCAGTCGGACTCTGAGGTACGACAAACGTTACTTGAATCATCTGCTACGTATATTTAAACCGAGTCCTCCATTTATTCGTTCGTAGATGTTGGGAGATTGCTCTTCTTGCTGTAAGTCCTGTCTGTACGTTCTGCGTATCATATTCAAACCAAAACATATTATTGCATGCCTGGAAAGTAGAGCATGTAAACAGACGAAAACAAGGTTGACACATGGGAACAACAACAACAGCTCATCGAAGTTTGAAATAACTGTTCGACTGGTGGAGTTGGTTGCTAAAACTATATTTTTTAAATTATCATACTGTATATGTTTTATATGGAAATTAATTGGTTAATTATTTTGTAGATTTTTACCATTTTTGCTAACATGTTTGAATTTTTTTTCATTTTTCTTTGTTAATTTTTGCAAAAGTATATGAGTAAAAAAAAACAGTGTTGTACTCAAGATCTGTTCCGGCTTTCAAGACTTTTTGAAGGTCTGGGCCTTGTATCGGAATCAACCGCATTTTTGGGGTCAGCCCTATGTTCCTACATTTCTAAGAATTTTTTTTCATTGAAAATTAGGCCCTATGTTCCCACATTTCTAAGATTTTTCTCAAAATTAGGCCCTATATTAGGGTTAGGGTTACATTCCATCTGTAGTCCATTGCTATTGGATAATAGGTTGGGTGTAATTGGCTACCAAATTGGGAGAAAGGGGATACAATCTGATAAAAATGTATGAAAAAGTGTGAAAAAATGTGAGAACATAGGGCCTAATTTTGGAAATACATCTTAGAAATGTGGGAACATAGGGCTGAGGGAACATAGGCACGCTCCGTTATTATCACCATATCTGTGTCTAAAATGTTGGAAAGCTAGAGCTCCCGCATTTTTACTTGGGCTCAGATAAAGAGGACTCCGGATTTTATTTGAAGAGCGGTCAAGACCCAAACTGCAGGGCTAACTCAACTGCCTGTGCATTATGTCTGAATTATGTGATAACGTCATTACTGTGATTGGATGTAAAACTTCCTGCTTCAAATTCAACCAGTAACTTTCTAATTTGAAATGTGTTCCTATTAATCCCCTCTCCCACGCACTCCCCAAAAAAGTGAAAAGACAGGCGAAGAAGCTCTGGCTGTCTGGTGGACGTCCGCCGAATCCTCGGTAATAACATGTGGCTACCTAAACATCTAAAAGTAAACGCTAAATGTAAAGGCTACATTGACAGTGCTACATTTTGGGTTAAAAAATGAATATCTTCTGCTGCGTTTCGCCCTCACTTTTGGCTCAAAACTCTGCTTAAAAACCAAAACGTAATGTAGATGTAGCCTAAGACAGCTGGCACTTAGAAAGGAAGCATACAGAAAGGTAAGCTAACGTTAAGTGATGCTAGCAAAGCTAGCAAGCTAACGTCGTCAAACTGCCTCTGTAACAAAACTCTTGAAAAATCTCACCCTTCACCCAAAATAACTTAGCGAATATTAGCTACACGTTTCCCACATTTTACCGTGTCATGCAGTCTGGGTCTTGACTCGGTCTCGACACACTTCGGTCTCGGTTTAGGTCGTCTTGACTACAACGCTGGTAAAAAAAAAAGCAGCTTCAGTGGGCAGCTCTGATGAAAATGTCTGCCTGCATTAAAGACACTTTGCCCATATGAGAAGAAATGTATTGTGTGCAAAATAATATACAAAAAGGCAGTTAAACTGCATTTATGTGATTGTGTGTGGGTTTTGATCAGAATGCTGTATATATGTTATTATCGATAACATCTACCTCAGGGTCCGCTCATTAACGACAGAAGCTTTAATGACGTTGGCGTCCCTCTGTTATCTGAACACGGTCATCACACCTGGATTATTCCGTTTTTAAATGCCTCTTTAATTATCTGGTGCAATTAAATAAACCCAAACACTCTTTAAACTGCCGTTTGATAACTTAGAGAAGTGAAAAAAATAAAAAAAATTAAGCTAAAGATGCTCGAGGAAATGTATAGCATACAAAACCATATTAATAGGGTTGAATATACAAACTTTTAATTAAACATACGTAATTCAGCCTGACGATACAGCAGAACATCATGATTTTCTTTGCACATTTTTTTATTTATTGGTGAAGGTGTTCGGAAGTGTGTGTGTGAGCGTGTGACTCAATTAATTGTTAATTTAAGGGCAATAATGTACTGCAGAGGTTTCCTACCGTTGAATAAAATTGTGGGTCAGCCTGTCTTAAAAAAAACAACCGCTCAACCTAAAACAATTTTAGTTTGAGAGTTAAATGGAAAGGGAGTGTCATGTCAGTCGATTGTCTAAAATGCTGTTTGTTGCTCTGCAAAGATTGCAAAGAACTAACCCCCGATTTTCCACTGGGCACGTCTGTGCTACGTTCCGGTTTTATTCCGTCCTTGGCCAGACGCCATACTACACCGAGAGCGTCTCAGAAGCGGAGCGTCTTGCCTGCCCGACTAACAGATATTATTGTCTCTAGAAGTACTTTACAGAACAATCACGTGTTTATTAAGCTAGTATCTACCTTCCTCTCCAGGCTGCGAATCCTTGTACTATGGCCACGCTAAGACCCGCCCTTCAATAGCATTCACACACTACTATTGGCCAGGCGTCCATGCTTACATGTACAAGTCCTATCCCCTGACCAATTGGCTTATCCTAACCTTAACCACTCAAGGGTCAATGCCTAACCCCAACCAATCTAACTGCTATTGAAGGGCAGGCTTGGCGTGGCCATAGTAGGTTTCGTAAATTTGCCTCCAGGCTCTCCTACATTTAAACTCCATGCCTTCTCTTTCCTGGCGTTGTCTTTATAAAAAAGATCTGTCATGTCTATTATGTCCTCCAAATGAATCTCTCGTTGTCCGTGGTGTTGTAAAGGAGACATATTTGATATTGGGGGTGTCTTTTGGTAAATTGTCTGGATGCTCTCGCTGTTTCAGTTCCTGCCCAGCAGTGCGAACGGGAGCGTGCCCATGTTCCCACAGCTCTATGTTCCCACAGCTCTATGTTCCCACAGCTCTATGTTCCCACAGCTCTATGTTCCCACATTTCTAAGATGTTTTTCAAAATTAGGGCAAATTTCCTTTTTTCATAAATTTGTATCAGATTCATCCCCCTAACCCTAACCCTAAAAATGTTGTGGGAGGATAGGGCCTAAATTGAAGGGAAATGTAGGAACCCAAGACCTAATTTTGAAAATGTCCTAGAAATGTGGGAACATAGGGCCTAATTTTAATAAAAATCTTAGAAATGTGGGAACATAGGGCCTAATTTTAAGAAAAATCTTAGAAATGTGGGAACATAGGGCCTAATTTGAAGGAAAATGTAGGAACACAAGACCTAATTTTGAAAATGTCCTAGAAATGTGGGAACATAGGGCCTAATTTTAAGAAAAATCTTAGAAATGTGGGAACATAGGGCCTAATTTTCAGTGAAAAAAAAATTCTTAGAAATGTGGGACCATAGGGCTGACCCCTTGGCGAACTCTGCTCGGCTCCCGTGAAAATAGACATGGCGCATATCTTTAGCAGAGACCTGCCTTACGCACGCTTCTGGGACGCACCGTGACGCGGCTGGTGGAATATCAATCATGAACTTGAATGGCAGCGATTGCTCGTGGGGGCCGTGGTGGATCCGGAACGCAGCGCAGACGCGCCCGGTGGAAAATAGGGGTAAATGAGGTAGTGTGTGACACCTATCTTCTCATCTGACTTTGCAGCAGATGATAAACAAATGTATTTCTCAAAATGTTGAACTTAATTATTATCACTGTCCCATATCTTTGGTACTAGACTGCAGAAACGTGTATCTATCAAACCCCCGGCAAGTTTGGTCTTGTCGTAATTCTGCTTTGCTTAGACATAAAAACAGCCACGGGTGATTTCTGTTTGACAGAGGCTCTGATGCGCTGTGACTCGCCATTAGTGGTGCTGATTAATGTTGTCTGCATACAGTATGAGCAACAATAATACATTCAGTCAGCCCGGATGGGTCACCTCATATTCACGACATGTAACATCCATTGTGTTGCAGGACATTTCATTCTTCATTATCAAATGCAGAGTTCAGTCCAGGTTTGTCACCAAATTGTCTCATTTGCATGCACAAAATAATAGTGTGAGTGATTATGGTGTTCTGGGAACTTCAGCATTGAAGAAAATGCATTTTTGATTTCTTTTCTGTTTCTTTTTTTATTTCCAGTTATTGTTGCCATGTTCACTTTTTTTAATCAATTTTCAATTGTGATCTATTTTTGATAAAATAAATCTTTTTTTCTGATCAGTTTCAATCTTCATGTGTTTAAGACGACTGCACATAAAGATGTGTCATTTTCAGTTTCCTGTTGTGCCATAAACATTTTCACAGACCGTCTTCATCCAGAAAAAAATGACAGTATAGATCGATTGTGCAAGCAGCTCATCACGACCCATAATTAAGTTTCTTGTAACGTGGCGATCTTTAGCAGCTGAAGTAATTAATGGGAGAGCAAACAAGGAAGCCAGGTGACAAAGTATAAGAGCGCCAAATTCAAACACAGGACTTTCACTCAGGAGATTTCTTGGCGGAAAACAGACCAATCTGGCAACAGTTCTGCAGTCGGTCGATTCAAACTGACGCAGTGTTGTTTGTTTCATTCATCACCGGCCAAATGGCTAGTAACTTTACAAGGTTACCAGCCAAAATGAATTTTTACCCGCATTTGGTGGGTTGGCGGGTGTCAATTTAAAGCCCTGTATACATATATATATAGACATAGGGTTCCACGCACCCATCAACTCGGTTGGTCCCACCCAACATCTGACTAAAGAGTTCACCCTTGCTACAGGAGGAGAATTATCTTAAAAACATTGTCACTGAAAGTTAAAAAAAATTATGCCATTGAACATAATGCAGGTTTAGCAGAATTATCCAATATCAACGTCCTAACCTTAACCTATAGATCTATGGCCTCATTTATAAAACTGTGCGTAGATTCTATTCTGAAAGATTAGTGCGCCAAAAAGTCAGAATTTTCGTATGCAAAAACAAAATTCTGATTCATAACACCTTGCAGCGCACACCGGTACGTACTCTTCTCGTTATAAATACGGACGTGCGTTACCTTATGCGGTCGTGCACAAGCCTCACGCTCCTCCGAAGGTCGTCCCATATTTGTCCTAATAAGGTCCATGTTAATCAATCAATGAATATTGCAGCCTTGTAAAGAAGCCCTTAATGACCAAACATGAAACAGAACAATGGGGAAAAAAACCAGATTCAGTGATTATGAGATCGAGGTGCTCCTAACAGAGGTAGAACATTGAAACTAAATCCTGTATTTGGAGGTGTGACGGCTCATAGGCCTATTAAGTCCCTCTGGTTGCTGGGATCTGGGGATTGGCTAATGAGGACTGATGATTGACACCTGGATCAACTGATTGCTCACATGTCTATAAATAAGAGTGTTTGGGCAGTCATTGGTGTCCCTCCTCAAGGTTACTTGGTTTGTTTGGCTTTCTGGTTTAGTTACTTTTGCGTTCTAGCTTTGATACCTTACACACATCCATACATTACACATATTACTGATTAACTGATTACACGTTTATCTTTGTTAATATAAATAAATTGGATTTAATTGAATAATCATGTGTGTCTCCACCTTTTGTCATGGCTTTGAGCCAGGTCGTGACAGAGGCCTTAAATAGATTTATTTATTGGATATAAATATACATTTTTATAATTCATGGATAGACCTAATTGATTGTTACGAAAACTAATTAAAAATTTAGAGTGTGCTCACATGCAGGCTGTGCGCTATGCATCCAGAGTACTTTATCCATGTGATATTTCGTGTTACCATCGGAGTTCACTAAAACGCAGTCTTCAAAAACCTTGAGAGCATTACGCACGATCACACGCATGGTCAAAAGGTCGCGGAAAACTGGGCACAGGAACAGGAACTAACAGGTTTTATAAATGAGGCACCAGGACATTTATTTAGGGAAGTTTGTCAGGCCAGAAACAATTCGAGGCAAAATATCTAATTCTGTATTCACTATATAATTAAATACTTTGTAAAAAAATATATTCAAAGAAAATGCTCATGTCGATTTGTGTGGAAATTTGTTCAAATGAAAAAGCAGCTTTTAAAAGGTAATTCAAATAAAACAGGAATAAAGAATAAGTTAATAAAGGGTAAGGATTGATAGTTAGGTCTTTGTTGTGTCTCCCATTTTTAAAACCAAAACCTACAGCCTTGAATTAATTCATTAAACAAAACTGGCAACCATACACAACCATGTCTGGATGGGATGTAGAGGTTTAGATTTGAAAAATATAAGTTGTGAAATGCTTCATAGATTTAGCTGCATATTAACTGCAGACAGAAACGCAGATGCCACTCAGAAACATGCAGTAACCAGTTATTCATCAATAAGCAATAATGCATGAATAGTATAACATCATCAGCAAACGGTGATACTTCTGTTTGTTCATATATTTGCATAAAAGGATAATAGTGCCTTAATCATAACGTGATTCCGTTAATAACCCTATCAAATGCATCTGTACCATAGAAAAGTAAGGTAGTATTTAGCACTGTAGGACTGCAATCAACTGGTTGCACATAGAAATATTGTATTGTAAATGAATGTATTGAATGTACAGTAAGAAGTCTTCCTGGTTGGTGTTTTGAGAGGAAACAAATATGAAAGAGTATGAAGAAATCTCTCTTTTAAATGAAAGCTCAAAGTGGACAAGACTGCTGATATGTCTGTAAAATAATTACTTTGTTTTCTTGTTGTGAATTTACTTTTAAAAATGTACATTTTAATTATAACCCCCGTTATTATCCCGTGAACATAAGATCCTCGTCTTGCATCCACAAGAGAGAAAAATCTACATTTTAAGGTCTATTCGTAATCTCTGATAAATAATGAGTTTTAAAAGTTGTGCCTACTCTCTGGATAATTGTCTGAAAATGGGAATTTTCGGTAACACTTTACTTGAAGGTATCGACGTAATCGTGACATGACGCTGTCATGAACGTGTCATAAACGTTATAAACAAGTTATAAACATTTATGACTTCTTCAGTGTCATTCGGTTTTTGTCATAACAAGTTGACATTGTTTGGGTTATCTTAATTATGACAAGTTTACATTAATCAAAATGACATTACCAGAAGTTGTCTTGGTCATAACAAATTGACATTCAATTAGTTTGGGATGTCATTGTAATGACAACTTGACATAATGTCATCCTGTTTAATGTCAAGTTGTCATTACAAAGACATCCCAAACACATGTTTAAAACTGAAGAGTTGGGAATGAGAACGTGGCGTTTAAATGACACGCAAAGAAAAGCTTAAAATGCGTAGACATTACACAAGAAATGTTCTTAATAAAAGTGCCGTTTTATTTATACACCTTCCCATTGAATCACGTTGGATATTGGGATTTTTTTAGGCCTAAAAGAATATCTGCAATCTTGTCCACTTTAAGCTTCCGTAGATTTAATCTCTGTTGTAGAAAACTGGCATTCCTCACCGGTCTCACTGCCATTTTAATTCAGCAGCTCATGAGAGTAACTGTCGACTGAGATCTTTATAATGTCCTCACTTTGGGCGCTTTCATACCATTTAGTTTCCTTATTTTCGTCCGGGTGATAAGTAATGACCAATCTTAGTATTGTTACCGAAAGCTATAACAAAATGAAAGTTAATTAAGATGAAAGTAAACTGCAACTGCACTGACACCAGATTTAAAGTGAATTAGGATTAATGTTCTGTTTGAAGCCTTTGAAGAGAAGGAGCACACCATTGACTTTTGGTTTTGACATTTGGTTTTTTTTTTTCAAATGGAGTTAAACATAAAACTAAGCTGACTTGAAAGTACATTTTTCAGTAGTAAAAAAAAAAAACTCAACTCAATGTCCGCTTACTAGCTTTCTTTAGGACTTTCAACAGAATCTCTTCGTAATGAAGCTCCAGGAAAAAGTAAGTGAACTTCTGAGTTTAAAGGGGAACTATGCAGGTTTTTATTTTAGCTTATTTTCCCTCAACTGAACAGCTTCGGAGTCATTGGAGTGGTCATGTGACTGTTTTCGAGTTGAATGGTGGTCGTCTCTCTCCCCCCTAGCGCCTGTGAGCGGAAAAAACATTCTTGCAACTTTGCCGGCCTCAGCGTCAGGAAGTATGGCGTGATATATCAGGTCTCGCCATGTATTGCTTCACGGCACTGCACACATAACGCCGATTCAGGAACTGGCTAACGAGGTAGAGATGGAGATGTTCACACTATCGTCATGGCTGAGCCGGCGGAAAAGAAGCAGAAAGCTAGGAAAGCATCGTCAGAGGAACAGAGAAAGAGGAAACAGGAGACTGACCGAGAGAGGAGCCAGACACAAGGAACTATAGGAGCTGGGGGGGGGCTCTATAGAGAGACCTGTAGGGGGGGGGGGGGGGGGCTCTATAGAGAGACCTGTAGGGAGGGGGGCTCTATAGAGAGACCTGTAGGGGGGGCTCTATAGAGAAACCTGTAGGGGGGGCTCTATAGAGAGACCTGTAGGGGGGGGGGGCTCTATAGAGAGACGTGGGGGGGGGGCTCTATAGAGAGACCTGTAGGGGGGGGGCTCTATAGAGAGACCTGTAGGGGGGCTCTATAGAGAGACCTGTAGGGGGGGTGGGCTCTATAGAGAGACCTGTAGGTGGGCTCTATAGAGAGACCTGTAGGTGGGGGCTCCATAGAGAAACCTGTAGGGGGGGCTCTATAGAGAGACCTGTAGGGGGGGCTCTATAGAGAGACCTGTAGGGGGACTCCATAGAGAAACCTGTAGGGGGGGCTCCATAGAGAAACCTGTAGGGGGGGCTCTATAGAGAGACTTGTAGGGGGGCTCCATATAGAGACCTGTAGGGGGGGCTCTATAGAGAGACCTGTAGGTGGGGGCTCTATAGAGAGACCTGCAGGGGGACTCCATAGAGAAACCTGTAGGGGGGGCTCTATAGAGAGACCTGTAGGTGGGGGCTCTATAGAGAGACCTGCAGGGGGACTCCATAGAGAGACCTGTAGAGGGGGCTCTATAGAGAGACCTGTAGGGGGGGCTCTATAGTGAAACCTGTAGGTGGGGGCTCTATAGAGAGACC
Organism: Zingel zingel; assembly: GCA_023566125.1. Classification (NCBI taxonomy): domain Eukaryota; kingdom Metazoa; phylum Chordata; class Actinopteri; order Perciformes; family Percidae; genus Zingel; species Zingel zingel. Next base: position 30,721,624 of record CM042331.1, on the reverse strand, counting down.
TGTAGGGGGGCTCTATAGAGAGACCTGTAGGGGGGGGGGGGCTCTATAGAGAAACAGCAAAAAGAGAGAAAACACTAAAGAAATGGCCAAAACTGCATAGCGCCCCTTTAAAATAAAACAAGACTGAGAGAAAGACGTACAAATAACCACAGACCTTTACCGGCATGAGTGTAACAAATGCAATTTGTCTCTGTGTATTTGAGGTCAGTCCTGTATTCATTCACTGAACTATGTTTGTGTCATGGTGTTTCCTGCTAACAGCTGATACAAAACTACTCTGTCTGCAAAACCTCGACTTGTGTCAGTGTTTAAAATCTGGAATACTATTCATTTTTGTTAACTTGAGTATCTGTGTATTTCACTGTCTGGCAGGTATAAAGTTAAAAAAAAGAGAACAAGTCTTTCATAATGTAATGGATGTTTGGCTTGGGATCGTACTGCATATGCACAACAAAGTCAATCTGAATAGTTGTGACTAAGTTTAATGTGGCCTTTTCTTTGTCTTTAATGTACTGCAATGTTGTAAATGATTTGTATAATATGACATATGCATATTAAAGTTAACAAGGCTTTATGTTTCTACCACCTATGTTTAATAAATAAAAGAACTGTGCTCAAATGTACAACGTGCCACCTTTTTAATACATCATTCAGGTCATTACAGGTCCCGTGTATCTGCAATGAATTAAAGGGTAACTTTGACAACATTATGGAAAGGATCCCTACAGAGATAGACCTTTTTGTTAAAGAGTGAGATCCTTTTAGTTTAACACGAAACAGCCCCGAAATCACCATCACCAAACTACACCAGACTCCATGGAAATAATCAGGACTTTAATCATCGTAAAACACACTTCATTCAAAGTCGAAAGAAACTAAATAAAACTATAAAAAGTCGTCTTGGTTCATCTTTCCACTGTTCCAACAATCAGCACTCTGGTTTGGTTGAAATAAACCCTTAATTCACCCATTTACATGTGGAGATATGCTGGCTCTATACACGCTAAAAGTCCTAATTATTTACATGGAGTCTGGTGTAGTTTGGTGACTATTTTTTTATGTCTTTATTTAAAAGGGACAACATGCATTAATCAACATGAGTACAGAGTCCATCATGTAAATGTGCCAGATTTAGCCATACAGGCTAATTTTCATCTGCAGTCCGTAGCAGGTTGATGGTTTAAAACAATAGATATGCTACAACAATACAACAAATACACATAAAACAAGAAAGACATAAACATAGGCAAGTAAAATGATACAACCGCAATTCCAGATTATCACAACTTGCAGGTTGATGGCATGAGAAAAACATAATACAAGTATCATACACAGTAGACACAGGTCAAAGTGCATAGACACACATAAGTTTAAAGAAATACAAACAACCCAGATGTTTTTTTTTTCTACTATCCCAGAATGCATCTGTAGTGTAGCCCGATCTTACTCCACAGCGCTGTGGAGTAAGGTCTGGCAATGCGAGACTATCCGCAGTAAAACAGATCTGTGTGTTTTGTTTCTGCAGGCTTCCTCTCTTAACAGAAAGTGATTTTTTTGGGTTGTACCATCAGTGAGAAGAGCCACAGGGGGGGAAGAGGGGATGCAAGAAAATACAGCAGAGCACGTCAGCCTGGAGAGCGTCCATGCATATGCACATACAGCAGCGTGAGCTAAAAAACCGACACTTATTTGCATACAACTGTCACGATTTATCAGGTGAACTGCTGCTTCTTCTTCGCATCACCCCTCCTCCAAAATGGTGCCGACGAGCAGGACCCTGAGCAGAAATAGACTCCAGAATCCCCTCAAAGAAAGAGGAGCTTTCTAAAAATAGCTCGCTCACACACACACACACACACGCACATGCACACACACACACACTGCGGCACGTTTGCAGGGATTCCCTGAAGGTTGAAACGTACACATGCAGGATTAAAGGAGCACAGACTGACTTGGGCTCCAAAAAACATGCTTAAATGCATTTATTTTAATACATTTTTTTTCATTTGTATTCATTTATTGACAGGCACTGTTTCATTTAAATAAAATGCAACAGATGCAGTGTATACATGACTTTTAGCGGTAGCTAATTTGCATTCCTTGTCCCTTTTCTTTCAGGGATGAAACCCATTAAAAACACCGTAATACAAACGTACAGAATATATAATAACGTCAATTGAAACAATTACTTAAAAACAACAATTAAGAACAAGAAGAGAACGTTTGTATGCAATATAAACCATGTCAGTGTTTGATTTGCTTTTCTTCATAATAGTCATATAATTGCTTAAAGTCGGTCTTTCTTTCTTTCATTTTTGTCTGTCTTTCTAAAGGCTCTGATACACCAACCCGACGAAGCCAGTCGGACTGATCCACCTCACCGAGTTGGTCAAAAAAGTGCCTCGGAAGACACCAAGCGACGCCGACTTGAGCGTACGTTCTGCGCGTGAGCAAGACGTAATACGTCTCCATAACAGCAGGCGGCGCTAATCTGTATTGTCGCCCCAAAAAATGAAAAAAAAGGCAGCTGATTGGCCATAATGGTGGCTCGCCTGGAATACAATCTCATATTTTAATTCAATTCAATTTTATTTATAGTATCAAATAATAACAAGAGTTATCTCAGGACACTTTACAGATAGAGTAGGTCTAGACCTCACTCTATAATTTACAAAGACCCAACAATTCCAGTAATTCCCCCAGGAGCAAGCATTCAGTGTGACAGTAGCGAGGAAAAGCGGAGAATCCTGGGACAGACCCAGGCTCTTGGTAGGCGGTGTCTGACGGTGCCGGTTGGGGGGGTGATGAGCAGTGGCAATAATAGTCACAAAGATAATGGAACAGTGACTAGAAATAGTAGTCATAGTAGTACATGGCGTAGCAGGGCAGTGCAGGGCACCGCAGAGCGTAGCAGGACAACGCAGAGCGTAGCAGGGTGTAGCAGGGTGTAGCAGGGTGTAGCAGGATATAGCAGGGTGTAGCAGGGTGTAGCAGGGTGTAGCAGGGTATAGCAGGGTGTAGCAGGGTATAGCAGGGTGTAGCAGGGTGTAGCAGGGTGTAGCAGGGTATAGCAGGGTGTAGCAGGGTATAGCAGGGTGTAGCAGGGTATAGCAGGGTGTAGCTGGGTGTAGCAGGACCACGGCGACAGCTGCAACCATGATTTTGGTACCACCCTAATCCAAGGAAACATGCTGGGTGAAAAATAACAAAAAACATAAGGACTCCAGGGAATAAGCTCCCCAGAGCTAGGTTAGTAACAAGCATTTCTGGTACTGAAATAGTTCACCGTAACGTGTTCCTGAGAACATGTTATGAGAGAAATAGGCCGTGCAGTCGCTGAATCTGTCTTCATTTCAGATCAACAAAGGTCAGTTTAAAAGATTTTCATCAGATTTTGAGAGACTCTAGTCACGCTCATCCCGCTCGTCATTTCCGGGTTAGCTCTCCACCAATCAGATGGGTCATTGAGTCCGATTGCCCGCCCTCCGATTCAAAATGTCAAATTGTTCCAAATGAAGGCCGACAGCTCCTCCGACTGACGACGGCACGGAACAGACTCGAGTCACCGACCTCACCAGACTGTCCGACAGCCGATTATCGGGTTGGTGTGTCAGCGCCTTTCCTTTGTTTGTTTGTTTCACTCTCTTTCTTTCTCCCTTTAATTCTTTATTTCTGTCTGTCCTTCATTCGTTCTCTTTATTTCTCTTTGTTTCTGTCTTTGTTTTTCAGTATGTTACAGTAAGTGACCGCATCACGTAGTCAGTTGAGTCCTAAAGACTCTACATTAAAAAATGTTCCGAGGTCAAACTCTGCGTGCACGTTAGCATCATGTATTCAAGATATAGAAAATCACATTTTTCAATGCATAATGCATCACGTGAGTGCCTTCATGACACCACTGGAGGTTGTTTTCTTTATAGATTTCTCATGTTTAATATATATTTCTTTTCCTTTATTCTCTCATATATATATATATATATATATATATATATACAAACGAAGTAAAGAGACATTTCACAATAACCCTCTGAAACAGAGTTGCTCTTCTTCTCTGCAGCGTCCTTCCTCACTGTTATCCATCCTGTGCATAGGGAAACTGTCCGTCCTCCCGATGCACCACTCTTCATGTACCACAGGCCATCATTAATTCATGCAGCAGAGCAGAGAATCTGCTCACAGACCGAACACTGTCCACTCCCTGCAGTTTCTCTAGCAGCTGGTGAAGATCTTCCTGCAGGAACATGGCCGATGGTCCAAGTGTTTGAAGCTGTAGCTTTGAAGCCTACGTACAAGTCTGCGGTTAAAAGTCCTAAATTGAAAATGTTGCTTCAGTAAAAGTATTTCTAGTCACAAACAAGTAAAATGTTTCTCTCTTTACATGTGTGCATTCATGTCACATTAATGCACGTTACTAACTTACCCTGAAATTCCACCAGGCACGGATGCGGCGCATTTTTGGCTTTAAGCAGGGGAGCGGATTTCGTGAAGAAGTTCAGATGAAAACACTGACTGACTTTCCCCCAGGAAACGGGTGTTCATGTCTCGGGAGTACTACTAAGGGGACCAGAGTTTTAAAGTGCTCATATTATGCTCATTTTCAGGTTCATAGTTGTATTTAGAGGTTATATCAGAATAGGTTTAAATGGTTTAATTTTCAAGAAACACCATATTTTTGTTGTACTGCTCATTGCTGCAGCTCCTCTTTTCCCCCTGTGTTCAGGTCTCTGTTTTAGCTCCAGAGTGAGACCTCTCACTGCTGTAACATCTTTGTTTGGAGTCGCACATGCTCAGTAGCTAGGTAAGATCACATGCTCAGTACCTAGGTAAGGACTACTAGCCAGTCAGAAGCAGAGTATGAGGGCGTGCCCTGACAGTAGCTAGGTAAGGACTACTAGCCAGTCAGAAGCAGAGTATGAGGGCGTGCCCTGGCAGTAGCTAGGTAAGGACTACTAGCCAGTCAGAAGCAGAGTATGAGGGTGTGTCCTGACAGTACCTAGGTAAGGACTACTAGCCAGTCAGAAGCAGAGTATGAGGGCCCTGAATGTACCTAGGTAAGGACTACTAGCCAGTCAGAAGCAGAGTATGAGGGTGTGTCCTGACAGTACCTAGGTAAGGACTACTAGCCAGTCAGAAGCAGAGTATGAGGGTGTGTCCTGACAGTACCTAGGTAAGGACTACTAGCCAGTCAGAAGCAGAGTATGAGGGCCCTGAATGTACCTAGGTAAGGACTACTAGCCAGTCAGAAGCAGAGTATGAGGGCGTGCCCTGACAGTACCTAGGTAAGGATTACTAGCCAGTCAGAAGCAGAGTATGAGGGCGTGCCATGCTAGCAGCTAGGCGAGCATTATAACATGTGTTCCAAAGTGACCACGTTTGTCACGGAAGTAAAGGCTGGACTACAATAGACCTTTCTCCGCAGCGCTGTGAAGTAAGGTCTCAAAATGCGAGAGTAGCAAATAAGAGACTTGAGATTCAGCCTTTGTTCTTTCTCGCTACACAGATTCCCTCGGATTGTGGCTGCACCTACTGCTACTATAATTATTATTTGTCTTAGCTCTGTTATCTTTACTGTTACTGTACTTGCCACTGTTCATCATGTCACTCTGTTATACCCACTGCTATAGTTATGATTACGTAAAAATTAGGGCTGTCAAAATAACGCGTTCATTTCGAATAGTTAATCTGAGAAAAAATAACGCGTTAACAAAAATAACGCAGATTAATCTATTGACCCGGAGCCGTTCTAGCCTCCATTCGACTGTAAAATGAAGGAGGGAGACGAGAATGTGCTGCCTGGATCATTAATTGGAACATTTACTTATACAAATCTTCTTCCTGAATAGGGTTGGGTACCGAAATCCGGTGCTAATACGGCACCGGTGCCTTAACGACCGCTATCTACCGGACCGAATAGCAATGCGGATTTCGGCGCCTCATTTCGGTGCCACCGATATGTCAGCGCTTCTCTCGGATGCTCTGAAACAGACGATACAGGCAACAGAAACATCGCAGCTAGTAAGCAACACACTCGACAGCAGCTAACGTTAGCCTACCGCTAGCTACTAGCTGGATTAAACACGGTTACAATGCTGACAGCTAACGCTAAACGGTGTAAAGTTAGTCTGTGTTTCACTGTAGAGGATTCAACACCGGGATGTAACAATCTGCAGCTGCCATCGGAGAAACAACACAGACGGTGCGTTCAATGACACTGGTAAACTACAACCTCGTGGTGCATTCAAAGTTATTTGTTAAATGCCCTTTTCCCATCTGGTGGTTGTTTTTGTCGTTCAACAGCAATTTACTAGTGAAATAAGTTGTTATTGTTATATATTATTATTAAATCATGTAATTTTGACCATATGGCCTTAGCAACAAACAAGCCGTTCTTTAATGTCACCGACTGTTTAGTACCCTTCTTTTTTTTTACCTTCTTAAAAGTACCGGTTAAGGCACCGGGCAAAAATGATGTATGCAATTAATTTAGATTAATTAATCACAGAGTACATAATTAATTACATTACATTTTTTAATCGATTGACAGCCCTAGTAAAAATATGTATATTATTTAAACTAAAGTGCCTTTTCCCGGTCCATGTCCCTCTGCAGTTATTTAGTGACACGGTCTCCTTCATCTCTTCTGGCATCTACGTGTCACTCTTCTCTCCGACTCTCAAGTGCTCGTATTGATCGGTGTATTGACGACACGTCCCATTCAGGCCGATGCTATGATAATGAAACTGCCATTTGGACATTGACGTGGTTTCTTTATTTACACTGAGCCTTCACACTGATCATAAATTACCTCATCCAGACAGCCAAACATCACACTGCTCCCTCGGGGTCTGCACACAAGTCACCTGGCGTCTATTCACTCCTCTACGTTGATTTACTGAGCGACATTATTGAGCGAGAGCGCTGTGAACCAGGCTGCAATGAAACCCTACAGGACAAATGTTCAGCTTCAGTCAGCGTCCACTAAAAGTTCTGTTGTTGCCGCTGACAGACTCAGATTATTACTCTAAGTTTCTGACAACATTATGAAAGGATCCCTACAGAGATAGACCTTTTAGTTAAAGAGGAAGATCCTTTTTGGTTTGAAAACCTTAAAAAAAAAAGTTTGGTTATATAAAAGCTGTTTAAAAGAAGGCCAGATATTAAAGGCAGGTTAAAAGAACCACTGGACAGGACGGACAGCGGAAGATTACAACTTTAAATAAAAGGTCACCTCCACACCTACCCTGGCCTCTCTCCTGGAGACATTACGAAATAAAAAAAATAATATATATATATATATATATATATAAAATTATGAAAATAAATGCCCCGGCATCGCAATACAAAACAAAATCTATCCCAATCCATCTCCACATAACAAAAAGGAAGCTGAATTACATGCCCTTGAGGTTAAAAAGTACACATACCATTAAAAATGTGTAATAAGTGCTAGGTTTAAAAGTGCATACAAATTTGAAAAAAACAAACATCCATGCTGTTTTGAGTGAGATACGGTTTCTGAATGTGTTCTGCCTTCAGAGCTGCTCAAAATCTGCACGGCTTTTTACGTCACTAGCCGAGACGAGGTGGCTAACTGTTAGCATGCTAGCTCGTTCTGAATGGCACAACACTGCTGCAACACACACTAGTTCACCATAATCTCCAAAAGAACTACTTCCATGTCCCTGTTCTGCAGGTATTCACCACAAAGTTGGAAGTGCGCTCTCGTTTAGAAGAAGTCTCCCGGCTAATCCTGCCTTGTACTACTGAAGTTGGAGAAACAGCTAGCTAGCTCATGTAGTCCTTACCTAGCTACTGAGCATGTGGTCTTACCTAGCTACTGAGCATGTGATCTTACCTAGCTACTGAGCATGTGGTATTACCTAGCTACTGAGCATGTGGTCTTACCTAGCTACTGAGCATGTGGTCTTACCTAGCTACTGAGCATGTGGTCTTACCTAGCTACTGAGCATGTGATCTTACCTAGCTACTGAGCATGTGATCTTACCTAGCTATTGAGCATGTGATCTTACCTAGCTACTGAGCATGTGGTCTTACCTAGCTACTGAGCATGTGATCTTACCTAGCTATTGAGCATGTGGTCTTACCTAGCTACTGAGCATGTGGTCTTACCTAGCTACTGAGCATGTGATCTTACCTAGCTACTGAGCATGTGGTCTTACCTAGCTACTGAGCATGTGATCTTACCTAGCTACTGAGCATGTGGTCTTACCTAGCTACTGAGCATGTGATCTTACCTAGCTACTGAGCATGTGGTCTTACCTAGCTACTGAGCATGTGGTCTTACCTAGCTACTGAGCATGTGGTATTACCTAGCTACTGAGCATGTGGTCTTACCTAGCTACTGAGCATGTGATCTTACCTAGCTACTGAGCATGTGGTCTTACCTAGCTACTGAGCATGTAGTCCTTACCTAGCTACTGAGCATGTGATCTTACCTAGCTACTGAGCATGTGATCTTACCTAGCTACTGAGCGTGTGGTCTTACCTAGCTACTGAGCATGTGCGACTGCCAACAAAGATGTTACAGCAGTGAGAGGTCTCACTCTGTAGCTAAAACAGAGACCTGAACACAGGGTGAAAAGAGGAGCTGCAGCAATGAACAGTACAACAAAAATATGTTGTTTTTTGAAAATGAAACCATGTAAACCTATTCTGATACAACCTCAAAATACAATTATGAAGCTGAAAATGAGCAGAATATGAGCACTTTAAAAAGGGTTAGGGTGCCTTGAAGTCAGCGGTCGCAGCGCTGCCTGGAAGGAGACGTTGGGGGCTTAAAACAACATTGAGCAGGTTCAAACTGTTCAGTGGCTTTGAATACATAGGAGTAGCGCTGTGGCATTTTCCTTTCTTCCTGCTTTTATCTATCGGATTTTACTGTATATATGTTGTGTTTTATTCCTTCTTGATGTAAAGCACTTTGGATACCTGCAGTCAGGTTGCTGTGAAGGGCTTTATATATACATGTTGATTGGTTGTTGCATTTTTGGACTAAAATCTTCCATCTCTCTGTGTTTTCCCGCTCTCGCGTGGTTAAACATGAACCTCATGACATCAGTGTTTTTCCCAGCCTTTCCTTTACGTTCCCTCCATCATCGTCAGCAGCACCATTACGCTCCGTCCCCCTCATCTGTCACTTCGCCTCCATCTGTCCTCGCCGGCTCTCCCATGACGTGACTCTAATAATAGCTCCCTAAAGTCGGGGCCCGGCAGCCCTCCAGGGGCCCTGTGTTGGTCTTGAAGGGCACGGCATGAATTGGCCACGCTCTTTTCCCTGCGTGCTATTGGGTTTATAAATAGCCGTGCAGAAAGAGGGGGGATCTGCGATGGCATTATATAAGCATGCTGTGTGTTTATGAATGAGGAGAGAGGGGGGTTAGCCGCTGCAGCTGCTGCTGTAAACACCCTCCTGCCACCGCTCACTCATCCATGTGTGAACATATTGAAATTTACATGAATAAGAGGGTTGAAACAGTTGAATGACTTCTACTGTAGCTTGCTCCAAACCAAGCCCAAATACAAGGCACAGCAGGGCTATTCAATGACGAATTCAATCGGGCCAGATTTTAAAACCAAGCAACTTAGCGTGGCCACACTTTTTTAATTAAAGTGCCCATATTATGAAAAAAAAAAAAAAACAGTTTTTCTGGGATTTGGGGTGTTATTTTGTGTCTCTGGTGCTTCCACACGCATCTGAATAGTGTCCTGCCTTCAGTCTCCGGGTGAGCTGGTCAAAATCTACACGGCTTTCTACGTCACTAGCCGAGACGAGGGGGCTAGGGGGCTAACCGTTAGCATGCTAGCTCCTTCTCAATGGAAAAACACTGCTACAACACACACAAATTCACCCTAATCTACAAAATAAATTGTAAAGAACTACTTACATATCCCTGTTCTGCAGGTATTCCACACAAAGTTGGAAGTGCGCCCTCGTTTAGAAGAAGTCTCCCGGCTAATCCTGCCTTGTACTACTGAAGTTGGAGAAACAGCTAGCTAGCTCATGTAGTCCTTACCTAGCTACTGAGCATGTGATCCTAGCTACTGAGCATGTGGTCTTACCTAGCTACTGAGCATGTGATCTTACCTAGCTACTGAGCATGTGGTCTTATCTAGCTACTGAGCATGTGGTCTTACCTAGCTACTGAGCATGTGGTCTTACCTAGCTACTGAGCATGTGGTCTTACCTAGCTACTGAGCATGTGGTCTTACCTAGCTACTGAGCATGTGATCTTACCTAGCTACTGAGCATGTGGTCTTATCTAGCTACTGAGCATGTGGTCTTACCTAGCTACTGAGCATGTGGTCTTACCTAGCTACTGAGCATGTGATCTTACCTAGCTACTGAGCATGTGATCTTACCTAGCTACTGAGCATGTGGTCTTACCTAGCTACTGAGCATGTGCAACTGCCAACAAAGATGTTACAGCAGTGAGAGGTCTCACTCTGTAGCAAAAACAAAGAGCTCAACACACAGGGGGAAAAGAGGAGCTGCAGCAATGTGCAGTACAACTAAAACATGGTGTTTTTTGAAAATTAAACCATGTTAACCTGTCCTGGTATAACCTCAAAATACAATTATGTACCTGAAAATGAGCAGAATATGGCCACTTTAAAGGGGCGCTATGCACTTTTGGCTATTTCTTCACTGTTTGCTGGCAGGTTTCTCTATAGAGCAGGGATCTTCAACAGGGGGTCCGGGACCCCTAGGGGGTCCTCAGAGTCAATGCAAATTATTGTTAATTTTAGTTTTTTTTTCAATGAATCCAACATATTATTAGCAAATATTAATCCCTACATGATAGGCTCACTGGCCTCTAAGGTAGTCACTAAGGTAGCCATCCGCAGATACAGTTAATCCTGAGGATTTACTGTGCCACATGTATGTTTTAAAATGAAAACATTCATAAGGCTACATTTTTTTCAAGTAATTATTAGGCTATTTTAAACGCTTAGTATTACATGCAAAAAAAGGTACGTATAAAGGTTTTAGGCTGCCCACATTGTAGGTTCAGTTTAATATGCAACTTCATTTTATACAATATATGTAGTAGGGGGTCCCTGATCCATCTCTCTTTCAGTTAGGGGGTCCTTGGCTTTAAAAACGTTGAAGACCCCTGCTATAGAGCTCCCCCTACAGCTTCAGAATAGCTATTTGGCAGCTCCTATGTTTCCTTGTGTCTGACTCCTCTCTCGGTCAGTCTGCCGTTTCCTCTTTCTCTGTTCCTCTGACGATGCTTTCCTAGCTTTCTGCTTCTTTTCCGCCGGCTCAGCCATGACGATAGTGTGAACATCTCCATCTCTACCTCGTTAGCCGGTTCCTGAATGGGCGTACGTGTGCAGTGCTGTGAAGCAATTCGTTACATGGCGATAATTCCTGATCGCTGAGGTCGGCGGCTTGCCAGCCCAAAGTTGCGCTAGAGGGGAGCGAGACGAAAACCATTCAACTCGAAAAAAGTCATATAACCATTCCAATGACTCCTAAGCTGTTCAATTAAGGTAAACTAAGCTAAATGAACTGCATAGTTCCCCTTTAAGCAATATTACAGAAGGAAAGCTCTACACAGGCGCGTGGACTTGGTGGTGTTGTGTGGCAGTGCTTCACACTACCACTAGCCGCCTGGCGTGCATACTATATCCAATTTCACACACTTTTGCGTCACCATATGCACGCAGATTTTCCCCCCAAAACGCTCGTCTAAACGCGGAATAAAAAGTGAGAACGCAACGCCATTTTTCTGATTTCTATTCAGATTGTTTCCGTCTAAACAAAGCCTAAAAGCTCAGTTTTCCAGTTCGGCAGCCGGGTTGTTTACATCGTTGGTAGTGAATATCACCACACAGCAGCTTTTAGGCATTTTTCTGTTGTTTGCTGGCAGACAAGGAGGCAATCCAAAGTCAAAGGAGAGCGGACTTCATTGCGCTCTGTCTTTATTGCACAACATTGCATAGAAGCTAACAGGCAAATGCTGCTACCACGTCGCTAAAAAACAGTGTTTTGAGGCTCTGTAGTTTTCTTTTCAGAGCTAGATTTCCACACAGATGTACCTTCACAAGCCTTGTTTGATGTCTCCGAGCTAGCTATAGCATTTTATTCTTAGCCATTATTAAATGAGTATTTCATGTGGGTACATTTCACCACCACCCTCCCCCACTCTCTCTCTCTCTCTCTCTCTCTCTCTCTCTCTATGTGTGTGTCTCTTGAGGTTTTCAGGGCGAGGCACACTGAGCCATGAGTGAGGAGATAAGAGGGACGTAGGCCTAGATGTTGGCCGTGGAGAGAGAGAGAGAGAGAGAGAGCGTGTGAAGGAGAGCGAGAGAGACTAAAGGAGAGAGGGGGGGAGGATGGAGAGCCCCGTGAAAAAGAGGAAGACTTTAATGAGTGTGTTGCCCCTGATTCGGGCACGAGTGGGAGGCGAGAGATGACAGGACTGTGTTTGCCACGGGGGATGCAACGTCGGCCTGCATTCCTCTTCTGCCTCTTCTTCCTCTCCGCTGCATGAAGAGCAGTAACACGAGAGTACAGAGCGTGTTACACTCAACAGTCAGCAGGACTTTGGCCTAAAGAGGGCTGGGAAATGTAGAAACTGTCTGAAAGTTTCCCCCACATATACACATAACACCAGACTGTCCTCTCCCCGAAAAACACCCACATAACACGTTTGTTCCAGCGTCATTCTGACCTATATTTAGGTTTGTAGTGGTGGCGCCCTCTGGGGGCCGTAGTATTTCTGACGGGAGCAAAGCAGGAAGTAAGGTGAGGCAGTACGAGAGCACCAAATGTCCTGGAGACTTGGGTGAATGTCCCGTTGGAAACGAATATGAAACAGAGTTTTTTAACTTTACAGAACAAATGGAGCTACGTCACGTTCTGCGTCACGTGGAAGTGAAGTAACGTCTGATTTGAACCCACACATCTTCTTCTAAACGTTTTGGTGCCTATACCTAACCAAGACTTTGACTGTGACCTTTTTTCATTAAAGGAACACGCCGACTTATTGGGAATTTAGTTTATTCACCGTAACCCCCAGAGTTAGACAAGTCGATACCCTTCTCATCTCCAGCACAGAACCTGCAGGTAACCGGCTCCATCTAGCCTACTGCTCCCAATAAGTGACCAAATAACTCCAACATGTTCCTATTTCCATGTTGTGATTTGTAGAGTCACAGCGTGTACAAATAACAAGGTCACATGACACACAGCCATCTTCTAACCGTAAACAAACCGGGAACTATATTCTCAGGCGGAAGAATATAGTACTTGGGCGGAATGATTTGCTTTGCAGCAAGCCTGTCTGAGAATATAGTTCCCAGTTTGTTTACGGTTAGAAGATGGCTGTGTGTCATGTGACCTTGTTATTTGTACACGCTGTGACTCTACAAATCACAACATGGAAATAGGAACATGTTGGAGTTATTTGGTCACTTATTGGGAGCAGTAGGATTACTGGAACCATTCACCTGCATGTTCTGTGCTAGGCTAAGCTACCGGTGGAGCCGTCAGACAGCGTTACAGCACCACGGAGATGAGAAGGGTATGTATGGACTTATCTAACTCTGGGGGTTACGGTGAATAAGCTAAAGTCCCAATAAGTCGGCGTGTTCCTTTAATGTTCCCCCTTCGAATTGTGTTTTTAAGCCAAGTAGCCCCTGAAAAAACAAAAGGTTTTCATAAAGAGGAACAATACAGCGATGTCAGCGATACATTTACTTAACATCTGCCTTGTTACTGAAAAACATTTAAAGGCTTATGAAAAAAGGCGACAGAAAGTTAAAAAAAAAGACGGTAGAAAGAAGGAAGTAAGTAAGGCAACAGTAGGTCGTAAAAAAAGGAAAGAAAAATTCATAAAAGCGTCAAACTTGTAAAAGACGAAGGAAGGCAACACAACAAAAAAGTGACAAACTTTGAAAAAAAAGACAGTAGAAGGAAGGAAGGTCCAAAATAGGCGACAGAAACGTCACACGCAAACTGTCACTACGACAACTAAAAACAGTCGCCATTTCGTTGTGTACCAATCAAACGACCACGGGCCTTTCCATCCATTTCATTTCTATGGTTGTGATGGAAAGCAGATCTGTGGGAATGTTCCACACTCCCAGCGTGTCAGTGGCTGACTAACAAGGTTGCTTGTCTAAAATAACACTCTGACGTTCGGCGAGTGAATTAAGGAACTAATCCTGGCCTATCCGAAACCAATCACTGCTTCTCAGTAAAAGCAAAACCAGAGCTTAGCGGCCGCTAGCGTCAGCTGCTGATTTGCCGAGCAGCGGGTCGGACGAAGGCTCTCAAAAGTTCAAGTGTGCGTTAAACTTTCCACTCTCACTGAGAAGGGGATTTTAGGTGCTGCTCTGTCTTCCATCTTCAGTTTCAGCGCCGGTGAAGCAGCTGTAACGCGACACTCGGCCCGTTATAGCCGCAGCAGCCTCTCCTTTGTGCCGCAGCGGCCTGCACATATCATCTAACACGAGAGAAAACAGAATCCGGGCCAACGCCGTGTTTCACAGAACGCCACAGGGATGAAATAATCTCGAAGTGCATCTGTGCACTGCGCGTCAATGTGTGAATATGTGTGTTCAGCCATTTGCATGTTTCAGACGTGTCGACGGCATGCGTTCCCCCCTCCGAGTTTTCAAATGTTTTCATGCTTCCATGGGCACGCAAAGTATGCAACGGACTCTGAAGTCTTGAAGTTTGACCTGTGACCTTTTTGGTTTCCATCTACAAGATGTTTTTAAAGCCAGTGTGAAGTATTGGTTTCCCTCGTTTGCTTTTTTTAACTCAAGGATTAGACATAAATTCCTATAAATGAAGTTTATTGAGCATGAATTCCAAAAATAAGTGTAATACTGGTAATAAGTTGGTGTTAGTGGTGTTTATCCGTGGTGGCGGTGAAAAGTGCACGGTCAAATGAAAGACAACACATTAATGCAAATCGATCGCATCTTTTCATCAGACCCTCCCTGGCCCGATGCAGAGCTTCTGACGATTTGTATGAAAATTATATTTTAGGTAGGGATGTACCGAATCCATAGCCTGGGAAAACCCTGAAGAACTTCCAGCAAATTTGAGATTTGCTCTGCAAGTCAGTCTGGTGAAGAGCCCATTCAAACCCATTTCCAATGTGCCCAAAATCGAGGCACCAATCACAACCGCTGAGGCGGGCTTTACACCAATCACAACCGCTGAGGCGGGCTTTACACCAATCACAACCGCTGAGGCGGGCTCTACACCAATCACAACCGCTGAGGCGGGCTTTACACCAATCACAACCGTTGAGGCGGGCTTTACACCAATCACAACCGCTGAGGCGGGCTTTACACCAATCACAACCGCTGAGGCGGGCTTTAAACCAATCACAACCGCTGAGGCGGGCTTTACACCAATCACAACCGCTGAGGCGGGCTTTACACCAATCACAACCGCTGAGGCGGGCTTTACACCAATCACAACCGTTGAGGCGGGCTTTACACCAATCACAACCGTTGAGGAGGGCTTTACACCAATCACAACCGTTGAGGCGGGCTTTACACCAATCACAACCGCTGAGGCGGGCTCTACACCAATCACAACCGCTGAGGCGGGCTTTACACCAATCACAACCGCTGAGGCGGGCTTTACACCAATCACAACCGCTGAGGCGGGCTTTAAACCAATCACAACCGCTGAGGCGGGCTTTACACCAATCACAACCGCTGAGGCGGGCTTTACACCAATCACAACCGCTGAGGCGGGCTTTACACCAATCACAACCGTTGAGGCGGGCTGTACGCGACGACGATAGCGCAGCGACGGCGAGCAGCTTTTTGTTTACATTCAACATGACGGCTATCGAAGCGCAGCGTCACCCGGATCGTTGATCTGATTGGTTGAAGGACTATCCAATTGCGCCCAGAGGCATTTGAGCGGCGTCCGTTGGTGACGCCCTTTTGGAAATGAACTGTCAATGGACCTTTCCCAGACCCACTCTCAGGTACAGCTGAGAAGGGTCTTCAACCGAATCCAGGATTCAGCTTCTGATTGGGCTGAATATTGGGCTTTTTGACGGAGCTGGGTTACTGCTGAACCTTAGAATTTTTTCCCACCGAACCGAACTCTACGCTTGCACCCCACGCTCTACGCTGGTCGACGTGATGAGGCCGCGGTTGATTACGGGAAGGTGTCTACGTAGGTGGAGCGTTCAATGCAGCGGGTTGTGAGGAAGTGGAAATGGAACTGGTGAGCAGAAAAAGTGATGTTTGGCAGCACTTTCAGTCAAAAGAAGGCCATTCAAGTCCAGCTACATGTTCAATCTGCAATGCTGATTAGTCGTCTGGTGGCGAGGACCCTAAACAATACACAACATCACTGCTGTTACAACATCTGGTATCAAACATCTGGAAGAATACGAGTTGTGATGAAGGAATCTACAGACAGCAGCCAAAATGCAGCAAGTCACAGCTAAAAACTTGTGTTAACCAGACGACTGTGTGTTACTAGGATAGGAGGAGGATTCGGTATTCGGCCGAACCCCAAAAATCTGGATTTGGTGCATCCCTAATTTTAAGCAACCATGAGCTGAACTTCCCCTTGTTTCTGTGTGTTTTCTCACAAAGACATTAGCTCTGCAGCTGACATCTAACTGGATTATAATCCTGCCCATTAAATCTCCAAAGGTCACAATAACATATGGATCGAGGCTCATCGTAAGTCTTTACCGCGTGTGCAGATTGGCTCTACATCCACGAGTAAACACAAAGCCATTTTTTTTTTCTTTTTTTGATGCATTGGTTACGGTGGCCGACATGGCAAATGCATTGCATTTTAATGAAACACGCAAATAGACAAACGCGCTGCAAATACACACAACACAACCAAATACACAAACGCGCTGCAAATACAGAAGCGATGCAAAAAGAAATGCACACAATCCCTGAAAACAAATGTAAAAAAAAAATAAAATGCTGCATCCAGATTTAACACGTTCTCACACTCATCTCATAAAATATGGACGCTTGGTCAGGTGCCTTTGTCGTTCTTATTGACGCTAAAAGTCTCCTTTAGCGCTATAAGTAAACGCGCTTGGTCTGGACTATCGCCGTCCCTTTAGCGCTATAAGTAAACGCGCTTGGTTGGGACTATCGCCGTCCCTTTAGCGCTATAAGTAAACGCGCTTGGTCGGGACTATCGCCGTCCCTTTAGCGCTATAAGTAAACGCGCTTGGTTGGGACTATCGCCGTCCCTTTAGCGCTATAAGTAAACGCGCTTGGTCGGGACTATCGCCGTCCCTTTAGCGCTATAAGTAAACGCGCTTGGTCGGGACTATCGCCGTCCCTTTAACGCTATAAGTAAACGCGCTTGGTCGGGACTATTGGCGTCCCTTTAGCGCTATAAGTAAACGCGCTTGGTTGGGACTATTGGCGTCCCTTTAGCGCTATAAGTAAACGCGCTTGGTCGGGACTATTGGCGTCCCTTTAGCGCTATAAGTAAACGCGCTTGGTTGGGACTATTGGCGTCCCTTTAGCGCTATAAGTAAACGCGCTTGGTCGGGACTATTGGCGTCCCTTTAGCGCTATAAGTAAACGCGCTTGGTCGGGACTATTGCCGTCCCTTTAGCGCTATAAGTAAACGCGCTTGGTTGGGACTATTGGCGTCCCTTTAGCGCTATAAGTGAACGCGCTTGATCGGGACTATCGCCGTCCCTTTAGCGCTATAAGTAAACGCGCTGAGTCGGGACTATTGCCGTCCCTTTAGCGCTATAAGTAAACGCGCTTGGTCGGGACTATTGGCGTCCCTTTAGCGCTATAAGTAAACGCGCTTGGTTGGGACTATTGGCGTCCCTTTAGCGCTATAAGTAAACGCGCTTGGTCGGGACTATTGGCGTCCCTTTAGCGCTATAAGTAAACGCGCTTGGTTGGGACTATTGGCGTCCCTTTAGCGCTATAAGTAAACGCGCTTGGTCGGGACTATTGGCGTCCCTTTAGCGCTATAAGTAAACGCGCTTGGTTGGGACTATTGGCGTCCCTTTAGCGCTATAAGTAAACGCGCTTGGTCGGGACTATTGGCGTCCCTTTAGCGCTATAAGTAAACGCGCTTGGTCTGGACTATTGCCGTCCCTTTAGCGCTATAAGTAAACGCGCTTGGTCGGGACTATTGGCGTCCCTTTAGCGCTATAAGTGAACGCGCTTGATCGGGACTATCGCCGTCCCTTTAGCGCTATAAGTAAACGCGCTGAGTAGGGACTATTGCCGTCCCTTTAGCGCTATAAGTAAACGCGCTTGGTCGGGACTATCGCCGTCTCTTTTGATGCAGTTATGTTAAGGAAAAGGTCGTGGGTGGGCGTACGGTTCTGTGACACGCGGGAGGAAAGAAAAATGCAACTATAGCAAGCGTGACAAGCAGGACGTGGACCCCGCTCTCCTGGGTGAAAGTCCTGTGTTTGACCCATCCCCCCCCAACCTCCTTACATACTCCTCTCTAAATCCTCTCTAACTGCTGCTCTCCCCGGTGTGTTGCACAAACACGCTGAAAGACGCCTTTTTCGTCGCATCAGACGCTGACAGCCACTGTCCAAACGTCCTAATTTAAGAGTTCAGAATGAGAACGGGTTGCCAGATTACACAACGGAAGTTCTCCAGGCCTCTTGGGGGAGTGCTAAGTGGAACAGCTTGATTTTTGACCTAGTTGACCTTTTGCATAGCTTCTGTATTTGCAGCGCGTTTGCTAAATGCTGCGCATGTGTTGTCAAGTTAATGAAGATATTTTCTTAATTTGCTTGCGTTTTGTCTATTTGTGCTTTGTGTGTTTCATTAAGTTGCCGTGCGTTTGACCCTGTTGGCCACCGTACATGATTGGATAAAGCTGTCACTCGTGGCGATAGCTACTCCGCTTCTCGTTAGTCCGTTACTGCGAAACCTCAGCTCCACGACTTGCCGGAAGTTGGCTTATTTTCGGAAGTTTTTATACGTTACCATGGCATGGTAAAAATAGCTGCTGCTCTGACAAAATGAAAAAGCCTTTCTATCCATTTAATTTCTATGAAGGACAGTCTCTTTGATCAGAATCAGAATCAGAAATACTTTAATAATCCCAGGGGGATTATTATTATTTTTGTTACCACTCCAGGTATACAAATAACATATTATCCAGACTTTTTACATATATAATAAAAACAAAAATACAGTAAAAATATATAAAATATGAAATGTACAGTGAATAAAATATGAAATGTACAGTGTTAATGTCCAATTAGTGCAATAACAAAGAAATGATTGTCTATGTTGAGATGATTATAGTTGTAAAGTTATTGTAACCATATAAAATATATTCTACGTGTAGTTTATTATAATTTGAGTAAATGTTATTTAATGACATCAGTGGGAAACTACCAACTTTCATAAATATTGTCTCCATCTTTCTTGTCTCCTTTGTCTTTTATCGGACTATGTGTCTATTCTGGATGTTTCTTCCTTTCAGAGGAACTGGGACTGGTTCCAGTTGATCCTCCAACTCCCTGCCTGCTGCTGGGTCCATCTGCTGGGGCTTTCACTCCCGCTGCCTCCAACAGACTCCAATCTGCTGGAGAAACCGTACACGGCACTGCCATGTATGCAGACGTGATGATGAATCCCTGTAATGACAAACAAAGCCTAAAAAACACAACCCGGTCTCACACCAGTTCGTAAATAGTCACGTTATTTTTATTTATTGATACGTGTACAGGTCACGAATTTCGACCGTTTATGTCGTGTACAGGTCACGAATTATTTCGGGTACAGGTCACGAATTCTGACCGTTTATTTCGTGTACAGGTCACGAATTATTTCGTGTACAGGTCACGAATTATTTCGTGTACAGGTCACGAATTCTGACCGTTTATTTCGTGTACAGGTCACGACTTATTTCGTGTACAGGTCATGAATTATTTCGTGTACAGGTCACGAATTCTGACCGTTTATTTCGTGTACAGGTCACGAATTCTGACCGTTTATTTCGTGTACAGGTCACGAATTATTTCGTGTACAGGTCACGAATTCTGACCGTTTATTTCGTGTACAGTCATGACTTATTTCGCGTACAGGTCACGAATTCTGACCGTTTATTTCGTGTACAGGTCACAAATTATTTCGTGTACAGGTCACGAATTATTTCGTGTACAGGTCACGAATTCTGACCGTTTATTTCGTGTACAGGTCACGAATTCTGACCGTTTATTTCGTGTACAGGTCACGAATTATTTCGTGTACAGGTCACGAATTCTGACCGTTTATTTCGTGTACAGTCATGACTTATTTCGCGTACAGGTCACGAATTCTGACCGTTTATTTCGTGTACAGGTCACAAATTATTTCGTGTACAGGTCACGAATTCTGACCGTTTATTTCGTGTACAGGTCACGAATTATTTCGTGTACAGGTCACGAATTCTGACCGTTTATTTCGTGTACAGGTCACGAATTATTTCGTGTACAGGTCACGAATTCTGACCGTTTATTTCGTGTACAGGTCACGAATTATTTCGTGTACAGGTCACGAATTCTGACCGTTTATTTCGTGTACAGGTCACGAATTATTTCGTGTACAGGTCACGAATTCTGACCGTTTATTTCGTGTACAGGTCATGACTTATTTCGCGTACAGGTCACGAATTCTGACCGTTTATTTCGTGTACAGGTCACGAATTATTTTGTGTACAGGTCAAGAATTCTGACCGTTTATTTCGTGTACAGGTCACGTATTATTTCGTGTACAGGTCACGAATTCTGACCGTTTATTTCGTGTACAGGTCACGAATTATTTTGTGTACAGGTCACGAATTCTGACCGTTTATTTCGTGTACAGGTCACGAATTATTTCGTGTACAGGTCACGAATTATTTCGTGTACAGGTCACGAATTCTGACCGTTTATTTCGTGTACAGGTCACGAATTATTTTGTGTACAGGTCACGAATTTTGACCGTTACCATTTCACGAACTGCCACGGGGAAATTAAACGCCACACGCCGGCGACAACAACAGGACGGACCGACGGACCGCAACACGCGGCCACAACGGGGAAATTAAACGCCACACGCCGGCGACAACAACGGGACGGACCGCCACACGGGGATGCGGTCCCCGGGCGCAGGGACACGATCCGCGGTCTCTGTGGCAGGCAACAACGGGGACATGAAACGCCACAACAACGGGACGATTGAGGTTAGGAAAAAAAAGATCTGGGAAAGGAACCGCCACACGCCGGACACGCCGACAGCAACGGGACGGTTGTGGTTAGGAAGAGAATAACGTGGAAAGGAACTGCAACACGCGGGATGCGAACCCCGCTCTCCGGGGTGAAAGTCCTGCGCGGATTTTCTGCTTTTCATACTACTCCCTACCGTTGTCGTGCTGTGATCACGAAATATGCTTACCATTTAAATACATTACATTTAAATTCGTAATCACTACACAAAAAAAACCCGTAAAATACAAGATAATATTTCCGACCATTACGGTCGATATTTTGGGCGACAATACAGATCAGCGCCGCCTGCTGTTATGGAGACGTATTACGTCTCGCGCACGCGCAGAGCGTACGCTCAAGTCAGCGCCTCTTCGGTGAGTTCTGAGGCACTTTTTGGACCTCGGGGAGCCGACTGATCAGTCGGACTGGCTTTACTGCCGACGGTCGGCCGCCAGGTTGGTGTGTCGGGGCCTTTACAGCGGTGATATAGATAAACACCAGCCTTCTCATTTCAAAACTGTACTGACGCACAATAATGTTATTTTTTTTTTTACAATAAATTCCAGTTTCTGCAGATTTCTTCCACATTTTCTATGGAATATTTTTTTCCATTTAAAGCACGCAGGTGTTTTCTAATCTCAGGTTTGACTGAGTTATTAAGATAACTGATGAATCCACCCACATATAGAAGCAAAGATCTTTTTCACACTCCACGTGTGAAGTCATATCAGCCGGCTTACACTCGACCCACTCTTCTGATCTTCCTAACGGCAGAGGTGAGATAACGTCCAGGCTCTGGAGAATTCACAGATAAAGTCAAATTAAGCCTCAAAGCAATTCCAGGTTCCAGGTTTTATGCCAGGATAACTAAATCCTTCATTTGTTATCTCAGTTATCAGCACATAAGGCTTAGTGCTAAATGAAGGTCACTGCGGTCTGAGCTTCAATCACAGTTTAAAGTTGTCCTGCAAAAATACACTTCATCACTCATTCAGTCGTCTATATCAACAACGTTTCATTTCCAGGATTGCTCCGGTGTTGCTGGATATTCCGCTGGATGTCCCTAATTTTCGGTCGGATGCACGTCCCCTTCTTCTTTCTTTTTGTTGGCGTTCTAACCTCCGGTGGATTTCTGAGGACTATGGTTAACTGCTCCTCAGATCTCTGCAGGGTAAATCCAGACAGCTAGCTAGACTATCTGTCCAATCTGAGTTTTCTGTTGCACAACTAAAACTACTTTTGAACGTACACGTTCCACCAAAACAAGTTCCTTCCTGAGACTATTTAGCAGAGGCACCGTGGCTCCGTCTGGCGCTTACACTGCATCTAAAATTATAGGACATGCCATCCCATCTGTAGCCACACGGACCAGCCATAAAGTGCTAGACGACCCCTCCCACCCTGCCAGGTCCCTCTTCCAACTACTGCCCTCTGGAAAGACAGTTCATAGTCTCAGGGGCAAAACATCAAATACTTATGTAGCAGTACTTAACCTGCCTCTATTAGTCTCCGTAATGCTCAGGCACCTTGCCGAGTAAACCTGTACTAAATGCACCTTATTCAAATACACGTTATAGACTTCAACAGACACGTTATGGGAAGTTGCAATAGCACAAGGTCTTTACAGCTATTTACTGGTTTGAATTATTGTCTATGTGATTGTCTTCTATGTACTGTATGTTCCTGTGTATGTATTGCCTTTTTTAGCCTGATTGGCACCAAGACAAATTCCAATCAACTGTGTTGACATGGCAATAAAGTATTGAACTTGAACTTGAACTTAGCACCGCACAAGACGATTGTGATTGGTTTGAAGAAATGTCAATAAGCCAGAGCATGTTTTTCTCCCATCCAGGAACGCTGTGTGGACCAGACCTTCCTCCACAGAGCTGTGGAGGAAGGTCTGGCAATGCTAGACTACGTCATCCAGTGATGGAGTACTTATGGCGCTATTCACTGAACTGTTTGAACAAATGTGGGCGTTATTCGGGAGGACAGTCTTGCAAATAATCGTTCGTTTTTCTGTACTACAGCCACTGGAGGGCGCCATCACTACAAATGTAAATATAGGTCATAATCGCAGCTTAAACAAAATAATTATGGTTGCGTTTTTTCACGTGATAACAGTCTGGTTTTGACTTAGTATCCCACTTTCAAACTTTGATCTGGCCATCATAGCAATTTAGGTTCACAGTAAATTTTGCTCCGCCTAGTTGTTGTCACTTTTCCCAACATTCTTGGCATATTTGACTTTTTTTCGATGAAATCAAAGCATGTCAATGTGATTGTCTTTTTCCAATGTGGCCCTCAGAGAAGTAGAGTTTGACACTCCTGCCTTAGGGGTACTTTGGAGTACTGCAGGGGGTATTTGATATTCTTTTTAATGTTCCTTTTAAAAAATATCAATCACGTAAAAGTCCTGAAATTATTATAAACTATAGTTATGAATGCATTTAGAGACTGTAGACATTTGAAATGCAGCATTTAAGTGTTCAGGTTTCAGTTTAAGTGTCTTTAAAGCTAGGCATTCTTCACAAACCAAAATTGTTCTGTGCTGTTTAGGAGGCACTTCGATGAAAAACATATTTGAAATGGGGTACATTATTGAAATTTTTTTTTTTCATGGTTTGTGGTTTGGAGGACTTGTTTCTATTTTTATTTTATATATTTTGGCATTAATTGGCTTCCATACAGGCTGATAAAACATAACCTATAGATCTGTTTTATAGCTGTCTTGCAGAGGGACAGTAAGTGAATAAATAAATAAATTCATAGAAATAAATAAATATATATATATAGTGAAACACTCTGCTGCTGTCTCCCTGTTACCATAGCAACACCGGGATATTTACACCCAACAATGCAGGCCGGACTGTCGCAAACTCTTCCAGCAAGCAGCAGCCGGTTATGGGAAAGCGTTTGAGCCGCTTCCTGACGCAGATTCCTCGGGTTAAAACATCAAACTGGGAGCTACAAAAACCCAGTATGTTGTGTGTTTGGTACCATGCAGAGGAATACATATCGAACAAACTGGTTACATAACATGACGCAGTGGATATATATATAATTTATCAAGGAGGTTTTGTTTCAACATTGGGGGGCATGCATTATAACCCGGGGCGTGTGGGGGTCGTAAAGTTTTGAGTGTCAAATACTTCATTTTCCTGCATTCTGGTGAATTTTTCTGCAGCAATTTGTACCTTTTTTGCAACAAGTTATGGTGCAAATGTTTGTATTCATCTTCTCCCGTATTGTTCAAAACTTTCTGCATATTCAACACATCAACACGTGTTTCGGCATGTTTTTCTTTTTTAGGAATCATGTACAGCTCAACAGCAAGTCTGTTACAGAATGAGATCGTATTAAAGCCAGAAGTTTCAAAGTATAAAGGTCCAATGACATGCTGCTTTTTGGATACTTAGTGGTCCCCTAATACTGTATCTGAAGTCTCTTTTATATAGACCTTAGTGGTCCCCTAATACTGTATCTGAAGTCTCTTTTATATAGACCTTAGTGGTCCCCTAATACTGTATCTGAAGTCTCTTTCCTAAAATTCAGCCTTGGTGCAGAATTACAGCCACTAGAGCCAGTCCCACAATGAGCTTTCTTTAGGATGTGCCATTTCTGGTGGCACAGGTGGAGGGGGGGGGGGGGGGGGGGAGGTGTGGCCTTGACCAACTACCATGCTTTGCTCGTTTGAAAGCCATGATGTCTCTCTCTCTCTCATGGGTGGGCCAAATTCTCTGGGCGGGCAAAGCAGAGAAAGGGGAGGTAACCTTTCCCCTTATGACATCATAAAGGGAAGATTCCAGATCGGCCCATCTGAGCTTTCATTTTCTCAAAGGCAGAGCAGGATACCCAGGGCTCGGTTTACACCTATCACCATTTCTAGCCACTGGGGGACCAGAGGCAGGCTGGGGGAACTCATATTAATGTTAAAAATCCTCATAAAGTGACATTTTCATGCCATGGGACCTTTAAATCTACATAAAAGACAATAAATCACAAGGGATCACATCTTTACTTTCCACGCTCCTAGACACAATTCTTGTTTTCCATACATGTTTGGAGCACCCTGAACGGTTGTCTTTCATATTTTTTTAAGGGGGACAAAACTACCTCTTCTGAATATTCGAGGGGGGGGACATATCCCCTGCATCTCCCCTGAAATCGACACCTATGTCATCGGGATACATTCATCTGGATCAATGTAAAGATTCAATGATCCAAGATCCAATGTTGTCGATGCAAAGTGAAAATATTGATACATACTTGTCTATAAGATGCCTCTTTATTTAAGGTTCCCAAAATTCATATTTATTCTTTTTATTAAAAATAATAGTTTGTTTTCATCTAAATATCTGGAAGAGATCAGTAATAAAATTGTCAAATCATATTTGACGCTTTTTTTTAGTTGATATGAATGTAACTCTGTTAAATGGGCCTTAATGATATGGTAAATAGCCTAGTAGTAGACAGAAAGACAGGCAGGTGGACGGACGGACGGACGGACGGACGGACAGACAGACAGACAGACAGACAGACAGACAGACAGACAGACAGACAGACTCTAGACAGACAGACAGACAGACAGACAGATAGATAGATAGATAGATAGATAGATAGACAGACAGATGTATAGATGGGTTAAAACAGCAAGTTACAGGGACACACACATACACACTCACTCACTCACTCACTCACACACACACACACACACACACACACTCACACACACACACACACACACACACACACTCACTCACTCACTCACTCACTCACTCACTCACTCACTCACTCACTCACTCACTCACTCACTCACACACACACACACACACAGAACATAGCCTACAAGACATACTAAAAATAATAAGATTAAACAAATTAAGATAAAATGAATTAAGAATGATAATAACATCATTCTGTTCTGCTGCTGTTTTGTTTGGTACAGGTGTGGAGCAGGTTTTTGCAGATACTGTAGAGCCAACTATGTTTTACAGTCTGTCTGCATTGCGTCGAAACCCCCCCCCCCCCTCTCCCCACCCGCTCCCTCCCTTCCTCTCTCTCCCTCTCTCTCACTCCTCTCTCTCTCTCTCTCTCTCTCTCTCTCTCTCTCTCTCTCTCTCTCTCTCTCTCCTAACCCCTCCCTCCCTCTTCTCCTTCACTCACTTCTTTTTCCCTCTACATGAAATCCTGCAATATGCTTCCAAATTACCGGACACACATGCGTTATTCACGCGCCTATAGAGCGGCACCCTAAACCGGATTTTCCTTTCAAAAGCCTCCGTGGTTTTATTTTTTATTTTTACCGCAGTATAAAAAGAAGAGAGCCGATTTTTTTTTTTTTTTTTTTGCTGATGCTGCAGTGTCCATTCCCCCCCATCAGATCGGCCGCTCTGATCCAGCGTATTATATCGGCGTTGAAGTCTCCGTCTGCGTCCGGCTTCTATCTCCAGCATGGTTTTGGTAAGCTGTCAGTCGGGATTGTTGCAGCCGAGCCGCGGTTCAAAGCCGTCTGAAGCCTCCTCTCTCTGCTGCGGGCTGCTCCGATCGACGCTGAAAACCTACACCAAGAGGATACGGATGTTGGCCAAGACAACAGTCTATTAATCTTTCAGAGAAAGCTGTAAAAGGATATCAGTATTAAAAGCCAAAGGTGGGGGAAAAAGGTGTGCGCTGTGCATCTGCTGCTCTCCAACTCAGCACAGGTACGTGTCTTATGCATCATTTCCATCTCTTTTAAAAAAAAAAGCACATTTTCCATTTTTAAATGTCATCTATTTGTTAATTTCAATGTGTAGAATCCGTAATGTGACTGACTAGTTGATGTATGGTATGGGACTGAATAGAGAGCGGGGTCCTTCATGATGTGCGCAGAAGGGAAGTGCAGCAAACTTGAATACTGATGTATGCGGTAAAAAAAAAAAAAAAAAAAAAAAATAGAAGAAGCAATAGAAGCAGAAACTGCAGCACAGGCTGTACTGTAGCCTACTGCATGATGTTTTTCTCTCGGAGATAGACACCCGGGCATTGTGAAGGCAGGTCTGTGATGTGCTCGGCGAGACTAGATGTTCTTGTTTCCACGCTCTTGCAGGTGACGAAGCATCGCTGAGAGAAAGAAGATGTTCAGCCCGTCAGAGGAGAAGAAGAAGATGCCGATGGTGACGGAGAGGGAGGCTGTGCGTGCCTCGCGGCCTCAGTAGAGGCTCCTTCGCCTTTCAGTCCTGCCGCCCCTTCGCCCTTGGCGCCTCTTCCTCTTCCTCTTCCGCCCCTTCCGCCCGCCAGGATGACCGTGGTGTCCACAGAGAACATGGACGAGACCTCCACCCTGCCGGGACACCCGCAGGACCTGTACCCGCCGGATGACGACCACGACGACCACGACTGCTGCGAGCGCGTGGTCATTAACATCTCCGGGCTGCGCTTCGAGACCCAGCTCAAGACGCTCGCGCAGTTCCCCGAGACTCTCCTTGGGAACCCCAAGAAGCGGATGCGCTACTTTGACCCTTTACGAAACGAGTACTTCTTCGACCGGAATCGCCCGAGCTTCGACGCCATCTTGTACTACTACCAGTCCGGCGGGCGGCTAAGAAGGCCGGTCAACGTGCCGCTGGATATGTTCTCGGAGGAGATTAAGTTTTACGAACTGGGCGCGGAGGCCATGGAGAAGTTTCGAGAGGACGAGGGATTTATCCGCGAGGAGGAGCGGCCACTGCCGGAGAAGGAGTTCCAGCGGCAGATCTGGCTCCTCTTCGAACATCCGGAGAGCTCGGGGCCCGCTCGAGGGATCGCCATCGTCTCGGTGATGGTTATTCTTATTTCCATTGTCATATTTTGTTTGGAGACATTACCTGAGCTGAAGGAGGATCCCAGCCAGCGGATGCGCATGGTCGGGAACGTCACCGTGTACTACAAAGCAAACTTCCTCACGGACCCTTTCTTTGTCGTGGAGACTCTCTGCATCATCTGGTTCTCTTTTGAGCTGATAGTGCGCTTTTTCGCCTGTCCCAGCAAGGCTGCGTTCTTTAAAAACATGATGAACTCTATTGACATTGTGGCCATAATCCCGTACTTCATCACGCTCGGAACGGAGCTGGCTGACGATCAAGACGGCAAGGAGGCGAAGGGAGGAGGGGAACAGGCCACGTCTCTGGCTATTCTCAGGGTAATCCGCCTGGTGAGGGTGTTCAGGATCTTTAAACTGTCCCGGCACTCGAAGGGGCTCCAGATTTTGGGGCAAACTCTCAAGGCGAGCATGCGTGAGCTGGGCTTGCTCATTTTCTTTCTCTTCATCGGCGTGATTTTGTTCTCCAGCGCCGTCTACTTCGCCGAGGCCGAGGAGAAGGAGTCGTTCTTCACCAGCATCCCCGACGCTTTCTGGTGGGCCGTGGTGTCTATGACGACCGTCGGCTACGGGGACATGTACCCTGTGACGATCGGGGGAAAGATCGTGGGCTCGCTGTGCGCCATCGCCGGCGTTCTGACAATCGCGCTGCCCGTACCCGTCATCGTGTCCAACTTCAACTACTTCTACCACCGCGAGACGGAGGGCGAGGAGCAGGCGCAGCTGCTCAACGTCAGCAACCAGAACTTGGCGTCGGAAACCAACTCGAGCCGCCGTAGCTCGTCGGGGGTGAGCAAGTCGGAGTACATGGAGATAGACGAGGACATGAACAACAGCATCGATAACTTTAGGGAAGCCAACCTCAGGACTGCCAACTGCACGGCGCCCACCCAGAACTGTGTGAACAAGGGGAAGCTGCTCACCGACGTGTGAGGAGGCGTCCGGCGCACCGGTGTAAATATTGTAGAAATAATCTCGATGCTTTATCTCCATTGGCGCATTTTATTCTTCTTTTTGCATTGAATCATTCAAACGAACGAACAAACAAACGTGTGTGAAGACTTCAAAAGTTCCAGGCACACATGATCAGTTTATAAAAAGGTAGTGGTTCACGTAATGACGGACTTATTTTGGCAACAGCACAAAGATCAGCAGGTGTCGGGGGGACATTTTTGATAAATGAATTTATTTTATAAGTTGTTCCAGTTTGAGAGATGTTGGTGTTCGCCAGGCAGGGAGGGACGGATAAGTGCCACCGTTGACGATGTTTCCACCTCGGCTGCTTCGATTTTTAATCATTCCAAACTCACCAGCTTTTACCAGGTGAGAAAGGGCCAACGAGAGACGTTATGGTAGTTATTATCAAGTTGCACTATGGGAAATCTAGGAGCCAGTGTTACTGCAGTTTTGTGTTGGAGTTATCCCCCAAATTAAGAGACAGAAGTGTGGATATTTTAGTCTCTGTTGCACCAATTTGTACCGTTCTTTTTCTCAAATTCTCAAACTTTTGCAGCCGGTTTAAGAAGAAAGAAAATCTTAAAATCTTCTTCTGGTGCATTTTTTTTTATGTATACAAAGGAAGCAAATGAAGTCATTTTAGAGCATGATTTAATATATAAGGATTCAAATTAAAACAGAAGATACATTTAAATGGATTATAACATTTGAACAAGAGAATAAAAAAAGAGTGCAGTGCAAGATATGAATAAATAGTCCCAAACTGTTTGCAAGTAGAGCTGCAAGTAAGAATTATTTTCATCATTGATTAATCGTTTGTTCTATAAAATGTCAGAAAATGGTTTGAAAAAAAAAGTATCTCAGCTTCTCAAAGTCAAAGATAACATCCTCAAATGTCATTTAACTGTCACAGAGGAGAGAAGAAACTAGAAAATATTCACATTTAACAAGCTGACATCACACAAGTTTGACTTTTCTTTCATAAAAAGTGACTCAAACCTATTAAAAGATTATTAAAATAGTTGGCTATTAGTGTAATAGTTTAGGGTTTCCCCCGGTGTACTGCAAGCTCAGGGCCTAAGCCACTGGGAATTATTTTTAATGTATTTAAGGTTTTTTAAACTACCGTTACAGCTCGGTTGGGAACTTAGACATAGTCATAGTTTCAAATTTCCAGTTAGCGTTTAGCACTGACTTAGACCCTGGTTACACATACATGGTTATTTTGAAAAACGGAGACATTTCCCTTCGTTTGTGCCCTTCGTTTACACGCAAACGGAGAATTCGCCTCTGAAAACGATTCTTTCTAAAAACTCCGGCCAAAGTGGAGATTTTGGAAAACTTTGTTTGCACGTTTGCACTTAAACTGAGTCACAGAGAGAGGTGATTCGTTGCCGTTGTTGCTATTTTCGGGTTTCTGATTGGCTAACGTGGTTTTGAGCTTCTCGTTACACTGCCACCTACAGGTTTGGCGTGCTCTTGACGGCATATTTACACAATTTCGTGTAAACGGACACTTTCTGAAAACTGACAGCAGTGCACGATGTTATTTTTGAAAACGGAGAGGGTGAAATGTCCGTTTATGAAAGTAGCTGGCCACGTGTAAATGTAGCCTTAATGTACGGCTTTAAGGAATCTGTCTTATAGCTTTTTTAAGTTCTCAACTTCACAATTCTTTACATGAAACTATTGGGCTCTACATTAACACTTCCATCAGTCTGTGATTGAAAAAAAGACACTTGTCACCGGTCTAAACAACTTTCCTGGGGGAAACCCTGATAGATGTTCAGTTTAATATGATATAAAAACAGACAAAGAGCAGGAAATCTGCATATTTGAGAGGCTGAAAACGTCATTTTCTGCCATTACTTTGTGAAAAATGTGTTAAATGATCAATAGATTATCAAACTAGTTGGCTATGATTTTCTTCTTTCTCATTTTTACGCTTATAGTCGACTGGATATTGCAGCTTTAGTTGCAAACACGAAAGTTTGAGAGTTGAATATAGAAATAAAAAAAAAAATCAAATGACTACATTGAGAGAACAAAGTTGATAAGATTTAAAAAGCACGCAGGCACAATTAACCGATTTGACTCAAGAAATTTATCCAAAGAAAATCTCCCCGACACCTCCCAGACTTTGTGCAAAAAGACAAAAAAAAACAAAAAAAAACAAAGCCCAACTGAGATTTGAAGAACACGTCCGACATCGACGACACATTGCGAGTGGATTACAGTTGTGTTTTTACTGCGGCACATCCAGGGACTTTTTCGGAAAAACTAAAACCGGATGCTTTTCAGGCACCTTATGAGAAAACAAACAGGAAGTGTGCCGAGGCCTTGAGGAGGATTATTGTGCACACTGCTACAGGTCGGGTGGAGGTTCCCTGTACGACGCCATGCAACACTCCTTTATATAAAAGCATGTGGAGACTCTCTCTTCTCTCGTATATCGGCATGCACAAGACAAGACGTTACCTCATTTTTATTTTTTACATTTTGGGTTTCTTTCTTTGACTTGCATCTTTTTATCACCCTCCCCACCCTGGAATTTTTCTACTTTTCTTTCTCATTTGTTTTCACCAAAAGTGCACTGGCTATTTATTATTATTATTATTACTACTATTATTATTATTATTTAAGTTATTTAAAGCATTTACGTGTTGAATGTTAAACGCATTAAGGGAACAGGAACACTTCTTTTTTTTCCGAAGATCATGGCATGTCAAAAATACTAAAGCATTATGGCCTAATTAGCTATGGTTATAGCTATGTATACTCAATGCATGACTACAGTATTAAATTGCTTGCAGTTGTGGAGGGACCTCGGGAGCTGGGGAGATGATGATGATGATGATGATGATGATGATTCTCCTCGTTATTGTCAAGCTAACGACAGGATAACAGTGCATGACGGAGCTAACTGCCGAAAAAAAAGGGACAAATCTGCTTAAAAGAACAAAAAACATAAACAAGAAGAAAAAAAAAAATCACAAGAGACATATCTGACGAGCTCTTTAAAAAAAAAAAAAGGACACTTAAGAAATAACATCCTCCTTTTTTTTAATTTATTTATTTCAAGCTTTTGGTCTTTGATGATGAAGTGCATGGGATCATTTTTTATGTGATTTGTGACCGGCATTTTTTAAAACTTTTCTCGCACTTATTTGAAAACAGCTCGAAGAAGGAAAGCCGTGATATTTAACACATTTCATAGATATATCTAAAATTAGTTTCTAGTGCCTTGAACCCCGTCTCATTTTAGAATTGACTGAAGTGCCTCCCATTACAATAGACAACAAAGAGCTTACTACGTGCTTCTTATCTTCTCCTGCCATGAAGATGCACTTCTCCCTGCACACCTGGAAAAGGAGACGGTTATAGATTGCTATGTTTCGATAAAGATATGGATATATTCCTTATTCTAGGGGCCAGATGTGTGGGCCTACGTAAACTCACATTTGTCCTGGTTGATTACACATGGCTGCAGTGCACACCGAGCAAGATACAGAAGTTGGAAATATGGATATTTTGCATAGAAACTATTTGGTATTTTCTTTCATATGTCTGCAGGTTCTCGAGTTTGACATTTAGGAACATTCTAGTGTGTCTTAACACATTATTTTCACAAATTTGCGTCCATTCTGACTGTGTCCAACTGTGTAAGGATCTACTTATGGGGCAACCATACAGCTAACTAAGCTAGCTGTCTGGTTAGCTAACTAAACACAAAGTAAACACAAACAATTAGCTCCCTGGATTAGCCTTTGCAGCTATCTACTGATGGTTCAATTTGTCTGCTGACTAAACAAGTTGTGTGGTTAGCTAATCTGCAAACTATTTATTTAAACGCTTGTCTGTAGATCCAAATGAAAGTAAACGCATAAATTAGCCCCTCGGATATTGTAGCTACCTACAGAGGGATCTACTGATGGGTCAGTTTGTCGGCTAATGAAGCAAGCTGTTTGGCTAGCTAACTAGCAAACTACTTAGTCAAACACTGAGTCCAAATGAAAGTAAACAGAGAAATTAGCCTTGGGTTTAACTATTAACGCTAACTGTACAGGGATCTACTTACAGGGCAACCAGATGGCAAACAAAGTTAGCTGTTAGTTAGCCAATTTCATAATCTTCCTATTCTAACGCTTGTCTCTGAGTCTAAACAAAAGCTAACAAATTAGCCTCCTGGTTAGCTATAGTAGCTAATACAGATGTACTTATGGGTCGGTTTGTTGGCTAACAAAGCTAGCTATTATGTAGTTTGCCAGGGGGCTAACCTATTTAAACACTTTCATCCGAGTCCAAATGAAAGCAAACCCGGAACATAGCTTCTTGGATTAGCTATTGTAGGCTGACGGCTCAATGTGTTGGCTAACGAAGCAAGATGTTTGGTTAGCTAACTAGCAAACTACCTAGTTGCCTGCTCCTCATTTGCATATAAAGTCAACGTTACTTTATGCAAATCAGGGGCGTCCAGCTCAAAAAACGTTAATAAATTAAAGAAATAAGATAAATATATGAAACGCTAAAAAGAAAAAAAGGACTGTTTTATAATACTGTCACTACCAGATCAAATGTCATACATCCAGTTGGGATTTTTTTTATTTGACCGTTGTCGATCTAAAACAAAGACGGATTTGGCAACTGCAGCTTATTTCTCGCATAAAATGTTTATTGTGTCTATTTTCGTGCTATAGGTGAACGTTTCCAAACGAGCCGCCATGTCGGTGCGTTTTAAAATATGAGAACATCTCTTTGCTTGTAAGAGAAATTGATAACTGCTAACGGCAAACCCACTCAAGCATCGAGTGCTGGGAAGCGGGAGCGATCCCTCCCTTCAGTGTCTGTAATGGCAGCTACCGCCCTGACGGAAACATTTTAAAGAACTGGGGCAGATCTGCAGCATCACCAGCATCTCTTTTCACTTTGTATCAGCTGCCAGCGTCGGAGGAAAGCGTTAACAGCGTCCTCTGGCTGCGCCAAACACTGCCATTTTCTGATTCCTGGGACCATACATGCTGCTGACAACTAGGTCTGCTCCTTTGTAAAAGAAACATAGACACTGTCTGTTTTTGAGAATCTGAAAACAAACGAGTCTTACTGTCCATTCCTACTGACGTGGGTCTCTCTCTCTCGCTGTGGTTGCTTCTAACAAAAAATCTACATCTGACTGCTTCTTAGCAACAGATTTGCAGTGTTTTCCATGCCTGATTAAGGCTTATTCTGTCCAACATGTCCTCAGCGGTCGGACAATTGGCCGAGGCTAACGATATTAGGGAGAGATGTGTGTTTCCTATGCCTGGGGAGAGATCAGTTGTACTCGATGTTGCTGTAGAGAGATAAAGTGGAAGCACTCAGTGTTTCCTCTGCAGAGGGACCAGCGTTTGTCTGAACATTACCACAGGCGTTCAGTCACTGTGCATGCCAGCAAAATGGCGCGGCCGCTGTTTTGTTTTGAAGAGGGAGCACATGGCTATGTAGGGAGAATGCTGTCTGTGTTTTTAGGAGAACTCTGCGTTAAAACAGCAACATTAGGGCTGATCTATGAATGTGAATGACCTTGAAAGCATCCGCAAGAAAAAAGGAGAGTGCTGCCGAGGGCAGGGTTAAAATAATCGATTGTCCAAGTAAAATCAATCTTTGTTGAGTGGTCTGATATCCAGCTTTTAATATATGCCTTTTCACCATGGGTGTATAACCCAGCAGAGATGGGAAGTAACAAAGTACAAATACTTCGTTAATGTACTCAAGTAGATTTTTCAGATATTTTTACTTTACTATTTATTTTTGTGCCTACTTTTTACTTTGACTCCTTACATTTTTAACACGAATATCGTTACTTTCTACTACATTTTACAAAATTGGCTCATTACTTTCTAATTGGATGGGAATATACGTTGCACTTGACGCACCACTACAAGATGACTTGACAGATTTCAGCGGCATTCATTCGCGGCAAATCATTGCGGCTTAATGGCGGTAACGTTAGCACATAGTAGTATGGACGCCGACATGATTGAAAATCAAGAAAACGGAGATCCTAGACATTCCCAATCATCCTAGGCCTTATTTGAGAGAGATGTTTGAGATAGTAGGCATCAAGAATGACTCCTGGCGAATGGGCTGCAAATTGCGCCAACCGGAAACACCACAAACTGCTGGCCGTGTGGTCCAGGTAGCTTTGCATAAAAAATGGTTGGTCATTTGCAAGGCTACCTTTACTTTTATACTTGAAGTACATTTCCAAGCCTGTACTTCGTTACTTTTACTTGAGTAAAGAAGTTAAATCAGTACTTCTACTTTTACCAGAGTCATTTTTAACACAAGTATCTGTACTTCTACTTGAGTACAGGACGTGACTACTTTTGCCATCTCTGTAATCCAGCACAAACGTTTTGGGGGCTCAGTTTTTAATGTAGACATTAATTTGGTGCAATAAAAAAATAAATATCTAAAGGTTGCTTCTTGCTTGTACGATTTACAGCAGAAATTCTCTAAGAATCTCTTATATCCAAGATAAATTGGTAGTCTAACTGAAGTTTCCCTAACCTGATTGACATCGAATCAGTAATGTAATCGATTCGGGACCTTGTGAATCTAATCGATTCAGGAAAAACATAGGCGATACCCAGCCCTAGTGTTGACTCTGTTTGATCGGGACTTAATGCCTTCAATCTCACTCCAAATTCTGGTTTTGCTTCATGCACACCGACTATGTTTACATGCACATACAATAGTTTTTCGCACGTATTCCTAAAAAAGACAATATTCCTAATAAGCTGTTTACGTGGCTAATGAAAGTTAATATTCCCGTGTGATTTCATACAACAATGTCCCCTAAAATGGTTGTATTTGTAGCTTATTTTGTGAGTGTAATTGCTCACAGGCACCTTAAAGACATTCTGCCTCTGATGTTTCAGTTAGTGGCATTCAGGGACTGGGTTACAGAGCAGTTGTTTGCAGGTCAGTTGCAATGCAAGCATCGCCAGCGTTACATTTTTGTTTGCTTGAAATCAACAGCTTTTTGTCGAGCAGATGAACAGCAGAGCGTCCTCTGAGTCAGATCTGGTTGCATAAGAGTCTGCAGGTTTTTTCATTCCATCCAAACACTATGACAACCTATTTATTTATTTCTTTATTTAAAAGGAAATCAGCTGCTGCAGGATTTGCTTTGGATAAAAAAAATAGTCTGCAGACTCGTCGGCCAGTTTTAAACTCTTTCTCGCAGCTTTGTCGTTTTGGAGCTGAATGTATTTGAACGCAGCTGCTTGTTTTTTTCAGCTGGTTTCACCTCGTTCACAGGATTGCTTGATTGACACCATTCGTGTTTGGTGCGTTGAGTTTGGAGACTGTGTGTACGCAATCTGTGCTGCCTGCACGATCCGACATGCGCAAGATGATAATCGCTGCGCGATCTGTTCCACGCTCGCACACCTTTGCGTCGTGTGAATTTCATTCATTTCACAGCACTCTGCTGTTCGTTTCGAAGAGGTCAGTCAAGAAGTATTTTGAATTCAACAAAATGGCTGAGAAGTTTGCTCTTCACGTTACAAACATCACAACATCCCCACACTACATGCCACAAAAATAACAACGTCGCCAAGGCGTAGTACACGGACGTCAATATGCGGTTTTGGATCAGTGACAATAAGTCCATCCATCCATCTTCGTCTGCTTATCCGGTATCGGGTCGCGGGGGTAGCAGCTCCAGCAGGGGACCCCAAACTTCCCTTTCCCGAGCAACATTAACCAGCTCCGACTGGGGGATCCCGAGGTGTTCCCAGGCCAGGTTGGAGATATAAGTAGTGGAGTGACAATAAGTACTTAATTTAACAATCTTTATAAAACAGACCTGCCGTGAACTGCATAGTGAATAACATGAAATGTAGCCTACAGAAATAGTCCGCCAGTTGTGCCGCCTGGCCGTTAAGTGTTTCAAATAGCGTAGGTAAACCGTCACGTTTTCTACTACGTATATATGCGCATATCGGATCGTGCAGGCAGCACAGATCGCGTACCGACCCTGACTTCCCATCTATCCCAGCAGATTTCTGCCCAACTTTCACTCGACAGTAGACGCCCAATCAGTGATCAGAATGAGCAAGAACACCTAGGGCACGTTCAATCTCCGAATGCCGTGCAATGTTTTGCTGCTGTTTCTAGAGCTGCATCTCATAACCCTTAAATTCAATCCTTGACTCCTCCACTTGCGTCCCTTCCTGTGATTTCCTGTGTCTCCCCGTGCCTACTCAGTGGGAGGGACTAAGACGCGAGGAAGGGAGTCAAGCGTGACATGATGATATTACATATATTTTGTCCATAAAAGTAAAATATTTTATACATCCGTTGTGCACAACTTAAAGTATATGCATATACGGGAATAATTTCTGCTTTCAAGATGACAAAATGTTGCGTGAACGTGTATTAATGCTGCATTCCAGACACAATTTTAGCCCGTAAGTTATGACTTCAAGTCACGAGCTGGCTAGCTAAACATTGTGCCGTAGGCAGGGTTCAGGTTAGGCTACCTAACGTTGAAGTTAGCTAGCGATAGCTGATACTAGCAATTTCTAGTCTGCGACATATTTTGGGCTTCATTTAATGAACATATTCTGTAGTAGTACACAATCATATGTGTATTGTTTTGATTACAATGTGCGGAATTACTTTACGTTGCCTGTTTATGTCTATTTATGTCTATTTATTTCTATTTCTCACTGTTAATCACCGGCGTCTGTAGAGCATCAACAGGGGGCGCCATTGTTGTTTATGTGTGTGTGACGTCAAAAACTGTAACTGGGAGTACAACGATCTGGTACCAGTTCACGAGTAGTAAGTTGTGGGTTTGACTGCCGTTCCAGGGACTTCCACAGGGAGAAGGTTGTGAAAACGAGTTTCGAGTTACGAGTTGCCTTGAACGCGCCCTAAGATGTGAGGAAGTGTGTCATGAAGATATTACATATATTTTGTCCATAAAAGTACATTTTTTATACATCCGTTGTGCACAACTTAAAGTATACGCATATACGGGAATACTTTCTGCTTTCAAGATGGCAAAATGAATATCTCGTG
Organism: Zingel zingel; assembly: GCA_023566125.1. Lineage (NCBI taxonomy): Eukaryota > Metazoa > Chordata > Actinopteri > Perciformes > Percidae > Zingel > Zingel zingel. Next base: position 30,683,533 of record CM042331.1, on the reverse strand, counting down.
GCCTCAAGATACGAGTTACTATCTTGAGGCCACGAGATAGTTATAATTAATTTTTTTGACAAAGTGGGACCAGGGGGGCTCTGTACACACAATCAACCTCCTCGGGAATATTAATGCAAGTTCACACAACATTTTGTCATCTTGAAAGCAGAAAGTATTCCTGTATATGCATATACTTTAAGTTGTGCACAACAGATGTATAAAAAATGTACTTTTATGGACAAAATATATCTAATATCTTCATGACACACTTCCTTGCGTCTTAGGGCGCGTTCAAGGCAACTTGTAACTCGTGTTTTTGGGACCAGGGGGGCTCCGTATGTGTGAACGTGTGCAGCAGCCGTGTGTCAACAACCATCAACACGTCAAAAAAGTTCCCTTTAATGAACTTGTCCGTAAAGATAAATAAACTCTAAACGAAGGTGCTACGTGTGAGACATGCAGTGGGAGCAAAATTACAAAATTTCACAATTTTATTTTATTTTTTTAAAGGATGAAATCACTTTAAGAATATTTGAAATGAGAAACGACATCAGGGTCGCTGGTAGTCTTGTGTTTTTGTTCATACTTGTCGTGTTTTCAGCTTTGAGACCACCACGAAGGGACCAAAAATGACGTTTTTTCTAGTTTTTCATATCATCAGAGCAGCCGAACAGACGGATGACACCTTCACAATAAAAGTCTTTTCTGTAGACTGTGGGTCATTTTGTGTTTGAAGAAAAAAAAAATTAACACTGTTGTTGTTTTTAATCTTTTTTGTTTGATATGCAGCAACGGAGACAGCACGAAGGCCCCTTCCTTCAAAATAAAATCCTGTTTTTTATATGAAAATATGAAGTTTATGATCTTCAAACTGCCAAAATGATGAAAGAGTTCATTTACACACAGTCGTCAGTGAGCTGCATATCAACGATTTCTGTTAAATCTTTCGGTTTTAATTCTCTTATATAATTTTATGCTGACATAAGCCATCAATGCAGAGTTTCTCAACCTTCAAATTACATTTTTAGGACTTAAATATTTGATTTTTGCAGTTTTGATTGTAGAGCTGCAGAGATCTGTGGGGTTGATGACATCCGTTTCAACACATGCTCGCTCTCTAGACGCTTGGTCATGTGCCTTTGGCGTTTGTTATTCACGCTAAAAGTCTCCTTTAGCGTCACGGGATTTTTGTATCGGTATCTGACGCTGAGAGACACTGACCAAGCGTCTGTATTTTACGAGTTGGGCGAGCGAACGGGTTGTCCGTTTATTAAGAACAATATAGATGTGTGCAGCTTTAAACTGAGATATCGCGACTCTAGCCACCCGGACCGGCCTTTGTGCCCTTTTAGAGCAGATACCTACAAAAAAAATGTCCAAAATTGTATCTGAATCAAAGAGTCCGCTGTTTCGTTGAGCAAAAGGAAGTTTATTTTGAAACTCTATCAGTGATTATGTCATGAATTTTGGAAACGTACCCCAACATTTTCTGCACTCTAAGAAATATCTGTGTATTGTGTCTGTACATTTTAACAGAAATTGTCCATAGAACTTGATCTACGTTCGTTTTTTTTTTTACATTTCTACTTTTGTCGGCCACGGAAGTTAGTTTTAAAATCCACATTGTTACTTTTTTTCCGATTACATTTGGAAAAAAATGCCTTTGAGAGACACTTTTACCGATGTTTTGTCATTTTGTCTCTATTATGCCTTTTTTTCCAATGTTTTTGCTGTTTTTTCTTTACCGTTTGTTGCTTTTTTCGCCATTTTTTAATATTTATTTTTAATATTTTGTCACGTTTTTTTTTCCCGATTACATTTTTGTCGCTTTTTTTTGGCCTTTGTGACATTTTTGTAGTTTTTTCTTTTTTAAATGTTCTGTATTTTAACTGCCTACACACAAAATTTCCATTTTTTTTTTAATTACGGGGCAAAGTGCGGGTGATGAGCTGCCAGAACTTTTTCTGTTATTTTACGGATTTCATTTTTAGAGTGTGGTTAAGCAAACATTTCTGAAACTGAATCACTTATTTGTTTGGTTTTGGACTGTTTATGAACCTCTGTGATGGAGATTATTGCCTTTATATTTAATTATTAAAAAGGCTAAGTGATCAATTTTGTTGTCAGAAATATAGTTCATAGGCAAGATCATTTTTAAGCTTTTAACGCTCCCTCCGTGTGTGAGGAAGTTTCAAAGTGCTTTACATGCATTCAAATCAAGCTTAAAAAGATTAAATTCTAGGCTAATCAGTCGTGAACAGTCCCATTAAATAAAGTTTTTCTCGGATTTTGGGACCCTAAAAGTGAATAATTGAGTGACTACGATTATTCTTGATATTAGAAATTGTTCATAACAGACGGCGTTTGCTCAGTTCCCATTTAAAGATAAGATACCATAAGATAAAACTGTATTGTCTGTTCACACAGACTGACAGACACACACACACACACACACACACACACAGAAACAGACACACACACACACACACACACACACACACACACACACACACACACACACACACACACACACACACACAGAAACAGACACACACACACACACACACACACACACACACAGAAACAGACACACACACACACACACGTACACACACATACACACACACAGACAGACTGACAGACACACACACACACACACACACACACACACACACACACACACACACACAGACAGACAGACACATACACAGAGATACACACACACACACAGACTAACTGACAGACACACACACACACAGAAACAGACACACACACACACACACACACACACACACGTACACACACATACACACACACACAGACTGACAGACACACACATACACACACACACACACACACACACACACACACACACAGACAGTCAGACAGACAGACAGACAGACAGACATACACACACACACACACACACACACACACACACACACACACACACACACATGCCAGATTTGTGTAAGTTTAAGAAACAAGAATGCTTTCGTCTTCAATTATACATTTTTAAGTCCCCACATTTGAGTATCGGACTGCAACTAAAAATGACTTTCATAGATTACCAGCCTGTCAATGTTGTTATTACAAAAATAGATCAGTAAGCCCGTTTAAACATTTAAAAATGAAGACAGTTGCACATCATCAGTTCCCAAAAAGTCCAATTTGATGTCTCAAAGCTATTTTTTGCTGCTCAGAAACCCCAAAGGAAGTCAGATTACAAAGACGCGTCGCGCTGAAAATAAACGAGCTGAGGAACTCTGCATTAGTGAATGTTTCACAAGTGTTCATAGGACTGTGTGAGATTTAAAAAGCCATGACACACAGAGATGATGATGATGATGATGATGATGATGATGATGATGATGATGCACTGAGGAGTTTGAAGAAAAATATTTCTAAAGAGGACTTTCTGGTGCATGATCTTAAAGGGTAACTTAAGGTTTTCTTTCAACCTGGACCTTATTTTCCCATGGTTTTGTGTCTAAGGGACTGATGGGAACAACAATCTTTAAAATTGGCGAAACAAGCTGCAATGTAACGTTAACGGGCAATGAGCACCGTCAATTTACGTTCACTAAAAGTTCTGTTGTTGCCGCTGACAGACTCAGATTATTATTCTAAGTGTCTGACAACATTATGAAAGGATCCTACAGAGATAGAGCTTTTAGTTAAAGAGTAAGATCCTTTTAGTTTAACATGAAACAGCCACGAAATCACCATCACCAAACTCCACCAGACTCCATGTAAATAATCAGGACTTTTATCACCGTAAAACACACTTCATTCAAAGTCGACAGAAACTAAATAAAACTACCAAAAAGCCGTCTTGGTTCATCTTTCCACTGTTCCAACAATCACCACTCTGGTTTGGTTGAAATAAACCCTTAATTCACCCATTTACATGTGGAGATATGCTGGCTCTATACACACTAAAAGTCCTGATTATTTACATGGAGTCTGGTGGAAATATGCTGGCTCTATACACGCTAAAAGTCCTGATTATTTACATGGAGTCTGGTGGAGATATGTTGGCTCTGTACACGCTAAAATTCCTGATTATTTACATGGAGTCTGGTGGAAATATGCTGGCTCTATACACGCTAAAAGTCCTGATTATTTACATGGAGTCTGGTGTAGTTTGGTGATGGTGATTTTGGGGCTGTTTCATGTTAAACTAAAAGGATCTTACTCTTTAACTAAAAGGTCTATCTCTGTAGGGATCCTTTCATAATGTTGTCAGACACTTTGAATAATAATCTGAGTCTGTCAGCGGCAACAACAGAACTTTTGGTGGACGGAAAATAACGCTGAACATGTGTCCTTTAGGGTTACATTGGAGCCTGGTTAACAGCTGCCGGTTAACAGCTGCCGGTTAACAGCGTTCACGCGCAATGCTGGACAAATTTCAAAGCTTTTTGTTCACATCAATCACTTAAGACACAAATGCATGGGGAAATACAGGTTGAAAAAATACTGAAATTAACCTTGAACATTCAAATACAGACATTGTACACAAAAATAATCATTTTTAAAACAGTCTGGGGGATTAATGAGATTCATTTAGTGCTACAGTATACATATGTTCCCTCTCATTCTTACAGTCATAAGCCAAAGTCTCTTCCATGATGACTGAACGTCCCCGTGCAGGAGATGTCCTTTCAGAATAAAAGATGAAATAATAAATGTGTACTCCTTGACCCTCCACTGGGCGGAGATCCTCCCTGAACCCTTGCAGTCGGTAAGATTGCACCATGCAAATGTTTGTCATTCTTTGGTGAGGCGTAGTGTGTAACCTATGCAAGGTTATAGCCGACATATCATGTCCATGATCTCATCATATTACAACAGTTTCAATAAATTTTGAAAGATAGGACTGTTTTGTGTTGGCTCATTATTGACATACTATGACCTTCTTTTTAAAATCTTTTCAGTAATTCCAAATAAAAGTGATTTTCTTTAAAAGATTTTAAGGAATAGTTTAGATGTTTTGAAATGTAGTTGTACAGTGTGAGGTACGTATCCATAGTCAGTGTATACCCACGTTAAAGGGTTACTACCGTTCTTTCCAAGTCCTCTTCGTCTCCAAAGCCGATGTTTCCTTTCACAGCGGTGACGTAAAACGCAGCGCCCGAGCTGCTGCACGTGAATGTCGCCATTTGGCAATGGCTTGAATTTAACAGACGATCATCAATACAAAATAGCACTGTCAGGGCCCTATTTTAACGATCTGAGCGCACGGCGTGAAGCGCCTGGTGCAGGTGCGTTTAGGGCGTGTCCAAATCCACTTTTGCTAGTTTGACGGCGGAAAAAAGGGTCCGTGTGCCGGGCGCATGGTTCTAAAGGGTTGGACTTAGTGTCTTCATTAATCAGAGGTGTGTTCTGGGCGTAACATGCAATCAACCAATCAGAGATCATCTCCCATTCCCTTTAAAAGCCAGGCGCGTTTGGACCTTGGAGCATTGCTGTTATGATGGAGGATTTGCGCCGTAATATTTTTATTTGTAATCTTCTGTATGTGTGTGTGTGTGTGTGTGTGTGTGTGTGTGTGTGTGTGTGTGTGTGTGTGTGCTGCTGTGCGTCCCTGTGTGTGTAACAAGCATAGTGTGTGTGCGCTGTATACGAGCCTAGGATCATTGTACTAATGCTCTGTTAAAATAACAATGAAATGCTGCGTTATTGACTTTAGACCAGGTTTTTGTTGGTCAATGGTGCGATCACTTCCCGCTGCCTCAAGATAACAATACGCCCAGAATGCACCTGAACACACCTCCCTGTAAGACCAGCACGCCCAGAATGCACCTGAACACACCTCCCTGTAAGACCAGCACGCCCAGAATGCACCTGAACACACCTCCCTGTAAGACCAGCACGCCCAGAATGCACCTGAACACACCTCCCTGTAAGACCAGCACGCCCATGGGCCACAGATGGGCGCAGGTGCATTTACTATTTAAACGACGCGGGTGCTGGATGGGAAATTAAACAACTGCGTCGGGCTTTGCGCTGCGCCGGGTGCCAGATAGAGCCCTATAACTTTAAGTTTTAACTGAAGACAGAAGTGGATACAGATGTGAGGAGTCAGCAGGAAGAATGGGAAGACACTAAACTAACCTAATGCCCGATGTTACATGTGCAGCCAGCATATTATTACCGAGTCAAGGCTTTCATTTGTAAACAGTGGAAATGTAACATCCAACATAGATAATATATATATAATACAGGCCTATATAAAACCTTTTACTATTCTCCTGAATGCTCAGTTTGTTTCAAGGACGTATTAGTTTACGTGATGCTGGGCACGCCCGCCTTCGTCACACCAATAAGCGACGCGTCTACTAACGCAATGATTAGGGATGTCCCGATCAGCTTTTTTGCCCCCCGATCCAATCCGATTTTTTACATATTGAATATCTGCCGATACCAAGTCCCGATCGTGGTCCCGTTTTCTTGTTTGCAAAAATAGCTAAGTAAACAAAGTAACTAGAATATGTCTTAAGCTTAATACATTTAACTTAGTGCTGCAAATGAGTCTTTTCCTGTTCTCTTTAGGCCCCCAGCAAACCCCCAACCACAACATAACACATTTCTTTAGTTGATATTGGATGTGAAGAGAAGGAAATGGTTCTAACGTTGACCTTTAGATGTGTGTGAATGTCCCACACCAGGAGTCATTTATATAGTTCTATTTCATAGTGATCCATTATCTGTTCAAAACATGTTCTATTAAAGAAAAGATAGAAAATAAATATGTGTATGTGCTGTAACGTGGTTAGAAAACATGAAATAGGAATCGGCTAAACTCGGTATCGGCCGGCCTAACTCAAAGAAAATCGGAAATCGGAATCGGCCTAGAAAGTTGTAATCGGTGCATCTCTACTATAAAGGGAATAATGAGTGAGTGAATGAGGGAACGGCTTCCAACACGGCTAAGGTCGGCACAAGCAAAGTCAAACTCAGGGAACAAACACATGTTGGTGATCACAGCAGCACGTTTAGATGTGACCTCTCTAAAATAGTCCGGCATGTGAAGCAGCTCACAGTGTCAGAACAACCTGCTGAACAACATCAACATAAGTGCTAACATCCAACACTGCCACAGACTTACGTAATGGTTGCTGAACTCATTCTCTTAATTGTTTGTGTTTTTGGACAGTTTGAACCTTTATGATGGACATTATTGTCATTTTGTTTAATTTTTAAAAGCCTAACTGATGAATTTTCTCGTGAAAAATATAGTTTATAGGCAAGACAAACTTACTTGTGATGCAAACATCAAAGTGCTTTACATACTTTTAAACTAAAAGGAATTTGAAACAAGCTTTGATAAAGTGAATAAATTAAATTCTAGACTGAGCAGTCGTATAAGTCCCATTAAAAACAGTTTTACTCTGATTTCGGGACCTAAAAGTGAATAATTGAGTAAATGAGTTTATTCTTGACATTGGAAATAGGCAATAAAAAATGTTTTTTTCTTTAAATGGACAGACTGATCTCATGAAGTGGCGTATGTATGACACGCAAATTCATATGCCATTTGGGCATGTTATCAAGACATATGCCGTTTGGGCATGTTATCAAGACATATGCCGTTTGGCCTCCATTAACTTACATTATTGCGATTGCGTTTGAATTTACGCCGTAGCGAGTAGTATGAAATGGCAAAAATCTGCGTAGGAAGGCTTTCTTCTTTTACTAAATCCAACCCGTCCGCTAATAACACGGCGCTTTGCTTTAGAAAGTGGCGTGTATGTTTATGCAAAGTCATGATATCACGTTGAAATGGACAGAAATGGACACTGAGCACAGTGTCCATTTAAAGATGGCCAAAAAAGACTTTCCCCCCAAGAGACACGATAATCACGATTAAATAATTGAATCCCCATTCAAGTTAGCATTCAACCGGATGTAGCCGGTTCGGGGGCGGACGTCTTTAGTGCTCCTGCTCTATGGGTCGCACAGTGCCCAAACTGACCTTTGTTGACCCAGATCATCTGGGTCATTTATACGTGGAAGCTTAACTTTTTCGGCTTCATGCGCCACTGAGCAACTCTCATAGGATTGAACGGGCCGCCTCCAACGCTATATCCAGCTCTTATACATCCATGGGTTAGCCCTGAAGTAGTCTATATCCACAACTTTACACTTCTGGTATTGTTCTGGTGCCGCCGGATGGCCCTCATTTTCGGCCAGATGTCTCGTCCCCTTCCTCTGTCTCTGTGTTGGCGTTCTAACCTCCGGTGGATTTGTGAGGACTATGGTTAACTGCTCCTCAGATCTCTGCAGGGTAAATCCAGACAGCTAGCTAGACTATCTGTCCAATCTGAGTTCTCTGTTGCACGACTAAAACTACTTTTGAACGTCCACACGTTCCACCAAAACAAGTTCCTTCCAGAGACTATTTAGCAGAGGCACCGTGGCTCCGTCCGGAGCTTAGCTCCGCCCCAAGACGATTATGATTGGTTTGAAGAAATGCCAATAAACCAGAGCATGTTCTTCCCTATTCAAGAATGCTGTGTGGACTAGCCAGACCTTCCTCCGTAGCGCTGTGGAGGAAGGTCTAGAATAGATCCAAAGTGAGTTTCGACTTTGGCGCTGCAGGCAAAACCCTGTGCTTCCCGACCACGGAGAACGATTGAAAAATATTTTTCCTGTCTTTGTTGTACCAGGCTAAATATTCTCTGTAGAAATTAAAATAGTATGTTTGCACGTACAAATGCACACACATTCATGTATACGCGTGCATGTGTGCAGTATGTCCCACCCCCGAAAAATAGGGCTCCTCCAAATACTGCAGTGTAATCTGAACACTGGATGTCTGAATGGATGAATAGATCTACGGATGAATGTAGAGCCCCTCTCCCTCTGCAGTCCTTCCCTGGCTTGTGTGACGTCCACTGGAGCTCTGCTTAATTATTGAGAGGCGCTCATTCTCTCTTTTGTTGGAGTGTTAATCTGCCAGCATGCTGATCTCACTGAAACCTGAATCACTGTAAATGTACAGAGTTCCTCTGATGCTGCCTACATTTGGGAAAACGGTACGAAGGCTGAGAACTTCTCTACAGTATCCTGAAGTGTGTCACTCAATATTCAAGAACAAGATCGAAAGATCGATTGAGCCGACCCAAGCGGCATCTTCTGGTCTGATCTTTTCAGGGTCTGAAAAGTATGAAGCCAACACTAAATCTTCTTAAAGCTGCATTCTCTCTAACTTCCAGCAGGGGGTGCTCCACTGGCTCCAAAAAGAAGTCTGTTTCTATAGAAGTCTATGAGAAAATAAGCCTACTTCTCACTTGATTTATTAAGTAAACATTTTCATAACAAATGTATGCTCCCAATCACTAGTTTCAAGTCTTCTTCAACACAGCATGATGTTCATTTGGTAAATTATGGTCCCATTTACATTTTATTTAGACAATAAAGTAGGGGATGCTTTAGGACCTGTCAATCAGGACAGAGGCTTAGCGATGCTAACCATGCTAACACTGGGGACAGTAAAATAGACCTCAACTTGTTTTTGGCTGTTGTCCGTGTTTTCATCTTAAACTTTGACCCTCTCACTGGGTGTTTTCACTTCAGCAAAGTTAACTGGAACATTTCGGTTTCCTAAAAATGTCTTGTTTAGCATTCGCTAGCACCTTGCCAACCAAGCTAGCTATAGCTAGTGCTAGCGTTAGCTGGTAGCTTAAGGGAAAAAGGTTTGGTTGTCCAGTCAAGTGTGGGAAGGATTCATACTGATGTACAGATGTCTTACTGATCTCCAAAACAAGAGTATCTTGTGCGGTAATGTTGGCAAATTCCAATTTAAACGATAAACTGAAATGTGAAAAGGTCCATGTCAACACATCCTCACTCCCATCTCGTAAAATACGGACGCTTGGTCAGGGGCCTGTGGCGTTTGTTATTGACTCTAAAAGTCTCCTTTAGCGTCATATCTAGAGGCACTTTATCTAAATGCTCTGGGTCGGGACTATTGGCGTCACTTTTGACGTAGTTAGGTTGAGGAAAAGATGTTGGGTGGGCTTATAAAAGGTACGTTTAAGTGACACGCGGGACAAGAACGGGACAGTTGGGTTTAGGTAAAGAAGAACGGGACAGTTGGGTTTAGGTAAAGAAGAACGGGACAGTTGCGTTTAGGAAAAGAAGAACAGGACGGTTGGGTTTAGGTAAAGAAGAACGGGACAGTTGGGTTTAGGAAAAGAAGAACAGGACGGTTGGGTTTAGGTAAAGAAGAACGGGACAGTTGCGTTTAGGAAAAGAAGAACAGGACGGTTGGGTTTAGGTAAAGAAGAACAGGACGGTTGGGTTTAGGAAAAGAAGAACGGGACGGTTGGGTTTAGGAAGAGAAGAACAGGACAGTTGGGTTTAGGTAAAGAAGAACAGGACAGTTGCGTTTAGGAAAAGAAGAACGGGACGGTTGGGTTTAGGAAAAGAAGAACGGGACAGTTGGGTTTAGGTAAAGAAGAACGGGATGGTTGGGTTTAGGAAAAGAAGAACGGGACAGTTGTGTTTAGGTAAAGAAGAACGGGACAGTTGGGTTTAGGAAAAGAAGAACAGGACGGTTGGGTTTAGGAAAAGAAGAACGGGACGGTTGGGTTTAGGAAGAGAAGAACAGGACAGTTGGGTTTAGGTAAAGAAGAACAGGACAGTTGCGTTTAGGAAAAGAAGAACGGGACGGTTGGGTTTAGGAAAAGAAGAACGGGACAGTTGGGTTTAGGTAAAGAAGAACGGGATGGTTGGATTTAGGAAAAGAAGAACAGGACGGTTGGGTTTAGGAAAAGAAGAACGGGACAGTTGTGTTTAGGTAAAGAAGAACGGGACAGTTGGGTTTAGGTAAAGAAGAACGGGACAGTTGGGTTTAGGAAAAGAAGAACAGGACGGTTGGGTTTAGGAAAAGAAGAACGGGACGGTTGGGTTTAGGAAAAGAAGAACGGGACAGTTGGGTTTAGGTAAAGAAGAACAGGACGGTTGGGTTTAGGTAAAGAAGAACGGGACGGTTGGGTTTAGGTAAAGAAGAACGGGACAGTTGGGTTTAGGTAAAGGAGAACGGGACGGTTGGGTTTAGGTAAAGAAGAACGGGACGGTTGGGTTTAGGAAAAGAAGAACAGGACAGTTGGGTTTAGGAAACGTGACATGCAGGACATGATCCCTGGTCTCCTGGGTGAAAGTCCTGTGTTGTTTGACCCATCCACCCCCCCAACCAACCATACTACTCTCTACCTGACAGCCACTGCCCAAGCATTCATATTTTACGAGATCGGAGTGAGAACAGGTCATCCATATATATAAATATAGGCATATATGGGCAGTTGGTAGTTTACCCACCAACAGGTGACTGTGAGCCGGGTACAGGCACCACCAGATGATGGACCTTTCAGGGGCCGTGGTAGTGGAGTTTAGCCCAGAAAAAGTCAGCGTCCTTCACCCACGACAATCACACAAGTTTAGGCACCAAAAAGATAAGTTAAGTTTAGGAAAAAGACTGTGGTTTGGATTAAAACACTCCAGAAGAATGAACATGCTTTTCTTCGGTGAAAGTATTTAGTTTTCGCACTTCGTCCAAGTGGTGACGCCGTAGCTAGCTGTCAAAGATGGCGGCCGTTCTGCACATCCACGACTCACATCATGTCTTGACAAACCCTGTATCTTTTTTCTGTCCCAGCATCTCTATCTCTTTATTTTTCCTCAAATAGCAAAGCTCTCAATATGTGGTCGTCTACCTCCTCCTCCTCCTCCTCCTCCTCCTCCTCCTTTCCCGTTTCCTTCTTTGTTTCTGTTTTCTTTGCTCCTCTGGATCTCCTTCTGTGTCCACCCACACTAACCTCACATGCACTCTGCCCCAGGCTCCCTCTCTCTTTGTCCATATATATATATATATATATATATATATATATATATATATATATATATATATATATATATATATATATATATATATATATATATGAACAGCTCTTCTCATTTTCAACACACAACCGTTTACTGTATGCCGCAGTGATCTCTAGCCTCGGTGTGATTCATGCAACCAAAAAAACCATCTTATAAAAACAGTGTGGGAATTAGTGTCAGGAAAAAGCAACAAGGTTTATATGCAGTGGAGACGTGGAGTGGATGAGTAACTGTTGTCCCTCTGCAGAGAAGAAATGTGCCTCAGTCTGTTAAAGGAGCAGTCCCACATTTACGTGAAATTTTTGTCTACAAATCATACGACAATATAGATAGTTTGTTCCTTTCCTCTAAAGGCTCTGACACACCAACCCGACGGCCGACCGTCGGCAGAAAAGGCAGTCAGACTGATCAGTCTCCCCGAGTTGGTCAAAAAAGTGCCTCGGAACGCACCGAAGTTCTGCACGTGCGCGAGACGTAAAACGTCTCCATAACAGCAGGCGGCGCGGATCTGTATTGTCGCTAAAAAAATGAAAACCGGCAGCTGATTAGATGAACGCGTCACGTGGGTATGGCTTCTCCCCGACCATAATGGCAGCTCGTTTCGGAATACAATCTCGTATTTTACGAAAATAGTTCACCGAAACGTGTTTCTGAAAACATTTTAAGCGAGAAATAGGCCGTGCAGTTGCTGAATCTGTCTTCATTTTAGATCAACAAAGGTCAGTTTAAAAGATTTTCGACAGATTTTAAGAGATGCTCATACCGCTCGTCATTTCCGGTAATTGGTCATTGAGTACAGTAGTTATTACAGTAGTTATTACAGTAGTTATTTTGTGTTACTTTTTGATCAGAAGAAAAAGAGACGCAGTGAAAGCTTAGCACACTGGCTGCGTGCCGTGAGCGTGTCAGCTGCGTGGCGTGTCCGTTTTTATTTCAGCTCCCATGTTAACAGGTTAGAGCGTGCACACTGCCTGCGTGACACGCACGTCTCAGGTGCGGCTCGAGCCATGCTGAAAAAAGCGTGCATGCTAGAAATAGAACGGACGCCTATTTTTCACGCGACACGCAAGCGTGTTGGAAGCGTTTCCAGGCAAAATAGAATACGAAAAGATGTTTAAATGTCATCTTGACATGAATACATATTAATAAATGACATTTTGATGTTTGAAAGTCTCTAGGGTTTGACATAAATGCAGATATAAATTAATTTAAAAAATAATAATAAGTAATTATTGATTTTCAAATATTGCACCTGTCAATACAGAACGAAATATTCTGTAGCCTATTTTGCCGTCAATACTGCCGCCTGTAATCAAATCAGTATATATTTATGTTTAACATGAAGTATACTACTGCATTTTATCAATGGGAAACATACATGTGTACAGACAAGGCTAGCAGCAGTGTCTGACACGTTTCTGGTGTGCAAAGACGTAGAAAATGCCACGCTCACGCCACACGGCCAGTGTGCAGGAGGCCGTGTGAGAAGGCTACATGAGACATGCAATAATACAGTCAAGTTTGACTTCCTGGCTGTACATGAACTTCCTAGCCTTCACGTTATTAGTCGCAGTGTTACATCAGCCGGCTGTGGAGCTGAGTGTGCATTAGTTCATATGTAAATGTTTGGAGGACAGCTCTGAGGTAATAATGGAGCTGCCTGTGCAGCTATAATGCAGCATGAGGGCCCTCAGCATGCAGCTCAGTGTCAGCGTGTTGTTGTTACAGACGAGTTGTATTCTTAGCTCGGTGAGAATAGCTCTCCGCTCTGACTCAGATGCTTCACTGCAGCCCACATAGTACACATACAGTCTATATTCTGCAGCCCCAATATAGTCTGTCCTTTGTTTCCTTAACTTCCTGTGTCCCTTTTCTTTCCAAGACTGTCCTCCCCTAAAAAAAAAACGCTACCACAAGTAATTTGTTTAAGCAGCAATTATGGCCTACATTTACATTTTCCAGTGGCGGCTCACTCTAGCAGCCGTAGTTGTTTTGACGGGAGCTGTTAGGATAATTATTTATCAAAGTCACTAGAGTTCTCTTAAAGTTTGTTTACTTGCAGCAAGTAGAGTCAGTTTACAGTACTTCAGCATGAGTACAGAAAATGACTGAAGGTTGTTCAGTGTCTTTTTAAAGGAGTTGGGAGTCAAGTTAGTTATTCCATTCATGCAATCAGTAGCTTTTCTTCTCATCTCTGGTCAGGCCCGGCACCTCCTCCACATTATGCGTTCTGCCCTCAGGGATACATGATGTGCTCTTTGCAAGGTCACTCAGCTTTCATGATTTAACACATGAGAGACTACTAAATACTAAAACAGCAGTTTGGATTAGAGGGTACGGGTGCGGGAGTCAATTTTACTGTTGGTAACGTGATAGGGACGGAATAGAGCATAGAAATCAACGGGAGTGGGCAGGACGGAGAAATGTGTGTTTTGATTGTGAGAAGATCTCCGTTAGGAATTACGTAATGAAATGGCCTCGGCCTGCAGGTAATGCATGTATAATGTAGCCTAAATTTCGAGGCAACCTCAGTGATGTGACCGCGATTAACCAAACACACACACGTGATATCAACTGGCTATACTGCAGACACCGACGGACAACGTCTCGTCTTATGTTATGGTTTGGACCTGGTTTTGCATGTTTTCGGTTGCCTTTATCATTATTTCTGTATATTCCCTGTGTTTGTATATTTATTCTGTATATTTCTGTTTAGTCATCTTCGTGTCTATGGTGTTTACCCTGCCTTCACTGTGTTCTGTATATTGTGCATTTTTTGGTTAATTCCTGTGTTCTCTGTCGTGTTGTGTCAAGTTTCTGTGTTTAGTTGATTTCATGTTTCCTGTCAGTTGTTCCTGTTTCCTGTTTTATTTTGATAGTCTGTGTCCGATCTTGTCTTGTCTAGTTTTACTTTCTGTTTTCCCGCCTTTGTTGATTGTCCTGCCCCGCCCTAATGTGCTTCACCTGTTGTATCACCTGTCCCTCGTTTGTTCATTACCTCTTGTATTTAACCCCCGTGTTGCCTTTGTCTCGTGTCAGATCATTTTTGTGTCCTCGTGCTGCCCGTGTGTACCTCTCTGTGGATTTTCCAGGCCTTAGTTCTGCCGTTGCTTTTTATTTATTAAAATCATTGAGCTCACACCATCTCCCGCCTGCCGTCTCTCTCTGCATTTGGGTCCACCTTCACTCACTATGTCACAGTCTTATTTCTCAGTTTTTCGCCGGGTGGCGTGCAAGCCTACAGCTACAGAGACTGATAACTTTAGACAACATAGGGAACGAAACGGGAGCGGGACGGGATTTGGGAGTCTTTCTCTCTGGATTTTGCATGACAGGATTTTTTTTTTTGGGGGGGGGGGGGGGGGGGGGATTTTGTGGGCTGGTGATGGAATGGTTTTAACAAAGAAACTGAAGCAAAACCATTCTAAGCATCATTTTTCAGGAAAACCGGAGCAAAACAGGAAGTAATATACAATTATAGTAGCGCCACATTTCTAGGAATGGAAGCAGGTGCGGTTGGTGGACTGGTCAAACAACCACAGGACTTTCTGTGAGACCCACTTGAAATAAAAGTAAAAGTTCTGCACTGGAAGTGAAGTAACGTCTGATTTTAACCCAAACCACAATCTTTAAAACTAAGTAGCTTTGGTGCCTAAACTGGATTGGTTAGGGGGGGGTGTTCACATCCACCCCAATATTCAAAACTGGCCGGGGTAATGATGTCAAAGATTTTAGATGCTTTGGCAAGCATGATTCCAAAAAAAAAAAAACATCGAAACTGAATCTGCAGAAAGTTTTGACCAATACAGGAGAATAATTCATTATTAATGATAATAATATTTACATGAATAAATACATTTGCATGCAGAAGAGGCACAAATTGTTCACCAGAATGCAGGAAATGAAGCGTTAGATGCTCAAAATGTACCTGGGGTGTGTCCCGCCTAATGTTGAAACAAATGTTTTCACTAGATTACATTACATTACATGTCATTTAGCTGACGCTTTTATCCAAAGCGACTTACAATTGCTATATATGTCAGAGGTCACACGCCTCTGGAGCAACTAGTGTCTTGCTCAGGGACACGTTGGTTGATGTATCGCAGTCTCCCACACCAAAGGCATGTGTCATACCAACCCGGTCTCTTTATTTGGTGGTGGTCACCACGAAATTGGAACGTTACCATTTCACGAACTGCCATGCGACTGGGTTGCAGCCGGGGGATGCAAAAACGGGAATGCCACACGCGGTAGACGGTGACAACAACGGCCGCTGGGGCACGATCCGCGGTCTCTGGGGGACGCAAAAACGGGGAAATTAAACGCTGCACGCCAGCGACAACAGCGGGGACGCTCTACAACAACAGGACAGTTGTGGTAAGGAAAAGAAAGACGGGGAAAGGCTTTTCAATACTACTTGATACCATAATCGTGCCGTTATCACGTAATATGCCTCCCATTCAAATACATTAGTATAAAATTCGTGTTCACCAACACGATAAAAACCAGAAAAACGTGTCCCTGTACACGAATCAATAGATTAAATAACGTCACCATTTCACGAACTGCCGTGAGACTGGGCTGGTTATATCCACTGCGCCATCACCACCCTTTAGCTAGGTGATCTCCCCCCCCCCCCCCCTCCCCAATGTTGAACCCAAAATTACACCCATGTCTAAACCTAAGCAAACTGTGGCTGTGGAGATTTTCCAATTATTTCCTTTCCTGTCAATTCTCCTTTTCTTTCCTTAACTTCCCTATTATTATTTTTACCATTTCAGCACTGTAAACAGCTCAGTCGGACTATTGTCTTTTTCAGAATAAGGGCAAAAAAACCCGAAAAATGTGTGCATGTTAATGTCATTGTGGCTCATTGACGTGTCTTCATGATTCATCAGGCTGAGATACACACACAATACTTGTTAGGAGAAACATTCAGTGTTGGTTCGAGTCTGTTCAGTTATTTAATGACAAGAAGATTGCGATCAGACATATACTTTAATTTGCAGCTTTCCAGATGTGTAAAACTGAGCTTTTGTCAGTTGAATCCACTGAAAATCACCGACCTTGGCATGCTGATGAATAATGTGGGTGCACCGTTGGCACAAGCTGCAAAACACCCACTCACATCCACCCACATGCATCGTCTCTCTTTCTCTCTTATGCAGACGCACTGACATGCCCAGCTGTCTCCTCAAGTTTCATTTTCCACTGCAGCCTTCCAGCTCTTACCTGAGCCGGCATCAATCTATTCAGGCAGAGAGGAAGAGAGCCGTGGGCGGCCCGGGCCGAGTCGAGCCGAACCGTGCCATGCATCAAAGCAAAACTCCAGACAGCCTGAGAACAAACAGTTGGCTCATTGGGTTTCATCTCTTCCTCTGTCTGCTGACGCAGAGCTTTGAGCGCCAAGTCCAGCGTCCATATGGGCTCACAGCGTGAAGTACAGTGTAAAGTATGAAGGGTCCAGCTTGTATAACAGTGTAAAGTATGAAGGGTACAGCTTGTATAACAGTGTAAAGTATGAAGTGTCCAGCTTGTATAACAGTGTAAAGTATGAAGTGTACAGCTTGTATAACAGTGTAAAGTATGAAGGGTCCAGCTTGTATAACAGTGTAAAGTATGAAGTGTCCAGCTTGTATAACAGTGTAAAGTATGAAGGGTCCAGCTTGTATAACAGTGTAAAGTATGAAGTGTCCAGCTTGTATAACAGTGTAAAGTATGAAGTGTACAGCTTGTATAACAGTGTAAAGTATGAAGGGTCCAGCTTGTATAACAGTGTAAAGTATGAAGGGTCCAGCTTGTATAACAGTGTAAAGTATGAAGTGTCCAGCTTGTATAACAGTGTAAAGTATGAAGGGTCCAGCTTGTATAACAGTGTAAAGTATGAAGGGTCCAGCTTGTATAACAGTGTAAAGTATGAAGTGTCCAGCTTGTATAACAGTGTAAAGTATGAAGGGTCCAGCTTGTATAACAGTGTAAAGTATGAAGTGTCCAGCTTGTATAACAGGGTAAAGTATGAAGGGTCCAGCTTGTATAACAGTGTAAAGTATGAAGGGTCCAGCTTGTATAACAGTGTAAAGTATGAAGGGTCCAGCTTGTATAACAGTGTAAATGTGCTGTTCCCTCAAAATAACTCAACACACAGCCATTAATGTCTAAACCGCTGGCAACTAAAGTGAGTCCACCCCTATGTTAACCCTTGTGTTGTCTTCCTTTCAACCTTGAAAAAAACCTTTTTTTTTCTGACATTTGTGACACCTTTTTTTTCACAATTTGTTTTTGCTTTTTCCAACGTTTTAAATTTAAAAATGTTTCTAATATTTTCTGATATAAAACAAAAATTTAAAACGGGCCAATGTGACCCGAAGTCAACAAATTCCCATAGAGGCAGGCAGACTTTTATTTTGAAAGGCCAGTTATTTCATGGATCCAGGATACTATGCATCCTGATAAAGTTCCCTTGGTCCCCACATCATCACATCCCCTTCACCATACCCCCCCATCATCACATCCCCTTCACCATACCCCCACATCATCACATCCCCTTCACCATACCCCCCCATCATCACATCCCCTTCACCATACCCCCATATCATCACATCCCCTTCACCATACCCCCACATCATCACATCCCCTTCACCATACCCCCACATCATCACATCCCCTTCACCATACCTAGAGATTGGCATGGCTTTATTTCAGTTAGTCTAATAGCTGGTTTGATTTGCATTGAGAGATGATTTTATGGAAAGTACCCCATGCCAATCTCTAGGTATGGTGAAGGGGATGTGATGATGTGGGGGTATGGTGAAGGGGATGTGATGATGTGGGGGTATGGTGAAGGGGATGTGATGATGGGGGGATATGGTGAAGGGGATGTGATGATGTGGGGGTATGGTGAAGGGTATATGTGATGATGTGGGGGTATGGTGAAGGGGATGTGATGATGGGGGGGTATGGTGAAGGGGATGTGATGATGGGGGGGTATGGTGAAGGGGATGTGATATCTATAGTAAATCAAATAACAACACATCCATACTAGACTTAGTACATAGGTCCAGGAACCATACAGTCAGTAGGAACCGGGTTTCGGTACCCAACCCTAGCCTTCGATGAGAAATCTGGACCAATCTCTGTAATAGTCCAAACATAACGAGAGTTATCAAGTTCCCAGGGTTGGTTATGCCGTGACAAAACCAAGAAACTTCAATAATAAATAAATAAATAAATAAGTAAATAAATAAATGAAAGGACCCACATACTCTGTCAACCTCTGCTCAGAGTGGTGGAAGGAGCTGCCCCTCGTCTGGTGTCCTGTTCCCTTCTTGTATCATATGTTATAAAATATTCACATCTTTCTTGAGCGTGCTGCCTCTACTGTACTTGTATTGTAGTCTGTAAGAGGAGAAGGTTATATATGGTTGGCGACCAGCCTACCGTTCCTGTTTTTTTCCGAAAAGACTAAAGAGTGACACCATCTCACATCTAAAGACAATCTGTTATAATGTCACTGAGTTTTTAGTCACAGACTAGAGGACTTTTCAAAGACTGGGGATCTTTCAGGGTCAAAATTTGCAAGACTACAACTAGGTTAGTATTGAAAAATGTAACCAAGCTAGCTAGCTACTGCTAGCGTTAGCCGGTAACTGCTGATTTTCTGTTCTGCTGTACGTGCCGATGAATGGCAACATCAACATCAAATGTTTGTTTATCCGCTGGTAAAACTCCCGTTGGATGAGTCGCTTCAGAAGGGTTGAAAGGTAACTTTCCATCTTTAGCGGTTAGCTTAGCGTGGGGCTATTGCAACCATAAACAACACTGGCTCTAGCTGTTTGCTGCTTCCTGTTTGGTGCTGAGAGGGAGAGCACCCATTGGTTGTTGACAGTGTTCACGTGATCTAACTTCACTACCAAGACTTAAAACTTAGGATAATATCAAACACGTTGGATTTTGCCTGAATGTCCAGACGGGAGAAAGACCGACTGGGTCCTGAATTTTATGACCTTACACCAAACGATGGAGATGACGCGAGACCCCCCCCCCCGACTCTAGCAAGACTCTCAGGGTCCTATTTTAACGATCTCAGCGCACGGCGTGAAGCGCCTGGCGCAGGTGTGTTTAGGGCGTGTCCAAATCCACTTTTTCTAGTTTGACGGCAGTAAAAAGGGTCCGTGTGCCGGGCGCATGGTTCTAAAGGGTTGGACTTAGTGTCTTCATTAATCAGAGGTGTGTTCTGGGCGTAACATGCAATCAACCAATCAGAGATCATCTCCCATTCCCTTTAAAAGCCAGGCGCGTTTGGACCTTGGAGCATTGCTGTTATGATGGAGGATTTGCACCGTAATATTTTTATTTGTAATCTTCTGCATGTGTGTGTGCTGATGTGTGTGTGTGTGTGTCCCTGTGTGTGTAACAAGCATAGTGTGTGTGCGTTTTAGCCTAGGATCATTTTACTAATGCTCTGTTAAAATAACAATGAAATGCTGCGTTATTGACTTTAGACCAGGTTTTTGTTGGTCAATGGTGCCATCACTTCCCGCTGCCTCAAGATAGCAATACGCACAGAATGCACCTGAACACACCTCCCTGTAAGACCAGCACGCCTAGAATGCACCTGAACACACCTCCCTGTAAGACCAGCACGCCCAGAATGCACCTGAACACACCTCCCTGTAAGACCAGCATGCCCAGAATGCACCTGAACACACCTCCCTGTAAGACCAGCACGCCCAGAATGCACCTGAACACACCTCCCTGTAAGACCAGCACGCCCAGAATGCACCTGAACACACCTCCCTGTAAGACCAGATGGGCGCAGATTAATTTGTAATTTAAGCGACGTGGGCGCTGGACGGGAAACTGACAACTGCGTCGGTCTTAAACTAGCAAAGACACTTGCGTCTGGATTTGCGCTGCACCAGGTGCAAGAAAAGGCCCCGAGGGTTTCATTCAGATATTGGACATTATTCTGAGAATGTGGAATCACTTAAAAAGTTTTGTGGCATAAAAATAGCCGCAAATCAACTACACAAAGATATAAAAGACTACAAAATAAGCACAAGGAGATGCAAAACTGCTAAAAATAGATGTTAAACTCCCCACAATGAAATGCTTAATGACATAAAAAGTACACAAAATGTACACAAACATACAACTACAAATAGACGGAAAAAAAACTGACTCAAAGAGACACACGATGACTAAATATCGAACATAGAAACAATCTCAGAGAAACAGAACAATCACTAAATGACCACCAGGAGGTGCTAAACGACGGAGACACAAAAATGACTACTTAGAGCTGAAATTTGACCCGTTTTCAAAGTTTTTTATATCAGAAATATGGGTTTCTTTTAACTAAAATTCCCCAAATATAACATGGATGCATGGATGAATTGTATGGAACCCATACAGCGATCTTTGCAGGTAGAATTAATGATTACTTTCATTGAATTTGGGGTGTTTTAGTCATTATTCATGTTTAAACAGTTTTAAAACAGTATCCTGACTAAACTTTGACATAAACCAGTCTGTGATCCACTCAACATCCTTTTATCTTAACTATTAGTCAAAAATAATTCCCAATTTCTGCATTTTTAACTCAAAACTTAGGAAAACGTCATTTAAATTAGGTCTATTTACCATGAATTTAAAACAAAATGTTGAAAAAAGTGACAAAAACGTTTTAAAAACTGTCAAAAGCATTAAAAAAAGGGCAAAAACTGCAAAAATTCAATTTCACTTTTGACCTAGATGGACAACAAGTTCACGGTCGAAAGGAAGACAACACAGGGGTTAAGCTGAAACACTTGAGCAGGTGCAACTAATTAGGGAGACGCTCAAAACAGAAGAGGTGCAATCAGCCAGAGTCAGTGAACGCACCTGTGTGGGTTCATCAACTTCAATTATCTGTCAAACAACGCACCCATTTCTCAAACCACTGTTTTTCAACCTTTTTTGAACCACGGCACATTTTTTACGTTAAAAAAATCCTGCGGCACACCACCAACCAAAAATGTTACAAAATGACACATTATAGCCTAATAAGATCAGGATCTGCATTTTTCCTTTTTAAAAATGTATCCATGGCTGTTACAGGCTTACATCGATGATCTCGGTCCTACTGCTTACATCCTGGCACTGCCACCAGGGGGCAGTCATTCTACTGTCTTACATCCTGTCACGGCCACCAGGGGGCAGTAATTCTACTGTCTTACATCCTGTCACTGCCACCAGGGGGCAGTCATCCTACTGTCTTACATCCTGTCACGGCCACCAGGGGGCAGTCATTCTACTGCTTATATCCTGTCACGGCCACCAGGGGGCAGTCATTCTACTGCTTACATCCTGTCATGGCCACCAGGGGGCAGTCATTCTACTGTCTTACATCCTGTCACGGCCACCAGGGGGCAGTCATTCTACTGCTTATATCCTGTCACGGCCACCAGGGGGCAGTCATTCTACTGTCTTACATCCTGTCACGGCCACCAGGGGGCAGTCATTCTACTGTCTTACATCCTGTCATGGCCACCAGGGGGCAGTCATCCTACTGTCTTACATCCTGTCACGGCCACCAGGGGGCAGTCATTCTACTGCTTATATCCTGTCACGGCCACCAGGGGGCAGTCATTCTACTGTCTTACATCCTGTCACGGCCACCAGGGGGCAGTCATTCTACTGCTTATATCCTGTCACGGCCACCAGGGGGCAGTAATTCTACTGTCTTACATCCTGTCACTGCCACCAGGGGGCAGTAATTCTACTGTCTTACATCCTGTCACTGCCACCAGGGGGCAGTCATTCTACTGTCTTACATCCTGTCACGGCCACCAGGGGGCAGTCATTCTACTGTCTTACATCCTGTCACGGCCACCAGGGGGCAGTAATTCTATTGTCTTAAATTAAAAAGGTCATTACTGCGCTATACTGCCACCTAATGACGCAGAATAGTATTTCATTTCTCTGCCAGTCATCACATTGCAGTCACAGATGCGAAAAATTGGCAAATTATTTGCAGTAACTCAATAAAAAAGATTTGTTGGACCAATTAAGTAAAATCTGATGATCTCTCACGGCACACAGGACGATCTCTCACGACACACGGGACGATCTCTCACGACACACGGGACGATCTCTCACGACACACGGGACGATCTCTCACGACACACGGGACGATCTCTCACGACACACGGGACGATTTCTCACGACACACTAGTGTGCCATGGCACAGTGGTTGAAAATCACTGTCTCAAACTAACTCGATGGAAAAGCTGACGGTCCAGATTCCTTTATTTCCCTTTTTATGCTTCACTAAAAGTGCTTGACAGAAAAGCCCTTCGCTATAATCAATGTAATATTCTCAGTAAATATAAAATATTAACTTTTGATTCCCTAATCAGATACACAAACTCAACCCTTGTGTTGACTTCTTCGGGTCACATTGGCCCATTTAAAATTTTTGTTTTATATCAGAAAATATGGGACGTAGAAATAAGCGCTGAAAATGTGTAGAAGAAAAATTTTAAAATTTAAAACGTTGGAAAAAGCAAAAAGAAATTGAAGATTTTTCCGACATTTGTCACTTTTTTTTTTTTTTTTTTTTTACATTTTTTTTTCTACGTTTTTCAACGTTCTTTTATAAATATTTCTTTACGTGCTATAAAATTGAATAAAACACCCAAATTCAATGAAAGTACTGAACTGAGCATTTATTTTACTTGTGAAGAGCGTCATAAGGAACCATCCACGTTATTTTATTTTATATTTGATTGAAAGAAACCCACATTTCTGATATAGAAACTTTTCGAAAATGGGTCAAATTTGACCCGAGGACGACAGGAGGGTTAAGTTACATAACTGAGGTATAGAGTTGGGATTTGGCATAAATTCCTGATCTTGAAACTTATTGTTAGTAGAGTTCACGAAATGAATGATGTAGAAATAAGCGCTGAAAATGTGTAGAAGAACAATTTTAAAATTTAAAACACTGGAAAAAGCAAAAACAAATTGTGAAAAAAGGCGTCAGGAATGTCAGAAAAAAAGGTTTTTTTTCAAGGTTGAAAGAAAGACAACACAAGGGTTAAGAACCGTTTTTAAAATTGTTAATAATGCTGCACCACCCTCAATGAAAACATTCATAGAACTTGATTCTGAACATACGAACAGAACATCGCGCTCCACTGCTCACAGAAATGGTGCTATCCTGAAAAGATCCTCTGCCTTTGCACGGACAGCCTTCTCATTTAAAACAATTAAACAATGGAATCAACTCCAGGCGGTCTAACGTTGTCTGTAGATTTGAATAATTTCTCTCCAAACTTAAAGAAATACATCCTCGATAACCAGCTATGTGAGCATCAGCACACTTAAACGTTTACAAATGTAATATTGAAGTAAATGTTTTTGACTCAACCCGGTCTCACGCCAGTTCGTGAAATGGTCACGTTATTTTTATTTATCGATACGTGTACAGGTCACGATTTTCTCGTTTATTTCGTGTACAGGTTACGAATTTCATTTTGTGTACTGCAACGGGGAAATTAAACGCCACACGCCGGCAACAACAACGGACGGACCGCCACACGGGGATGGGTTCCCCGGGCGCACAGACACGATCCGCGGTCTCTGTGGCACGCAACAACGGGGACATGAAACACCACAACAACGGGACGGTTGAGGTTAGGAAAAAAAGAACTGGGAAAGGAACCGTCACACGCGGGACACGCCGACAAAAGGAACTGCAACACGCGGGACGCGATCCCCGCTCTCATGGGTGAAAGTCCAGTGTTGTTTGACCCGTCCACCCCCCCCCACCCCCCGGGGACCAACCTCCCTACGCAGATTTTCGGCTTTTTACACTACTCGCTACCGTATTCGTGCTGTGCTCACGAAATATGCTTCCATCTAAAAACAAGCAGAAACTGTCTGATGTTTTTGTATTTTAACCCAACTTTTTGTTTTTCTGGGTCAAAATGTACGTTTTTCAACGTTTTGGTCGTCTTTTCCTGACATTTTTGTCACTTTTTTTGAATTTTTGTCACTTTTCCTGGCGTTTTTGAAGATTTTCCCGACATTTGTCACTTTTTTCTGAGTTTTTTTTTTTTTTTTCTACGTTTTTCAACGTTCTTTTATCACTTTTTCTTTACGTGCTATAAAATTGAATAAAACACCCAAATTCAATGAAAGTAGTCAACTGATCATTTATTTTACTTGTGAAGAGCGTTATATGGAACCATCCACGTTATTGATTGAAAGAAACCCACATTTCTGATATAGAAACTTTTTGAAAATGGGTCAAATTTGACCCGAGGACACCAGGAGGGTTAAGTTACATAACTGAGGTATAGAGTTGGGATTTGGGATTTGGCGTCAACGGCATTCCTGATCTTGAAACTTATTGTTAGTAGAGTTCACAAAATGAATTAGGATATTTCCCCCAAACTTTAGCTGCATTGATTTGCCGGTCCAGTCAGAGAGACTGATGGGAAATGACACAAAGTGGAAGTTATTTTGAAACCCTAAAAGATTCAGGGCTTTTGAGAAAACATTTAGGGCTGGAGCCTCTGAACCCCCCCATCTCTTTGCCCCTTTGTTTCATGCTGTGCACTTATGTTCCTCCTGGATACATATTTGCCTGGTGTTGGGAATTTGTCCGAAAGACAGGCCCGAAATAAGGCTCTAAGGTCAGAGAAATCTGACTCCAATTACCTAATTCCCACGCCTTCTTTAATCGGACTTAAGTTTACCAGAACACAAGGATCAATCTGAGACAAAGAGTTCAGTTAAGCAAAGTTTACTGAGTCCAGCATGAACGTTACAACACAATTATGGGTTCACAAACAGAGTCTAAGTTTCCCGAGGCTCCTGAGGCTTGGTCCACCAAGATCTCCTCCGAAGTGAGCCTCCATCTAAGCTTTCCCTGTGTATGTATTCTCTCCTCACAGGGGGGCATCTTCACAAACACACACACCAAGGTCGGGGCCTCTGTGTGGTGCAACTTCCCTAACTTGTCTTTCCTGTTCATCTGCTTATCTGTCTGGTACACAATGCACTAATAATAAAAGGCTTAAACTATAGTTAAAGGCTTAAGCTTAACCTTCTATGTGTCAGAGACATTTCCTTGAGCCAGTTCCTCAATGTCTGCACACAGCTCTTTTAGGAGCACAAATTAAACTTTAACTGCTAATAGTCTACACACTGGTGTGACCTTAAAATAGCGACGCATATGACACATATGTCATTTACATCGCGGCTGGTGATTACCACGATGGGCTGTCAATGGGTCGCCTTAACGAAATATCTAAAATCCGCTCTCAGCTGCACTAATCTGATGTGAGGGGAGGGAGGATGGTCTGTTAACCTTTAGATGAACCGCAAAGAGGAAACTGGGTTCACACAAACTACGAACATGGATGGATGGATCCTGAGGGAGCTGTTGTGGTCTGACAACGCCAGCTGGGATATGTAGTCAACAGATATTTATTTATATGCATGATTACATAAGCATATCGCACACACACAGGGTCTTTAATTTATTGTTAGCATAAGGTATTAACCAATTTAAACTAGGCTACATGGGTCAAATGAGTATTTTTTATGTTAAATATTTGGCAGAGGTTTCTTTATATGTCTCTATAAGAAGACCTGTGGGTCATGAAGAGTGCAGGCAACAGGAACTAGAAGAAATAAAGTCTTTATTCAAGAAACACGCAGACACGGCACAACTGATCATAACCAAGGAGCCAACACAGACTGAAACACAAATTAACGTGACGAGGGGATGACGTGCAGGTGGAGAGACGGACGGAGAAGTTCAGCTGAGAGGAACGAGCTCGTTAGAGAGAAACTCAGGGAGCAGGAAAGACTAACGAGGCTGATTGAGAGCAGGTGTGTCGACACATTCTCACGCCAGACAAATGCTGTCAAATACGGCAGTTTTGATAGGATATATCTAATCTTTATAGTCTAATCTCTTTATATATATATATATATATATATATATATATATATATATATATATATATATATATACATACAGAGTCTAAAACTAATTTCCCTTCGGGGACAATAAAGTATATCTTCTGTTACGATTTCCCCCCCGACAGAGTCAGAGGTCGTCTCACCTGGGAGTGTTGGTCTGGTTTCACGTCTGTGTCGGCTGCCCGCCGGCTGCTGGCACGAGGACAACCAGACTGAATGATTAATACCAAACAAAGCTCTCTAAAGCAGGCCTGTAAATGATGGATTAAACAGAGCTGCAGTCAACACACACACTCAAACTCTTGAGTTACAAGGTGCAAAGTACAAAACCCGACAGCTGACTTTGTCACCTGAGAGAGAGTGAGTGTGTGTGTGTGTGTGTGTGTGTGTGTGTGTGTGTGTGTGTGTGTGTGTGTGTGTGTGTGTGTGTGTGTGTGTGTGTGTGTGTGTGTGTGTGTGTGTGTGTGTGTGTGTGTGTGTGTGTGTGTGTGTGTTAAAGCAAGCAGGAAATCAAACCCAAGAGCCACTTACTGGGCCGGGCACAGATCCACACAGAGTTCAGACGGACACTGCTCTGCTGTCAACGTAACGTCAAAACTAAAACGATTATTTGTCACTCAAGGAAATCTGAAATCTTCCCTCTAGAGATGGACAACATTATGAAAGGATCCCTACAGAGATAGAGCTTTTAGTTAAAGAGTAAGATCCTTTTAGTTTAACATGAAACAGCCCCGAAATTACCATCACCAAACTACACCAGACTCCATGTAAATAATCAGGACTTTTAGCGTGTATAGAGCCAGCATATTTCCACCAGACTCCATGTAAATAATCAGGACTTTTAGCGTGTATAGAGCCAGCATATTTCCACCAGACTCCATGTAAATAATCAGGACTTTTAGCGTGTATAGAGCCAGCATATTTCCACCAGACTCCATGTAAATAATCAGGACTTTTAACGTGTATAGAGCCAGCATATTTCCACCAGACTCCATGTAAATAATCAGGACTTTTAGCGTGTATAGAGCCAGCATATTTCCACCAGACTCCATGTAAATAATCAGGACTTTTAGCGTGTATAGAGCCAGTATATCTCCACATGTAAATGGGTGAATTAAGGGTTTATTTCAACCAAACCAGAGTGGGGATTGTTGGAACAGTGGAAAGATGAACCAAGACGGCTTTTGATAGTTTTGTTTTGTTTCTGTCGACTTTGAATGAAGTGAGTTTCACGATGATAAAAGTCCTGATTATTTACATGGAGTCTGGTGGAGTTTGGTGATGGTGATTTGACAGACTCAGATTATTATTCTAAGTGTCTGACAACAATATGGAAAGGATCCCTACAGAGATAGACCTTTTTGTTAAAGAGTACTTTTAGCATGTATAGAGCCAGCATACATGTTCTATAACATAGGTAGGGTTGCAGCATTGATTTGCCACTACAATCAGAGAGACTGACGGGAAATTACACAAAGTTGAAGTTATTTTACAAACTCTAAACCAAATCTTAATGTGTAAAGTAACTAGTAACTAAAGCTGTAACAGATGAATGTAGTGGAGTAACTAAAGTAACTAGTAACTAAAGCTGGAACAGATGAATGTAGAGGAGTAACTAAAGTAACTAGTAACTAAAGCTGGAACAGATGAATGTAGCAGAGTAACTAAAGTAACTAGTAACTAAAGCTGTAATAGATGAATGTA
>CM042331.1:30644973-30649973 GCA_023566125.1 Zingel zingel | reverse complement strand
CACACAGACACACACACAGAGACACACACTCACACACACACTCACACCGAGACACACACACACACACACTCACACCGAGACACACACACACACACACACACACACACACACACACACACACACACACACACACACACCGTGACGTCATCCTGAAGGCCTCCGTCTCCACCTTGTGGCTCCACAGCAGCACTGCAGTTTAAAAAACAAACAACAAAAACACATTTTCTTGTCCAACACGCCACCCATCACATCGAGGTGGGAAGGATGCTGCGCTCGCACGGAGACGGAGCCCTGGCAACAGGCAGAATATTATACAGAGCGTCGCCATGGTAACCGGCGAACTGGTGAGAGGTAAGAGAGGAGGAGATGTCAAAAAAAAAACTTGAGGGAGGAGAAATGAAAAGCTGAAACAAGAGAGAGAAGAGAGAGACAGTGAATAATTAAGAGCCTCACAAATGAAATATTATGACATGATGTGAGAGAAAGATTCTCTCGGGTTTATTAATCGATGATGAAATAATACCATAATAGCAGTTTCTGTCCACTAAAAGTTCTGTTGTTGCCGCTGACAGACTCAGATTATTATTCTAAGTGTCTGACAACATTATGAAAGGATCCCTACAGAGATAGACCTTTTAGTTAAAGAGTAAGATCATTTTAGTTTAACATGAAACAGCCCCAAAATCACCATCACCAAACTACACCAGACTCCATGTAAATAATCAGGACTTTTAGCGTGTATAGAGCCAGCAAATTTCCACCAGACTCCATGTAAATAATCAGGACTTTTAGCGTGTATAGAGCCAGCATATTTCCACCAGACTCCATGTAAATAATCAGGACTTTTAGCATGTATAGAGCCCGCATCTTTCCACCAGACTCCATGTAAATAATCAGTACTTTTAGCGTGTATAGAGCCAGCATATCTCCACCAGACTCCATGTAAATAATCAGGATTTTAGTGTGTATAGAGCCAGCATATGTCCACCAGACTCCATGTAAATAATCAGGATTTTTAGCATGTATAGAGCCAGTATATTTCCACCAGACTCCATGTAAATAATAAGGACTTTTAGCATGTATAGAGCCAGCATATTTCCACCAGACTCCATGTAAATAATCAGTACTTTTAGTGTGTATAGAGCCAGCATATTTCCACCAGACTCCATGTAAATAATCAGGACTTTTAGCGTGTATAGAGCCAGCATATTTCCACCAGACTCCATGTAAATAATCAGGACTTTTAGCGTGTATAGAGCCAGCATATTTCCACCAGACTCCATGTAAATAATCAGGATTTTTAGCATGTATAGAGCCAGTATATTTCCACCAGACTCCATGTAAATAATCAGGACTTTTAGCATGTATAGAGCCAGTATATTTCCACCAGACTCCATGTAAATAATCAGTACTTTTAGTGTGTATAGAGCCAGCATATTTCCACCAGACTCCATGTAAATAATCAAGACTTTTAGCGTGTATGGAGCCAGCATATTTCCACCAGACTCCATGTATATAATCAAGACTTTTAGCGTGTATAGAGCCAGCATATTTCCACCAGACTCCATGTAAATAATCAGGATTTTTAGCGTGTATTGAGCCAGCATATTTCCACCAGACTCCATGTAAATAATCAGGATTTTTAGCGTGTATAGAGCCAGCATATCTCCACATGTAAATAGGTGAATTAAGAGTTTATTTCAACCAAGCCAGAGTGGTGAATGTTGGAACAGTGGAAAGATGAACCAAGACGGCTTTTTGATAATTTTATTTAGTTTCGGTCCACTTTGAATGAAGTGTGTTTTGCGATGATAAAAGTCCTGATTATTTACATGGAGTCTGGTGTAGTTTGGTGATGGTGATTTAGGAGCTGTTTCTTGTTAAACAAAAAGGATGTTCTAAGGATGTTTGTCGATCGATGATGAGATAATACGATATTAATAACACAATAACTCGTCCTTCTACCGTTTCACTTAAATTGGCGTGTTCTATCTCTTTCTTTAATGGAGTCACGTCCCCCGATGTGTGACCACTTTAATGAGAGACAAAGTAGGACAGCCTCTTCCTGCCGGCCACTTCTCAAACACATCACCAACCAACGGAGGACAGAGAGAGGAGAGCAGACAAATGTCACAGTTTTTAAATACACTTTGATCTGAAAACAGAAATTAGACTTCTAGGCTTTTGTCTAATCTGCGTGCACTTGTTGTTTTATTATGTTATTTTATGTTGTTTATGTCTTTGTGATTGTATCCATAAAAAGTGCTTCATGAATACATTTTACTTACTTACTTAATTACTAAAACTTACTAATTTATTCATTTATTTAACATTTATTTTACAGATTAGCGCTGCTCCCTCTGAGTTGATTAGTTGACTAAACTTCTACTACATCTCTGGTTAACACATGATTCAGATCTGTCCATTAAATCAAATTAATTTAGCATGTTAGCATATGATAGCATGTGTTAGCATCCATCCATCCATCTTCGTCCGCTTATCCGGTATCAGGTCGCGGGGGTAGCAGCTCCAGCAGGGGACCCCAAACTTCCCTTTCCCGAGCAACATTAACCAGCTCCAACTGGGGGATCCCGAGGCGTTCCCAGGCCAGGTTGGAGATATAATCCCTCCACCTAGTCCTGGGTCTTCCTCGAGGCCTCCTCCCAGCTGGACGTCCCTCCACCTAGTCCTGGGTCTTCCCCGAGGCCTCCTCCCAGCTGGACGTCCCTCCACCTAGTCCTGGGTCTTCCCCGAGGCCTCCTCCCAGCTGGACGTCCCTCCACCTAGTCCTGGGTCTTCCCCGAGGCCTCCTCCCAGCTGGACGTGCCTGGAACACCTCCCTAGGGAGGCGCCCAGGGGGCATCCTTACCAGATGCCCGAACCACCTCAACTGGCTCCTTTCAACGCGAAGGAGCAGCGGCTCTACTCCGAGCTCCTCACGGATGACTGAGCTTCTCACCCTATCTCTAAGGGAGACACCAGCCACCCTCCTGAGGAAACCCATTTCGGCCGCTTGTACCCTGGATCTTGTTCTTTCGGTCATGACCCAGCCTTCATGACCATAGGTGAGGGTAGGAAGGAAAACTGACCGGTAGATTGAGAGCTTTGCCTTCTGGCTCAGCTCTCTTTTCGTCACAACGGTGCGATGTGTTAGCAGATGTCAGCATATAGGCATATGTTAGCAGATGTTAGCATATAGGCATATGTTAGCAGATGTTAGCATACTGGCATGTGTAAGCATGTTAGCGTGTGTTAGCATTTTAGCAGATGTTAGCATATTGGCATGTGTAAGCATGTTAGCATGTGTTAGCATTTTAGCATATGTTAGCAAATGTTAGAACTCCTTCCATCCACCACATCCCGCCTGTCCTCCAACAGCTCCACTGGCTCCCGGTCCAGTTCCCAATCCAAAGTCCTCCTGTTTACATTCAAGAACATCCACAACCTCGAACCAGGTTCCCACTCCCTCCCGCTCCCTTACGTTCTCTTCCTCCATACACCTGTCTGTCCCCTCCGCCTGTCTCACCACCACGGGGAGCGGAGCATTCAGCCGCTCTGCTCCCCGTCTCTGAATTCATTACCACCCCAACTCAGAAACATCGACTCATTCCCCCATTTCAAATTGCAACTCAAAACACATCTGTTTAGAACTGCCTATTCCACTTGATGTCAATTGCTCTGCCTCTTTCTGTTGTTTCTATTGTTGTTTTATTTTTA
Organism: Zingel zingel; assembly: GCA_023566125.1. Taxonomy (NCBI): domain Eukaryota; kingdom Metazoa; phylum Chordata; class Actinopteri; order Perciformes; family Percidae; genus Zingel; species Zingel zingel. The sequence continues at coordinate 30,646,256 of CM042331.1, read as the reverse complement.
ATTCTTTAAATTTTTAAATTTTTAAATTTTTATTTTTAAATTTTTAAATTTTTAAATTTTTAAATTTTTAAATCTTTAAATTTTTAAATTTTTAAATTTTTATTTTTAAATTTTTAAATTTTTATTTTTTTATTTTTTATTTTTTATTTTTAAATTTTTAAATTTTGAATTTTGAATTCAATTTTGAATTTTTAATGATTTTTTTGCTGCTTTTTAAATGTCTTAGGTATCCCTGTACGGTGTCCTTGAGTGCCAAGAAAGGTGCCTTTAAATAAAATGTATTATTATTAATATTATTATTATTATTATTAGATGTTAGCTTTTTAGCATATGTTAGCATATATATCAGCATATTAGCATATTGCAACCCGGTCTCACGCCAGTTCGTGAAATGGTCACGTTATTTTTATTTATTGATACGTGTACAGGTCACGATTTTCTCGTTTATTTCGTGTACTGGTCACGAATTTCATTAGAATTTCATTTCGTGTACTGCCACGGGGAAATTAAACGCCACGCGCCGGCAACAACAACGGACGGACCGCCACACGGGGATGCGTTCCCCGGGCGCACAGACACGATCCGCGGTCTCTGTGGCACGCAACAACGGGGACATGAAACGCCACAACAACGGGACGGTTGAGGTTAGGAAAGAAAAGAACTGGGAAAGGAACCGTCACACGCCGGACACGCCGACAAAAGGAACTGCAACACGCGGGACACCGTCCCCGCTCTCCGGGGTGAAAGTCCTGAAACACGCGGGACACCGTCCCCGCTCTCCGGGGTGAAAGTCCTGCAACACGCTGGACGCCGTCCCCGCTCTCCGGGGTAAAAGTCCTGCAACACGCGGGACGCCGTCCCCGCTCTCCGGGGTAAAAGTCCTGAAACACACGGGACGCCATCCCCGCTCTCCGGGGTAAAAGTCCTGCAACACGCGGGACGCCATCCCCGCTCTCCGGGGTAAAAGTCCTGAAACACGCGGGACGCCATCCCCGCTCTCCGGGGTAAAAGTCCTGCAACACGCGGGACGCCATCCCCGCTCTCCGGGGTAAAAGTCCTGAAACACGCGGGACGCCATCCCCGCTCTCCGGGGTAAAAGTCCTGCAACACGCGGGACGCCATCCCCGCTCTCCGGGGTAAAAGTCCTGCAACACGCGGGACGCCGTCCCCGCTCTCCGGGGTGAAAGTCCTGCAACACGCGGGACGCCGTCCCCGCTCTCCGGGGTGAAAGTCCTGCAACACGCGGGACGCCATCCCCGCTCTCCGGGGTGAAAGTCCTGCAA
>CM042331.1:30634973-30639973 GCA_023566125.1 Zingel zingel | reverse complement strand
CACACGCACACACACACACACACACACACACACACACACACACACACACTTGAACACACACAGGCCTGGATAGGGCTTCCCCTCCTCCATCTTACCCACCTCGGTGTGTGTGTGTGTGTGTGTGTGTGTGTTGGGGGGCTGCACATTAAAGCTGGAGGTGTGATTCGTGACCAGTGGAGGCCGATGATTGGCCCACTGTTCCTCCAGTCGCAGTTATTTTCCAGTTCAGCGCTTATTGAGCGCGCACACACACACACACACACACACACACACACACACACACACACACACACACACACACACACACACACACACACACACACACACACACACACGCATGCACTTCTATATTTGTGAGGACTCACTGGCATTAATACGTTCCCTTGTCTCTTACCCGAAACCTGAATCTTAAACTTTTGTGGTTTATATTCATGCTCATCCTTTAGTTTAACCTCACTTTGAAGCATGTATAAGTAGCTTATAAACCCTCAATAAAAATGTTTATAATGCACTGTTATAGTATGTGAAGTGTCACCATTTCATTCTTCCAGGTTTTGAGATATGTATGGATTATGCTGTGTAACACAGAGACAATGTATGTTACTGTTCATTCTTTAAATGTTGTACTTTTCACTTCCATATGTAAAAACTTGAGACCCGTAACCCCCAAAATGTGCAAGATGCTATGTCCACAGCGCTGTGGAGTAAGGTCTGGCTATACCACAGCAACCCGTTCTCATTCTGAACTCCCGTGTGTCACAGAACTGTACGGCCACCCACAACCTTTTCCTTAACATAACTGCATCAAAAGGGACGGGAATAGTCCCAACCAAGCGCGTTTACTTATAGCGCTAAAGGGACGGCGATAGTCCCGACCAAGCGCGTTTACTTATAGCGCTAAAGGGACGGCGATAGTCCCGACCAAGCGCGTTTACTTATAGCGCTAAAGGGACGGCGATAGTCCCGACCAAGCGCGTTTACTCATAGCGCTAAAGGGACGGCGATAGTCCCGACCAAGCGCGTTCACTCATAGCGCTAAAGGGACGGCGATAGTCCCGACCAAGCGCGTTTACTTATAGCGCTAAAGGGACGGCAATAGTCCCGACCAAGCGCGTTTACTTATAGCGCTAAAGGGACGGCGATAGTCCCGACCAAGCGCGTTTACTTATAGCGCTAAAGGGACGGCGATAGTCCCGACCAAGCGCGTTTACTTATAGCGCTAAAGGGACGGCGATAGTCCCGACCAAGCGCGTTTACTTATAGCGCTAAAGGGACGGCGATAGTCCCGACCAAGCGCGTTTACTTATAGCGCTAAAGGGACGGCGATAGTCCCGACCAAGCGCGTTTACTTATAGCGCTAAAGGAGACTTTTAGCGTCAATAAGAACGACAAAGGCACCTGACCAAAACGTCCTTATTTTACGAGATGGATGTGAGAATGTGTTGACCACAGATATACCTTCAGGCTAGCTGTTTCCCTTCGTTTCCAGTCTTTATGCTAAGCTAAGCTAACCGGCTGCAGCTTGATATGCATCGCACAGACATGCAAGAGGTATCAGTCAAAAGCTGTGTTGGAAACCGTTCCTTCATTCACTCACTCACTCACTATTCTCTATATCGTGTTTATTAAATAGTGAACTATATAGGGAACGACTAACGACATTTCAGACTGACAACACAGTTGCGTCAGTAGATGCGTCGGTTATTTGTGTGACGGAAGCGGGCGTGCCCAGCATCATGTCAACAAACGGAAACAAACATGCTTCTAATACTTCCTAGAAACTAACCGAGCACTCAGGAGAATAGTAACAGGTTTTATATTATATATGTTACATGTTACAGTTCCACTGTTTAGAAAAATAAACGAAATCCCGCTCCATTTTTCCTCCTTCTGCTTCTTCTCCTCGGGGAAAACACGAGCGCGTTGCATTGTGGGTATACGTATGTACACTCAAATTAGCTGTGCATTGTGGGTATTTTATAGTGGATTACATAGTGAATGAAATTAACCACGGAGAATTAGAACATCATTACAGATTGGCGAACACACTACATAGTGCACTATTTCCGTAATAGGAAACGGTTTCCAACACGGATAAACTCTCGCATGAAAGCGTTTCCCCGGGGTAGCTCACCTGGTAGAGCGCGCGCCCATATATGGAGGCTCAGTCCTCAATGCAGTGGGCCGCTGGTTCGACTCCGACCTGCGGCCCTTTGCTGCATGTCATTCCCCCCCCTTTCTCTCCCCTTTCATATCTAAGCTGTCCTATCAAATAAAGGCCTAAAAATGGCCAAACACTTTCAAGTACTCCTTTAACAAGTCAGACTGTGTTCAAATAAAAAGGCAAGTTTCTTTGACACACGTCAGCCATCACGGGAGACGACGCAGAGACTTGTTCCCGAGCGAGTTGTTACGTGCGCGTGTCTTTACAGTAGCAGTCAAACGTCAAATGTGGTGCATGCGAGGAAACGAATGGCGCTGCGGGGCTAACAGTAGGTCTGAGTCAGACTCGCCAACACCTGAGGGAGCTTCACTAATCTCCCATCTGTGCATGTGTGTTCACGTCCTCATCGGCATGCACTCGTCTGTGTGTTAAATGTGTGTGTGTGAGTGTGTGTGTGTGTGTGAGTGTGTGTGTGTGTGTGTGTGTGTGCGCTCAGGGCGGCTGCGTGGAGAGAGTGGCGTGGAGGAGCGAGCGGGAGGAAACGCTGCGATGAGTTTAAGAAGTCTTGACAGCAGATGCCTGCATAATAACACACAGAGAGGACATGTGCAAGCAGGAAAATCAAGGACACCACCTCATGCGTGCCAGTCATTTAAAGTAACAGTTTCCTCCCGCAGCTTAAAAAAATAAAAAGCATGCACGCAGATTACAGATGCAGAAAAGGGCTGCAGATGCTGCTAAATGGATTTGTAAATCAGGGCTGTGAAATATAGCCGAGCACGGATTTAAAACACGGCGGATGTATTTTGATGAGGCAGAAGGCAGAGGGGCTGGTGATCGGTGGCTGTCAGTGGGCGTTTGAACAGATGCCGCCGAGGCCGAGTTCAGCTCCAAACCCCAAAACATTTACACAATCTGAGATTTCGCTTTGTTAAATATTCACATTCAATTTTATTTATAGTATCAAATCATAACAAGAGTTATTTCAAGACACTTTACAGATAGAGTAGGTCTAGACCACATTCTATAATATACGAAGACCCAACAATTCCAGTAATTCCCCCAAGAGCAAGCGTTTAGTGTGACAGTGGCGAGGAGAAACTGACCTTTTAGGGAGAAACCTGGGACAGACCCAGGCTCTTGGTAGGAGGTGTCTGACGGTGCCGGTCGGGGGTGTGATGAACAGTGGCAATAATAGTCACAATAAAGATAATGGGACTATGACTAGAAATATTAGTTGTAGTAGTTCTTGGTGTAGCAGGGCGTTGAAGGGTGTAGCAATACGTAGCAGGCCACTGCAGGGCATAGCAGGCATAGCAGGTATAGCAGGCATAGCAGGGCATAGCAGGCCACTGCAGGGCGTAGCAGGGCACTGCAGAGTGTAGCAGGTATAGCAGGGTGTAGCAGGCCACTGCAGGGCATAGCAGGACATAGCAGGACACTGCAGAGCGTAGCAGGGTGTAGCAGAGCATAGCAGGACATAGCAGGGTGTAGCAGGGCACTGCAGAGCTAGCAGGGTATAGCAGGACGTAGCACGGTGTAGCAGGGCATAGTAGGACGTAGTAAGGTATAGCAGGGCATAGCAGGACATAGCAGGGCACTGCAGAGCGTAGCAGGGCATAGCAGGACGTAGCAGGGTGTAGCAGGGCGTAGCACGACGTAGCAGGGTGTAGCAGGACGTAGCAGGGCACTGCAGAGCGTAGCAGGCTGTAGCAGGACATAGCAGGACGTAGCAGGGCACTGCAGGGTGTAGCAGGGCATAGCAGGACCACGGCGACAGCTGCAACCATGATTTAGGTGCCACCCTAATCCAAGAAAAACTGCTCGGCGAAAAAACAAAGACTCCCGGGAACAAGCTCCCCAGAGCTAAGTTGGTAACAAGCATTACTGCGACATAGATGCACACAGATGGAAAGAGAGAGGAGAGAGGAGCTCAGTGTGTATAGGAAGTCCCCCGGCAGTCTAAAACTATAACACCATAATTAAGAGCTGGTCCAAGGCAAAGCTGAGCCAGTTGTATAAGGGCTGGTAGATGAATCTGACGACTACGAAGAGAAGCAGAGAAGAGAATTCATGTAATTCATAATCAGAGCCAAACCTCAGGTCCGGACTGTGTGGACATTTGTAGTTGCTTTCTTTTTGTATCTTTATTTAAAAAGTAATTTGATTCATTGAATAGTTGACAAAGAAATCAATTCACCTTTGCAGCTCTAGTTTAATGACTTCTCGTCTTCTCATCTCTGCAACAAACAAATAACATGTTTCTCAATATGTTATATTATTCATTCTGCACATCATTCCTCCCTGTTAGAACACCTGAACTTTTACTTTATCCTGAGTCGAGCTTCAGAGCATTTGTAACCTTTTGTGTGTTTAGTTTGCAGCCTGTTCTCATGAAGCATTCGTACATAGCTACGAAAAGTAAAGCACTGTAATTCATATTCCACGGGGGGGATGTTTGGCTCCTAAAACACAAGACTTTCACCCAGGAAACAGGTGATCATGTCTGGAAGAAGTTAAGGAGAAAACACAAGACTTTCACCAGCGTTTAAACCCTGCAGTGTGATGGAGGTGAGCTGCAGCCGTGATGACATACGGCTGCTGTTGTTGTTCTCAGAGAAGCCTGTTGTTATCAGCAGCAGCAGCTCTGTAATTAGAGCGCTGCAGTCGTTACGGATGCTGGTTGTTAGTGGTTACCTGTTGTTATGGTTACCGTTTCCCTCTGTAACCGGCAACAAGACCTCAAGTACCACAGAGTGGGACTCCGTCTCCCACACACAGCTAACCCCCGTATAGTTAGTCATTCATACCAAAACTGAAAACAATTCAGTAGTTG
>CM042331.1:30584973-30629973 GCA_023566125.1 Zingel zingel | reverse complement strand
CTGAAAGAACCGAGCAGAACTGCCTTGTTGCACGATCCAAATCTTCTTCAGAACTTGACTTCTCAGCGTGTAGCTCGCTAGCTCGAAGTGAACGGAGTTTGAGAACGGCGACACACAGAGAGAGCAGAAGGAGAGAGACAATGTACTTCCCTTGATGATACCAAACCAAATCTGTGGATTTATTTTAACTGTTTAATTTATTATTATAATAAAAATGAAATCCAGAACAATAATTGTGTTTAACCCTCTGCTGAGAATGAGTAGTTGTTCATTTTATTCTCATACTTTAAAGACGATATTTGCTTTTAATTCAAATTAAATCTTGGACGGAGTTTGTCTGTCTGTGCATTCTCAAAATTAGAGACTGCTTTAAAAAATGTTTGAGGAGCACAGGCTCATCAGAACATCGTGTTCATTTCCCTTTCTGTGCAGCTCCTCTGGTGACCCATCAATAGATTTAGAAACTGCACTTTTAAGAACCTCCAATTGTCCTTTTCCAATAATGAAACTAAACTGTGCATCGCAGGATTTATAACAACAAGTATTGATGAAAACAAAAATACAAAACGTGATTTCAGGGGAGCATACCTATGTTCCCACATTTCTAAGATTTTTTACCAAATTAGGCCCTATGTTCTCACATTTCCTTTTTCATACATTTTTATTAGTTTTTATCCCCCTTTCTCCAAATTTGGTAGCCTAACCCTAACCCCCACCCATAGGGCTGTGGGAACATACGGCCTAATTTTAAGAAAAATCTTAGAAATGTGGGAACATAGGGCCTAATTTTAAGAAAAATCTTAGAAATGTGGGAACATAGGGCTGTGGGACCATTGGGATGTGGGAACATAGGGCTGTGGGACCATTGGGATGTGGGAACATAGGGCTGTGGGACCATTGGGATGTGGGAACATAGGGCTGTGGGACCATTTGGATGTGGGAACAGGGCTGTGGGACCATTGGGATGTGGGAACATAGGGCTGTGGGACCATTGGGATGTGGGAACATAGGGCTGTGGGACCAATGGCATGTGGGAACATAGGGCTGACCCCGATTTCAGAGAGTGAATGTGTTGGTGAGCAGGAGCAGGGAATGGCTGCAAAGAGAAAACGTGTTTGTGTGAGTGTGGAGGTAAAGAAAGGACCCGTCCATCTCCTTCAAAACATCCGGAGAAACAGCATCAGAGTGCGGCCCCGGGGCCCGACCTTCCATATAATACACAGCGAAGGAGAAGAGGACTCGGACACAAAGACAACACAAAGAGAAGACGTGAAAGAGTCCGCGGGTGTCATCACGTGGAAGCTGCTCTTTGTGCTGCGGCTCTAAGGAAATGAATTTGTGTGCATTAAGGATGTCTGAAGTGAATCTGAGAGGCTCTGATGTTATATAAGATCCAGAAAGGAAAACATTAAAACAGCAGAAGTTAAATGAAACGCTGGAAGACAGACAGTATAAATATATTAAACTACAGTGTATATACCCCCCATAAGCTTTTTTCCCTTGTTATAACGTTGGTCGAGTTAGCGTCATCAGCTGGTTAGCTTAGGCGCTAATGGAGCCACGTTTGTATCTCGTAAGTTACCCCACTAATAATGCCCGGGATGATACCAAACTTCTACAGTAGTACAAATAGTTTCTGTACTTATAAAACGAGGCATTAGAAAGTTTGTAACACAAACTTGTTTTATCCCCAACTCAAATATATTCAGTTTACTGTCACAGAGGAGAGAAGAAACTAGAACAATATTCACATTTAACAAGCTGGAATCACAAGTTTTACTTTTTTTCTTCATAAAAATGACTCAAACCGATCAATCAATTATCAAAATAGTTGGTGATTGATTTAATAGTTGACAACTAATCAATTAATAATATTTGCAGCTCTAAAGCTGAGACATTGGACATATGACACACAATAATACAAACTTAGTTTATTTAAGCCTATTATTATAAAAATGAAATTCAGAACAATTGTGTTTAACCCTTTAAGTAATTTTCATTCGGTTATTCTTACACTCTTTGTCTTTGTTTCTTTTTTACCAATACAGGAAATAAACAGAGCGTGTGTGTGAGAGAGAGAGAGAGAGAGAGAGAGAGAGAGAGATAGAGAGAGACAGACAAAGAGAGAGGGAGATAGACAGAGAGAGAGAGAGAGCGAGATACAGAGAGAGAGAGAGGGAGAGAAAGAGAGAGAGAGAGGGAAAGAGAGAGAGAGAGAGCGAGAGAGAGAGAGAGAGAGAGAGAGAGAGAGAGAGAAAGAGAGAGGGAGAGAGAGGGAGAGAAAGAGGGAGAGAGAGATAGGGGTAGAGAGAGAGAGAGAGAGGGAGAGAGAAAGAGGGAGAGAAAGAGGGAGAGAGAGGGGTAGAGAGAGAGAGAAAGAGAGAGAGAGAGACAGACAGACAAAGAGAGAGGGAGAGGGAGATAGACAGAGAGAGAGAGAGAGAGAGCGAGAGACAGAGAGAGAGAGAGGGAGAGAAAGAGGGAAAGAGAGAGAGAGAGGGAGAGAGAGCGAGAGCGAGACAGAGAGAGACAGACAGACAAAGAGAGAGGGAGAGGGAGATAGACAGAGAGAAACAGAGAGAGAGCGAGAGACAGAGAGAGAGAGGGAGAGAGAGAGAGAGCGAGAGAGAGAGAGAGAGGGAGAGAAAGAGGGAAAGAGAGAGAGAGAGGGGGAGGGAGAGCAAGAAAGAGGATGACAGCTTGTCTCGCATCCACAGACATTTTCAGAGGCAGCTAAACAGTCTGAGCAGCACTTTTGACGTCAGGAATAATCATTACAGCCTACTCTCTCATCCGGGTCTCTTTGCTCTCCTCCTCTCCTCTCCTCCCCTCATCCCTTGTGGTTTTAATATCTATTTAATCCACAGCAGCAGCAGCAGTAGCAACACGTATGCACACATGTGAAGAGGAGCAGCCTCGAGTCCCCCATCACCATCATCTATCTCCGTTCCGCTCGTCCCTGAAATCACCAGAGAGGATGTGTGCACCGCGGCTCAACAAGTCTCTTTTGTTTTTCACACATTAAGTGCGGATGGCTGCGGGATGGAGATAGCCTTGGTGAGCTTTGAGAACGGTGGCGCCAAAGGAAGCGGAGGTGGCGGCAGCGGCAACAATGCCGAGGAGAGCTGCCGAAACGCGCTGGATGTCCCTCATCATCAGCCGGGCTTCGTGCAAACTGGACTCGGAGGAGAGGACTACAGTAAAGAGCTGAACACCCGGGGGAGTCCGCATCAGCATCATCTGCATCATCATCTGCATCAGAGCTCCTGGAAAATCAACGACATGAACAACACTTTCAGCTGTAGCGAGAACGCCATGGATGCGCTTTTACGCGCGGACCACAGTCCCCATCTGTTTGACGAGGACATGCTGGACATGGACACGGAGAGCAATGAGAGGGTGCTCATCAACATTGCCGGGCTGAGGTACGAGACCCAGCTGGGCACCCTGAACCAGTTCCCTGACACTTTACTGGGAGACCCCGCCAAGAGGATTAAATACTTTGACCCGCTCCGGAACGAGTACTTTTTCGACCGCAACAGGCCGAGCTTTGATGGGATTTTGTATTTTTATCAGTCAGGGGGAAAGATCCGGAGACCTGTCAATGTGTCCATTGATGTGTTCGCGGATGAGATTAGGTTTTACCAGCTGGGGGAGGAGGCCATGGAGCGTTTCCGTGAGGATGAAGGGTTTATAAAAGAGGAGGAAAAGCCACTGCCTCAGAATGAGTTTCAGAAGCAGGTCTGGCTCATTTTTGAGTATCCGGAGAGCTCCATGCCGGCTCGGGGCATCGCCATCGTGTCTGTGATTGTTATCACCATATCCATCATCACCTTCTGCCTGGAGACACTGCCAGAGTTTCGGGATGAGAGGGAGCTTCCGGTCACCAGCCGACTGGACAACAGCACGGCGCCACGGTCCTCTCTTACCTTCACGGACCCCTTCTTCATCATAGAGACAACGTGCGTCATCTGGTTCACTTTTGAGCTGTTCGTGCGCTTCTTCGCGTGCCCGAGCAAGTCGGAGTTCTCCAAGACGGTCATGAACATCATCGACATCATGTCCATCATGCCTTACTTCATCACAGTGGGCACGGAGCTGGCGGAGCAGCAGGGCCAGGAGCACCAGAACGGGCAGCAGGCCATGTCGCTCGCCATCCTGAGGGTCATCCGCCTTGTCCGGGTCTTCCGAATCTTCAAACTCTCCCGACACTCCAAGGGGCTGCAGATTCTGGGGCAGACTCTCAAAGCCAGCATGCGGGAGCTCGGCCTGCTCATCTTCTTCCTCTTCATCGGTGTCATCCTGTTCTCCAGCGCCGTGTTCTTCGCAGAGGCGGACGAGCCGGAGTCTCACTTCTCCAGCATCCCGGACGCCTTCTGGTGGGCCGTGGTCACGATGACGACCGTCGGCTACGGGGACATGAGGCCGATCACGGTCGGGGGGAAGATCGTAGGCTCGCTGTGCGCCATCGCTGGCGTGCTCACCATAGCGCTGCCGGTGCCGGTCATCGTGTCCAACTTCAACTACTTCTATCACAGAGAGACAGACCAGGATCAGTCCTCGCTGAAGGACGAGCCCAACAGCGCCCGAGCGAGCCCCGAACTGAAGCGCAAAGGGAGTAAGTCGTCGGCGAAGTCGCAGGACGCTGAGAACAGCGATGCAAACGGGTCGGCGGAGAAGGCGAATATCAAAGCGAACAGCAGCATGGACTTCAAGAGATCCCTTTATGCTTTCTGCTTGGACACGCGGGAGACAGACCTGTAGTCCTTCCAGACCATGACTTTAAAAAATAAAATAAACTATTAAAGCCCATAGTTGTTTAGAATAAACCCCCATTAATGGGTTCTTAAGTCTTTGCACATAGCAGTTGGAGGATCAACACATTTGCAATCCTGAAAAGTTTTAAACGAGCGACGGGGTTGAGTTATAAAAAGCACATTTTTAATCCCGCTCATCTGGTTAAGCACATCCGTTAGTGGAGGTCTGAACAAAAGAACCCACAGTAATGCAACTCAGTGGCCCTTTAAAGTAGGAACACCTAAAGAACATTATATGAAACTCGTGGATGAATAAAAGTGGGACATGTCTTGCCTGTGCTGCAGATAATCAAGCACGAGCAGGACTTGGAATAATTACTTGACATCAGAGGATTTACAGGACCAACCAGACTCTTTGTACATAACGTAGGAAGCCGTCCGTGTTCAGTCGTGCAACAACAAAAAAAAAAAGCCAAATTTTATTTTTCATACCTACCCTACATTTAGTCATTATGTTTACGCTGAAAAGTTGCAGCAGTCGTGTACATAAATATATCCCATAAGCCTACTATTTATGAATTGGATCATGGTGTTATAGTAGATTTCGAGAAGTATATTTTTGAGATGCCCAGACACCTGTTTTCCTCAGGTTTTGTCAAAGAAGTGAGATATTTTTCCTTTTTTTTTTCAGAAGACCTAAAGAGAAGATTTTTAGCCTTGTATGTGATCATTTTAAACTAAAGAACATTTTTTAATTCTTAAATAAAAAGGACATTATGTGGGAGTAAACTGAGCGAATGACAGCCAAGAAATGAGGACGGAGCAAAGACCATCTGGAGACATCAAGCAACACGGATTCCAGGTGAGTTACAAAGAGTATAAGTGCTTATTTATTAAGTTTTAAATGTGATATTATTTGATGGGAATCCACAGTAATCGTCAGCTTTTAGAAGAAGCTCCTCATGTACGGAGTAACATCAGTGTCAAAATTCAATTCTCGTGTCCAAGTGCCAATATTATTTTCCAATTCTGATGCTGATATTTAAGCATTTAAACAATACATTGGTCGATATTTCAAGGTGATAATAGTTTACAATTTTGAATTTTTATTTTTTTGTTTCCAGTTTGTTCTGTAAGTTTTAGTTTCAGGTTTACAGAAAGGTTTAATTTTAGTTTTTATATATCGTCGTCGCTGTTGGGCGAAAACCTTGTCTGTCCAAAAACGTCTAATTTGAAAACATTATTTTGAGTTATTTACCTTCGAAAAAGTCCGATGAAATTACCTCACCACTCTTTCACCCTCCTGTTGTCCTCGGGTAAAATTTGACCCATTTTCCAACAGTTTCTATATCAGAAATATACAAAAACAAAATGATAAAAGAACATTGAAAAAAGTGACAAAAATTTCGGAAAAAGCTTAAAAAATGTTGGGAAATAAATCAGCAAAAACATCGGAAAAAGTGACAAAAAAACTTCAAAAACATCGGAAAAAGTAACAAAAACGTTGAAATAAGTCACAAAAAAATAGGGGAAAAAGCAACAAAAGTTTCGAAAAAGACGACCAAAACATTGAAAAAGGTGAAAACATTTCGGAAAAGCTTTAAAAACGTGGGGAAATAAAATCAACAAAACATCGGAAAAAGTGACAAAAAAACTTGGAAAAACTTGGATGAAAGTGACAAAACGTCGGAAAAAGCTTCAAAAACATCGGTAACTGTACGTCCACACCGTCGCCGACTTGATCTTCTAAAGATACCGGAAGTCGTTAATTTTCAATGGAAGCTTCTCTCTGCGTTTTGGGCGTTTTGAGCGACCAGAGCGTCAATCAGAAAGTTGAAAGTAGGTCAACTTTATGGTAATGAGCTATGACGCGGTTCAGCAGCAAGCGGCGGCAAACGCCAGCAACCAATCAGAATAGAGACGTCCTCCTCGCTGGCTGATCCCACAGAAACATACGATGTAAACTTTCCTTCCTACAACAACATTAGTTCAGAGAAAAAGGAGGAGAAGCTCATCATGGCCGTCGCTGGGCTCCCTATCATTCATGATATCTGCGTATAGGGACCAGTTAACGTTACCTGCCGGTCACATGGTCTCTAACAGTCCTCTCACGGTGAACAGGTCACATGGTCTCTAACAGTCCTCTCACGGTGAACAGGTCACATGGTCTCTAACAGTCCTCTCACGGTGAACAGGCCACATGGTCTCTAACAGTCCTCTCACGGTGAACAGGTCACATGGTCTCTAACGGTCCTCTCACGGTGAAGTCCTGCACGGACCAACAGCTGGCGGCTGCTCGCTCTGCCTGCATGCTGCTGCGGTTCAGCGGCTAACGAGCGAGCTAACTGCTAACAGACACCGCTGCCACCAACAATCAATACACATTCTGTCATTATATATGTCATTTATAAAAGGTTTCTAGTGTCAACGTATTGGCCGTGCAGCGGCTGCTTGAGCTTTCTCCATGATTGAACATTGAACGCTGCTACGTCAGAGCGGCCAAAGCCTCAAACAGCTTCCCCGTACTTTCTGACCATCGTCCTTGACCGGGCGGCCAGAGCTTCTTTGCAGCTCAAGTCGGCAGCGGTGTGTACGTACAGTAAGAGAGACAAAAACATATGGGGAAAAAGACGACCAAAACGTTGAGAAAAAAGTTTCAAATTAAAAATTTTGACCCAGAAAAGAAAAAAAGTTGCATGGTCGACGGGAAGCCAACACAAGGGTTAAATATTTGTAACCGTTTGACCCGTTCTCAGAACTTCTATATCAGAAATATGGGGTTCTTTTTAACCAAATTACTCCAAAAAATAAGTACAATTGCAAGTACTCGATAACTACTTTCATTGAATTGTGGGTATTCAATTTTATAGCATTTGAAAGAATTGAAATGGTTTCAAAACCTGACTAAACTTTGACATCCACACATCTGTGATTCTCCACCAACATACATTACGTTCCTCTAATATAAGTCAAAATCATGCATCATTTTAAAATTAGGTATAATCTCCTATAAATGAGATTTATTGACCATGGATTCCAAAAATAGGTGTAAAACTATTGGTGTTAGTGAAAAATAGCATCAAATGTGGAAAAAAAGTGACAAAACATTGAAAAAAGTGCGAAAAAAGTGACAAAAACATTGAAAAAAGTGACAAAAAATGTGACAATGTTAGAAAATTTGTCAAAAATATCCACAAAAAAAAATAACGGTTAAAAAAAAAGTGTTAATTTTGACCTAGAAGGACAACAAGTGCATGGTGGACCAGAAGCCAACACAAGGGTTAAAATGATGAAATTTGGACATGCCCGACAGTGATGATATTTAGTTTTAGTTTTTTTTTATAATGTCTCAGAAGTATGCAGCTATATATGAAAGATATATGGTTGGAGAACTAGTAGGAATGGCCTTAATGTTTACATCTTTTGATTTGGGAATCAACTTCTCACTACCACCCCAAAGTGGAAACATAGGACTGTGGGAACATATGGCTGTGGGAACATAGGGCTGTAGGAACATAGGGCTGTGGGAACATAGGGCTGTAGGAACATAGGGCTGTAGGAACATAGGGCAGTGGGAACATAGGGCAGTGGGAACATAGGGCTGTAGGAACATAGGGCTGTAGGAACATAGGGTTGTGGGAACATAGGGCTGTGGGAACATAGGGCTGTAGGAACATAGGGTTGTGGGAACATAGGGCTGTAGGAACATAGGGCTGTAGGAACATAGGGCTGTGGGAACATAGGGCTGTAGGAACATAGGGCAGTGGGAACATAGGGCAGTGGGAACATAGGACTGTAGGAACATAGGGCTGTGGGAACATAGGGCAGTGGGAACATAGGGCTGTAGGAACATAGGGCTGTAGGAACATAGGGTTGAGGAACATAGGGCTGTAGGAACATAGGGCTGAGGGAACATAGGGCTGTGGGAACATAGGGCTGTAGGAACATAGGGCAGTGGGAACATAGGCATGCTCCCCTTTTGATCTCCACAATAAAACGGCAAAGTCACTTTTGTATACTAATTAGACATGTAAATGCCCACGTAAAGGTATTACAATTCCCATGTAGATTCTTAGATTTGTATGAATAAATTCTATTTGCACTTTTGGGGGCAACTGCCGAAGGAAAAGCACCGCGAAAAGACAGGAAACTGCAAGACTACAAGTGTCCGGATATGACCAATACCAGCGAACATGGACACCGTGAGTTACGTTAACTTTCTGGGTGAAAACTGTTTGTAAAAGATAAAGCTGCTCGAGCTAGAGCTTCGATTCTCTGCCTGAACTTGATTGGGCTGGGATGTTGTCTTTCAAAATTCCCACGGTCTTACAATTTGTTCTCATTTACCCAAGAGACAAATAGGCACAGAAATGAGAGGTTTGCACATTTTCTGAAAAAGGTCAGCCCATGAATAAAGCCCCAAAACATGATCACTGATGTGGACGGGAGGGGGGAGGGGGGTACATGTATTTTTAGCCATACAGTGAAGCACTCAGTTGACCTCTTTCATGTGAATATTTTGTGTTCTTGAGGGATGGGGAAGAACCGCGAACACAAGACAAAAAGAATAACGTTCCTGTTCAAAAGTCAGGCATCTAAAAATGAGAAATTGCATTATTTTTGTACCAAGTCATCTTTCCTCGACTGTTGCTGATCTCATCATCCCTCAGCTCTCCTGCATTTAATCATTTCAGAGGCTCTTCTGTTGATTTCGGTGAGCGATCCAGGTCTCCTCGCTGCCAGAATCCGGTTAGATTACGTAACCTTTTGTTTATTCATTTTTTTTTTCCCTCGCTCGCTACAGTATGTGCACTTCATAACCACGACAACAGTAGCTATTTGCATGAAGAAAACAGTCATTTAGCATCATCTCTGCTGTGTTGAGCTTATTGTGCCAGTGAGCAGAGAGCTGCAGGACAAAAATCTGTCCTGTAGATCCAAGGTGGCCTCAACTACGCTGACACACCGCCAGCAGTGCAGCATCTGGACACAGTCAACCAGAAGCCAATGTACATGTTAGCCTGCATCTTTTATTACTCTCATCTGATTTCACTCGGTAATTATAGCCTCCATCACCATCTCCTCTCGTTTGTGTCAATGCAGAAGCATCGTGCATGTGTTGAGGATTGAATTTTGCAGTGGAGACAGAAGTTGTCAAGAAGCTGTAGACTTGTCTTTGACCCAACTGAGTCTCTGGCCAGGGTTGTATTCAAGGTTACACATAAGCAACCAAATAAAAAAGGCTGAGAAGACATTAAAGGTGCACTATGAGTTTCTGCATGGTTTCAGCACGATTTCATTTTTGTCTCAAATCGTAGGCATCTCTCCTTGATCCGCGAGCTGCCTGCCCCCTGAATACACCGTGAAAAAGCCCGGTCTCGGGAGACAACACAGGGGTCGTAAACGTCAAACAAACGCTAAGGGCACAGGCTGTGCACCAAAATAAAACAAACCACTCAAGCCAATCACCGACAACATGGTTGGGGGAGGGGGTGGGGGTTAGTGACAGTTATAGAGGAGACACACCAGCCCGATAATCGGCCGTCGGACCGTCTGGCGAGGTCGGTGACTTGAGTCTGTTCGGTGTGTCCCGTGCCGTCGGCCGTCCGAGGAGCCGTCGGCCTTCATTTGGGCCGACCCGACATGTTCAGTCGGAGACAGGACAGTCGGAGACAGGACAGTCGGGACTCACCCGGAGATGGGGAGCTGATGAGTCTCTCAAAATCTGATGAAAATCTGTTAACCTGACCTTTGTTGATCTGAAATGAAGACAGATTCAGCGACTGCACGGCCTATTCCTCTCTTAACATGTTCTCAGGAACACGTTACGGTGAACTATTTTAGGACAATATGAGATCGTAATCTGAACGAGCCGCCATGACAGCCTGGCTGTGACTTTCCGGAGAAAAAAGACCCACGTGACGCATTCGTCCAATCAGCTGCCGGTTTTCATTTTCTGGGAAATAATCGGACTGTTAATGGAAACAATACAGAGCAGCGCCGCCTGCTGCTATGGAGACGTATTACGTGCAGAGCGTACGCTCAAGTCGGCGTCTCTTCGGTGAGTTCTGAGGCACTTTTTGGACCTCGGGGACCCGACTGATCAGTCCGACTGACTTTACTGCCGACGGTCGCCCGTCTGGTTGGTGTGTCAGGGCCTTTAGTCAGTTAGTCATGACAGTTACGGAAACATGGGGGGGAGGGGCGAGCTTGCTCTGTTTTGTTTGGAATTTACTTGGAACGTCAACAGAAGTGAGCATGCAAGAACTCATAGTGCACCTTTAACTCACAAGACTATCTGAGTAGGTTTGCATAGGTTAATCGGTGGTTTAAGCCCCCAACGTCTCCTTCCAGGTGGTTATGGTTATGGTTATGGCTATGGCTATGGTTAGGGTTATGGCTATGGTTAGGGTTATGGCTATGGTTAGGGTTAGGGTTAGGATTAGGTGCCTTGAAGTCAACGGAAGCAGCGCTTAACCCTTGTGTTGTCTGCCCTTCAACCTTGAACCCGATATTTTTGAAGCCTTTTTTCACAATTTGTTTCTGCTTTTTCCAACGTTTTAATTTTTTTTTAATTTTTCTTCTACACATTTTCGGCACTTATTTCTAAGTCCCATATTTTCTGATATAAAACAAAAATTTAAAAACGGTTCAATGTGACCCGAAGTCAACACAAGGGTTAAAACACCATCGAGCGTTTGCATAGACCAGAGATCTTCAACAGGGGGTCCGGGGGCCCTGGAGGTGTCCTCAGAGTTACTGCAGGGGGGCCGCCAAATTATTGTAAATTAAAAAATGAAAATGTCTTAACATTAATCCAACATATTATCACAGATGCAGTTCAGATTTACTGTGTATTTTTAACATTATAACATAATTGATAAAATCATGCCAACAAATATTTTAATAGCTTAGTATTCTATGCACTGAAAAGGTATGTATAAAGGCTTTAAGGCGTCCACACGTTATA
Source organism: Zingel zingel (assembly GCA_023566125.1). Classification (NCBI taxonomy): domain Eukaryota; kingdom Metazoa; phylum Chordata; class Actinopteri; order Perciformes; family Percidae; genus Zingel; species Zingel zingel. The sequence continues at coordinate 30,618,246 of CM042331.1, read as the reverse complement.
CAATATCCTTGGGTCCTTGGCTTAAAAAAACGTTGAAGAACCCTGGCATAGACCCAATACCGCTCAAACTATTGTAATAAAGGTCCTTTGTTTAAATGAGGTGTGAATCTTGTGAAAAGGTCTCATTCACAGTGACCAAAGTAAAATGCTTTGTTTTAATTAATACTAAGCTAGACAAAAGGCAGACAGACTTCATTCAGGAGGCAAAAATGTGTTGATCAGAGCAAATAATAGGAACTGGAAAGAGGATATGAGGATAAAATGAGACTAAAACTGTTACGTAATTCATTTTCTTCTACAGTCTGCTAAAAAGAAAACCCCATCACAGTGAGCTGCCGCTGACAGGCTCAGATTATTATTCTAAGTGTCTGACAACATTATGAAAGGATCCCTACAGAGATAGACCTTTTAGTTATAGAGTAAGATCCTTTTAGTTTAACATGAAACAGCCCCGAAATCTCCATCACCAAACTACACCAGACTCCATGTAAATAATCAGGACTTTTAGCGTGTATAGAGCCAGCATATTTCCACCAGACTCCATGTAAATAATCAGGACTTTTAGCGTGTATAGAGCCAGCATATTTCCACCAGACTCCATGTAAATAATCAGGACTTTTAGCGTGTATGGAGCCAGCAAATTTCCACCAGACTCCATGTAAATAATCAGGACTTTTAGCGTGTATAGAGCCAGCATATTTCCACCAGACTCCATGTAAATAATCAGGACCTTTAACGTGTATAGAGCCAGCATATTTCCACCAGACTCCATGTAAATAATCAGGACTTTTAGCGTGTATAGAGCCAGCATATTTCCACCAGACTCCATGTAAATAATCAGGACTTTTAGCGTGTATAGAGCCAGCATATTTCCACATGTAAATAGGTGAATTAAGGGTTATAATATCTGTAAACAGCAGAGATAAGACGCTCCAATTTCCTTTTTTTGTACCTTGTATTTTTCATTCCTGAAAGAGTGGCAGATGTGAGAGTGTATGTATGCTAATAGTGGCTGAGGGCAATATGAGCGCCAACAAAGCCAAATGTTCACATTTACAACCCACAAATATGACGTGAAAGGAAACGAAGGGCTCGTGTGAATTGGGACTACATTAACTACACTTCTCATAATGTTGCAGACCTTTGTACAAATGTACAAATCTTTCTTGCACGTTTATTTACAGCTTAGGCAAATATTTTTCTTGGTATTTCCCTTTTTCGTGAATTGAATTCAAGATATTTAACTTAAGAACATATAACTTTAATCAAATCTATCATTTTTAAGCTCTAATAATGCCTTAAACTTTGGTTTTCTTGACAGAGAAACTGATATCCATCTGTTCATGTGACTGGAAAAGACAACAAAAGGGTTTCACGAAACGGACTGTTAGAATGAAATAGATTACCTGTATTGCAACAACTACAATGCGATCACATGCCCACCTATTCCCAGCTGTTTGGTTTTACCAGACTAAACTGCTCAACAACCCTCGCTATCTGCTGGATGCATCAATTAGCCGGATATATCGGGACTATCCACAAGCTCTGGGATGCCGTCCAACAGTCGTGAATAAATTCTGTCAAAGCCGAAACTGCTGCTGTGTAATCTGGTGAACTGGCAGCCGCTCCACAGATCCCAATTAGGGAAAGCCGTCTGCTGCAGCTCGACCCACACTGCCAAGGACCAGTATCATCCACAGATACATGAAACAAGCTTTAGATTTTCTACTATTTTCTACTTTTTTTAGTCATTTAAAGAGTGTAATTTAACCCGGGAATTTTCGCTGAACACTGTAATCAACAGCCGCCAACCAGGCTATAGGGCATCATAGATTTTGTCCACTAAAAGTTCTGTTTTTGCCGCTGACAGACTCAGATTATTATTCTAAGTGTCTGACAACATTATGGAAAGGATCCCTACAGAGATAGACCTTTTAGTTAAAGAGTAAGATCCTTTTAGTTTAACACGAAACAGCCCCGATATCAATATCGCCAAACTACACCAGACTCCATGTAAATAATCAGGACTTTTAGCCTGTATAGAGCCAGCATATTTCCACATGTAAATGGGTGAATTAAGGGTATATTTCAACCACACCAGAGTGGTGATTATTGGAACAGTGGAAAGATGAACCAAGATGGCTTTTAATAGTTTTATTTTGTTTCTGTCCACTTTGAATGAAGTGTGTTTTATGATTCTAAAAGTCCTGATTATTTACATGGAGTCTGGTGTAGTTTGGTGATAGAGATTTCAGGGATGTTTCATATTAAACAAAAAGGATCTTACTCTTTAACTAAAAGGTCTATCTCTGTAGGGAACCCTTTCCATAATGTTGCCCCACACTTATAATAATGATCTTTTAGACGTAAATTGAAGGTGAGCAATTGCCTATTGACGTTACATCGCTGCTTGTTTCGCTCCTGCCAAAAGCAGCATTCTTGCTTAATACTCAATCAATGTCAAGGATTAAAGTCTGCAGAATAGCACCAAAAGATGGCGCTCATGTTACAGAAAAAGCCTGTCTCATATGGAAACTACTAGCCAAATGACAAGTGGCAATTATGACAAGTGGAATTATTAACTCCGCTACATTAGCCACGATGCTAACGGCATTGATAACTAAACCAAACGGTGCTGTCTCTACTATTTTAGTGATTTATAAGCAACCTGTTTCTTGCAGATTGTCTCGTTACTGAGAAGACAGCTGTTAGAAGGTAATATATGAAGTCAAAGCTAACTGTGACAGCTGTAGGGCAGCTACTATACACTTTAGCTGTCTCCATGAAGCTCCCAGCTAAGCTCCTATGACTCGCGACGCAGTTAGGAAACACGAACGAACTAACTATTGATAACATAAGCTTTTTGGCTCGGTGGATGATGATGTTAAAGTCATGTTACAACTATTTCCGAGCCTTCTTCCGATTTCAAGCCGCAGCCTGTCACTCCCCCCTGTACTAGCGTTCCTCGGTACGTAACGTTAGCTCACAATGCCTTGTGTTTCTCACTCCCGTGACATATTGTTCATCAGACGTGAGAAGAGGGAGATTAGCTAACGTTAGCCAACCTATTCATAAAAAAAATAAATAATCACATTCGAATAGTATTGATTTTTTTTTTTACTATTCGAATTATATTCGACTTTCGTAATTCGTTCCAACAGCCCTAACTAACTCTACTGTCCTTTGAGCTTTGCTGTTGAATTGGTTCTACGGAAGTATTACAGAGGTTTTTAAGCAATACAACTCCAACATTTGGGAAAATTTCCCGTTAGCCATCTCAGGATATAAAGACATGTCATGACAGCCGTGCAACCCGAGAGGTAACGTCCACGTGAGGTGATTCGCCCAAGGGACTCCAGTCCAGAACAACAACTCAACTAATTGGCATCAACTGTCAGATTGGCAAAGGGAATAACTTACCTGTTCTTGTGACAGTTGACAAGCTCAGTGTATCACGCTAACCAGAACCAACAGTCTGTTCCTTGCAGTGTATTTCAGATGTAAACAAAACTCAAAACCAAACTTTATAACTTCAGTCCTCTGCAGCATCTTATTTCACCTGCTCAGCGCTTTCTCTTTTCAAACAAGTCCTCCAAACCGTACGACGGTATCGGTAGTTTGTTTCTTTCCTCTAATTTGACCTAGCCTGGTCCTACCAGACTCTGGTCCATTAGTCTGGTCCTACCAGACTCTGGTCCATTAGCCTGGTCCTACCAGACTCTGGTACACTAGCCTGGTCCTACCATACTCTGGTACTCTAGCCTGGTCCTACCAGACTCTGGTCCATTAGCCTGGTCCTACCAGACTCTGGTACACTAGCCTGGTCCTACCAGACTCTGGTCCATTAGCCTGGTCCTACCAGACTCTGGTACACTAGCCTGGTCCTACCAGACTCTGGTACACTAGCCTGGTCCTACCAGACCCTGGTACACTAGCCTGGTCCTACCAGACTCTGGTACTCTAGCCTGGTCCTACCAGACTCTGGTCCATTAGCCTGGTCCTACCAGACTCTGGTACACTAGCCTGGTCCTACCAGACTCTGGTCCATTAGCCTGGTCCTACCAGACTCTGGTACACTAGCCTGGTCCTACCAGACTCTGGTCCATTAGCCTGGTCCTACCAGACTCTGGTCCATTAGCCTGGTCCTACCAGACTCTGGTCCATTAGCCTGGTCCTACCAGACTCTGGTCCATTAGCCTGGTCCTACCAGACTCTGGTACACTAGCCTGGTCCTACCAGACTCTGGTACACTAGCCTGGTCCTACCAGACTCTGGTCCATTTCATTGGTCCAGAGAGTCTGGCCTCTCTCCATTGACAAGTGTTAACTTCCTTGAAGACGGGTACTCTGTTGAAGTTTAAAACTATTGGATCTGCCCAGAGCCCCTCTGAATCTGCCATAACCAATCGCTAACGTTTGGTCGTGACGTATGTCATGTGCATGTGCAACAAGAAGGGAGAACGACAACAACTATCGGATTATATTTAGCATTAGCATCGCTAGCGTTAGCCTTAGCCAACTCCTCAAAGGCCTAAAAATGCCCAAAAAAATTACCTTTAAAAAATTGCCTTTGAGGTTTTCTCTTTCCAAGTGACATTCACATCATTCGTTGTCTGTTTCTGAACGCCTCGTGTTGGCATGGTTGCAAGATTTGAGCCCAAACTTTTAAGCTGTGTCCTCAAAACTTGGAAGAGATTAAAAAATGTTTTGCCTGCTGACAAAACTGTCCCGTCACAGCTGTCAGATTGATTGACGTCTCATTTTACTGAGTGCTCAACGAGATGGCAAAAAATGTCTGCGACTAATCCGAACCGCTCTACATAAACTCAATGTGGTCATATAAATAAACACAACTAAGAAGTACAGTATTGACATGTGATGCATTATCATGTTTCTATTTTTACCCTCGTAAATGCATTTAATCCGAGGCGTGGGGGGTGCGTGTAATGCTTTGAGTGACCCACCAGAAGTATTACAGAGGAGTATTTGTGGCACAACTAATTACGCTGCTGCTACCACACAAACCCATCAAACTTGATAAGTGCTATTAAAACATGAAATATTAATATGTGACACCGTAGCTCGGCTGGAGACAGATAACTGAAGCTTAGTACCGGCTGCAGTGGTCGAACACGAGGCTGTGATTTCTGAGGGTGAGGTGATTAGTGTGAGCTTCTTTCTGCAGCTCTCCTGTCTCCTACAACCCGTGCTCGGCTCGGAAAGCGCTGGAAGCAGGAAAGACAATGCAATGAGGAAGTTACATAACACACACACACACACACACACACACACACACACACACACACACTGGCAGTCCTCAGCTGCAACCTCCACTGCTGCTCAAAAAAGTGGGGAAAGCAGTGAGGGTGCAAAGATGGGGCTGAGTTCGTCCGGGCTTACAGAGTGAATGCCAGGCGATGACTCCAGAAGAAACGTGTTCTCCATTTCCAGGAGGATTTTTTATTTTTCAAAATATCTGAAGCTTTTAGAAATATCTTTCAAGGACAAAAGCATGACCATGAACACTGCGTTTCTAAAGCCTGCTTAGAGAAAGATGGTGGTCATGGTTATGGCAGGCCTATTTCGCTTTATTGTATTTTCTGTCATACCTGACACACACTCGCTGTATTCCGGACACTTCCGACACACAGCACAGTAAAAAAAGTCCCATTAGATATCAATGTGTGGAAAGACAAGCCTGGTTAGTTTATCTGTCTCTGGGTGCAGGTCTTACACACATATTAAAGTTTGATTGATACATTTTGTCAGTAGACATGGGAGCGTGCCTATCTTCCCACAGCCCTATGTTACTACATTTCTAAGACTTCTTTCTAAAATTAGGCCCTATGTTCCCACATTTCCTTTTTCATTAATTTGCATCAGATTGTATCCTCCTAACCCTAACCCTAAAAAATGTTGTGGTAGGATAGGGCTTAAATTGAAGGGAAATGTAGGAACAGGAGACCTAATTTTGAAAATGTCCTAGAAATGTGGGAACATAGGGGTGACCCCGTAGACACAGTGTCCGGATATCGTGAGAGCTCACGGTAATCCGGACGGCTGGGAATTTCCAGCCACATTCACGTCAGACAAAGTGCCTCTGGTTTAATGTGTGTATCCCTTCAAGAAGTCAAAATATTTGAACGAAGTAACTCATAAATATTCTTTGAGAACATTTGTGTCACTTTAATGGTGGGTGATCATGTTTTAAAACCAGAATTTTGTGATTTTAAGTCTTTCCCTTCTGCCCGTCGCCCTGCCCTCGCCTGAACGCTCATAGGTGCAATTTGGAAACTGGCGTTGATTTCTCCTAAACAATTGGCTCTGGAAACTGGAGTTCTGTTTGAGGCACAAAGGGCACAAAATGGCCTTCTGCAGGGTGACGTAAACGTATTTTATTTTTTTAGCATTTCCGCCGGTAGGGAATGAGTCCTTACCCCAAGTGAAGGAGTTCAAGTACCTTGGGGTCTTGTTCGCGAGTGAGGGGACAATGGAGCGGGAGATTGGCCGGAGAATCTGCGCAGCGGGTGCGGTATTACATTCAATTTATCGCACCGTTGTGACGAAAAGAGAGCTGAGCCAGAAGGCAAAGCTCTCAATCTACCGGTCAGTTTTCCTTCCTACCCTCACCTATGGTCATGAAGGCTGGGTCATGACCGAAAGAACGAGACCCAGGGTACAAGCGGCCGAAATGGGTTTCCTCAGGAGGGTGGCTGGCGTCTCCCTTAGAGATAGGGTGAGAAGCTCAGTCATCCGTGAGGAGCTCGGAGTAGAGCCGCTGCTCCTTCGCGTTGAAAGGAGCCAGTTGAGGTGGTTTGGGCATCTGGTAAGGATGCCCCCTGGGCGCCTCCCTAGGGAGGTGTTCCAGGCACGTCCAGCTGGGAGGAGGCCTCGGGGAAGACCCAGGACTAGGTGGAGGGATTATATCTCTAGCCTGGCCTGGGAACGGATAAGCGGACGAAGATGGATGGATGGATAGCATTTCCGCCTTTAATGGATAGGACAGCTGAGATATTGTTGCATTGTCTCAAGATTTTTGAGAAAGGAGAGGCTCGGTCCAATTAAGATTTAAGAAAAAGATTTAATAAGAAATTGGCATGACAAAAACAAGTTTTAACTCTGCAGCGGACTGAAAAGATGCTTCTCCCTTGTGGATTCACATTTTACAGTCCCTCTCCGACCCTCTGCTTGTTCACTATTCTCCTGGACATGTGGATTAAAACCATTCTCATTGGTCCTTCGATGGCACGGTGGCATGTTGGCTGTATCTCATTTGTCTTCTTCGTCGCCCATATAAGGAGGGTGTACTTCTGAATTCTTAGGTTACTCTCGGTCATAGATCAGATTTTCGCATGAGGATGTAACTTCTTTTCAAGCTACAGGAATTAACATTATTCTCTTCTAATCTAATCGGTACGACTACGACAGCAGGGGTCGGCTCCAAGACGGATAGACAAAAGGTTACTTCCTGCCGTGTGACAAAAGCAGGGCATGCCCTCTTGACCATTTGGGACAAAGACCGACATTATCTAATTATCTTGAGAAAATTAGGAATCGGTATGAAAGAGAAAGATATTGATTGGGACTAACAGTATTGATACAATCCTTCCACCTTAACCCAGCTGCAGCGTATATTGTGAATCAACCCGTTCTCACTCCGAACTCGTAAAATAAGGACGTTTTGGACAGTGGCTGTCAGTGTCTGATGCAACAAAAAAGGCGTCTTTCAGCGTATTTGTGTAACGCACCGAGGAGAGCAGCAGTTAGACAGGATTTAGAGAGTAGTATGTAAGGGCAAATTTCCGCGTTAGGAGGTTGGTTGGGGTGGCAACGTGTTCTCACACCCATCTCGTAAAATATGGATGCTTGGTCAGGTGCCGTTGTCGTTCTTATTGACGCTAAAAGTCTCCTTTAGCGCTTTAAGTAAACGTGCTTGGTCTGGACTATTGCCGTCCCTTTAGCGCTTTAAGTAAACGCGCTTGGTCGGGACTATTGCCGTCCCTTTAGCGCTATAAGTAAATGCGCTTGGTCGGGACTATTGCCGTCCCTTTAGCGCTTTAAGTAAACGCGCTTGGTCGGGACTATCGCCGTCCTTTTAGCGCTATAAGTAAATGCGCTTGGTCGGGACTATTGCCGTCCCTTTAGCGCTTTAAGTAAACGCGCTTGGTCGGGACTATTGCCGTCCCTTTAGCGCTTTAAGTAAACGCGCTTGGTCGGGACTAAGACTTCCAACTTTCAGACAGGTTGCTCACGTCACATCTACGTCTTCAAGCTCAGTTGGAGGCTGCTCAGTAACGCTCAGCCATCACCGGAAAAGTGCTTCTAATGTCCTTCACTGGTCTCCGTCCAGAGACACGGGACCTGCTGGTCCATTCTTATATACAGTCTCTGGCTGGAACATGTCCGGTTGTGTATTTTTTGGTTTAGAAGCCTTTATTGGGGATTTCTGACAGTAGAAAGTGCTGCTAATACTCTACACAATCCACTGCTTACTACATGTATAGCTACATGCTAACGCCGGGGAAAGCTGTAATCTTGGCTGCTGATGTCAGATCAAATTACTGCTGCGTCATGTCATGTTAGAAGCCTTTATTGGTGATTTTTTTACTGGAGAAAGTCCCGTTTTATACTTGGTTGCAGTCAGTCTTTGACTTCAACATTCTTTTATTTATTTTTTTAGCATTTTTACACCAATAACTACTAAGGGCTGTTTCACACCTGTAGTTCGGTGGACTCTGCCATTTGGGGGTGAAGTTGCAGCATTGTTGCATTTTTCATTTGGATCCATTTGCGTTCACACTGCACTTTATCAAACGCACCAAACACTGTAAACACACGTCACACGGTTGAGACGGTCGCTTGTTTATTGAACAGAATCATCCGAAACTCGGCGACACTTTTGGTCTCAGAAATAATGGAGCAACAACCAAATGTATAACGTCTTTGGTTCCCCGGTTCTGCTTTAGTGCTTTTAAAGGCAAACAATGAGCAGCTGACAGACAACGAGTGAAGGAGAGAGAGATGATGTCACACAGACGACCAGCGATGTGTGCTCAGAACAGATTATGGATCTGAATCGTCCCTTAAATCATACTGTAAGTCTGTAAATTGAGTGCAAGGTTGAAGCTGAAGGCTAGTGGGGGTCGGATTACGTTCTCGCCTGAAGTGAACTGAACTCTAGTTCACTTGGAAGTAGTCTCGCTTTGCCAGACCTTCCTCCACAGAGTTGCGGAGGAAGGTCTGTCTAGTCCACACAGCATTCCTGGATGGGAGAAAAACGTGGTCTGGTTTATTGACATTTCTTTAAACCAATCACAATCGTCTTGGGCGGGGCTAAATGAAGCCATGACAGTATTTGGTGGAGCCCAATTTTTCCGGGGGTGGGAGATACATGAATGTGTGTGCATTTGTACGTGCAAACATACTATTTTAATTCCTACAGAGAATATTTAGCCTGGTACAACAAAGACAGGAACAATATTTTTTCAATCGTTCTCCGTGGTCGGGAAGCACAGGGTTTTGCCTGCAGCGCCAAAGTCCAAACTCACTTTGGAGCTAGTCTAGACCTTCCTATACAGCGCTACGGAGGAAGGTCTGGCTAGTCCACACAGCATTCTTGAATAGGGAAGAACTTGCTCTGGTTTATTGGCATTTCTTCAAACCAATCACAATCGTCGTGGGCGGGGCTAAGCTCCGGACGGAGCCACGGTGCCTCTGCTAAATAGTCTCAGGAAGGAACTTGTTTTGGTGGAACATGTGGACGTTCAAAAGTAGTTTTAGTCGTGCAACAGAGAACTCAGATTGGACAGATAGTCTAGCTAGCTGTCTGGATTTACCCTGCAGAGATCTGAGGAGTTAACCATAGTCCTCACAAATCCACCGGAGGTTAGAACGCCAACACAGAGACAGAGGAAGGGGACGGATCGGTGAAAAGACATGCATCCGGCAGAATTTCCTGCAGCACCGGAGCAATCCCGCAAGTGGAACGTTGTGGATATAGACTGACTTGGAAGCGAACTGAGACCCCCGTTTTCAAGCGGACCAGAGTTTGTTTGTTTGATCCGCACCAGAGCTTTCACACCGCCCTGAACCAACAGGACTATCCGACCAAGGGTTCATTTTAAACGGACCGAACGAGGCAGGTGTGGAAGCAACTTAAGTACAGACAGCCTTTTAAAAGCATCTGAGCTTTTTTTGCACACTGGTACCAGTTATCTAAACAGAGACAGATTACAGAAACCGACAGTGCATTACTTATAACACATCGCCAACCCCACAATTACCTCGATGAAAACGGCAGTGTGAAGTTCCCTACCTCCTCACGTAGGTTTATTTTAAACCTGGGCTGCACGGGTCATTAACTGGAGCTGTGAATGCACCAGCAAATAGAAAACGATTGCCTCATCGGCGTGTGATAATTAAGGGTTTTCAGCCGAGCTGCTCAGCTGGCTCGAGGTCTATGACATGGGAATGCAAGACTCAGATGAGCTTACGTAACCTAATTGTTTAGCCTCGGAGAAGAGCAGTTATCTTTAAAAACGGGAAAGCATGGTAAGGGCCTGAATTAATCAAATATATGTAACCTCTACTGAAAATGCTAATTAATCTAATGACTCCCTCTCTCACTGTCGGCTCCTTCCTGGTTAAACTTTGCTCCCATTTTCTTTATTGTGATCATCCAGAAGGGAGGTTGACACACACACACACACACACCCATTAACATCACCTCCACTTTGATACCACATGACAAATGTCTCTGTGATTAACCAAAGCTGCATGTGCGAGATGCAAATAAACTGATTCCTATTTGTGCTCAGACGCATATAGAGACAGAGGAAGTAAGTGGTAGAAAATTGGGGAGCGTGCCTAAGTTCCCACAGCCCTTATGTTCTTACATTTGTAAGAATTGTTTTCCAAAATTAGGCCCTATGCTCCACATTTCCTTTTTCATAAATTTGTATCAGATTTGATCCCCCTTTCTCCCAATTTGGTAGCCAATTACACCCAACCTATTATCCAGTAGCAATGGACTACAGATGGAATGTAACCCGAACCCAAACATAGGGCCTAATTTTAAAAATCTTAGAAATGTAGGAACATAGGTCTGTGGGAACATAGAGCTGTAGGAACATAGGGTTGTAGGAACATAGGACTGTGGGAACATAGGGCTGTGGGAACTTAGGGCTGTGGGAACATAGGTCTGTGGGAACATAGGGCTGTGGGAACATAGGGCTTTGGGAACATAGGGCAGTGGGAACATAGAGCTGTAGGAACATAGGGTTGTAGGAACATAGGACTGTGGGAACATAGGGCTGTGGGAACTTAGGGCTGTGGGAACATAGGTCTGTGGGAACATAGGGCTGTGGGAACATAGGGCTGTGGGAACATAGGGCTGTGGGACCATAGGGCTGTAGAAACATAGGGCTGTGGGAACATAGGGCTGTGGGACCATAGGGCTGTAGGAACATAGGGTTGTAGGAACATAGGACTGTGGGAACATAGGGCTGTGGGAACTTAGGGCTGTGGGAACATAGGTCTGTGGGAACATAGGGCTGTGGGAACATAGGGCTTTGGGAACATAGGGCAGTGGGAACATAGAGCTGTAGGAACATAGGGTTGTAGGAACATAGGACTGTGGGAACATAGGGCTGTGGGAACTTAGGGCTGTGGGAACATAGGTCTGTGGGAACATAGGGCTGTGGGAACATAGGGCTGTGGGAACATAGGGCTGTGGGACCATAGGGCTGTAGAAACATAGGGCTGTGGGAACATAGGGCTGTGGGACCATAGGGCTGTAGGAACATAGGGTTGTAGGAACATAGGGTTGTAGGAACATAGGGCTGTAGGAACATAGGGCTGACCCCGAAAATTGGATCAGATCAGATAATTGTCAAAATTTGTTAAAAAACACACAAGACATTTGACTCTGTTTTTTAAGTTGCTCCTTAAAGGAGATTTTGGACATTTCATGTCTTTATTATAAAGTGTACAGTCAAGAGATGACAGGAGAGTCAGAGAGAGATGCTTAACTTGAATCACAGACGTTGTCCTTCATGGTCCAAACCACTGGGGAACAAGTTTTATCTTTTTATTTTGAAAAATGTAAAACATTAAACAAGGAAATTCATTTGTCGCCGTGAGTTCAGCGTGTGGTCGTCTCAGCAGATTGTTAAAGAACTGTAATAGTTACCTCCAGTTTAAATGGATTGATGCTTTTTTACCTCAGTTTGCACAGCATGGATTTGCATCCTTTTGCAAATCACTCATGTCTTTTATTGACTTTGAACGCCACATCTCAAACATTTGTCTCAATACACGTGTCTTTTTGGGAAGAACTTAAAAATATATGATTAACCCTTGTGTTGTCGTTCGTTTTGCCTGTTTTATAAAGCATAGAGTATACATTTTCCAATTCTGTGTTACATCTTCTAAGCCAACTTCATTCCAACTTATCACCATTTGGAATTCATGGTCAATACACTTCATTCATATTAAAATATGCCTAATTTTGAGTTAAAAAAACCCAGAAATTATGAATTACTTTAGCTAATAATTAAGATCAGAGGAACGTAGGTTGATGCATAATTACAGCCTGTTTCGTGTATGGAACCATCCATGTTATTTTTGGGCAAATATGGTTGAAAGAAACCCATATTTTTGATACAGATCTTTGAAAATGGATCAAATTTGACCCCGAGGACCACACAAGGGTTAAGAACGGAGCCGGTGGACCCAAAGACTTCAGACTTGAAGAAATAACTTTTCATTCAGGGTTTGTGCAGACAAGGAACAGCTGATCATAAGCAGGGATCCGACAAAGACCGAACTGAAAACCAGATTCAAACTGATCTGACGAGGAAATGAAGTGCAGGTGGAGATATCTGAGCGGAGAAGCTCAGGTGAGAGGAATGAGCTTATTAGGCTGGGGACAAACTAACGAGGCTGACTCAGAGCAGGTGTGTAGATGGAAACAGGAAACGCCTCTTGACCACAGAGTACATTTATGTGCACATTATGTTCTGGTGCTTTGCCCTTATTTCGAAAAAGACAATATTCCCACTGAGCTATTTCCATGGCTAATGAAAGTGAATATTTCTGTTTACGTGCAGTCGTGTTAAACCAGATTTTTTCAGTGTTTTCAGCAATTCATTCCTTCAACCATCTTCTTAACCTTTGTGTCGTCTCCCCCGTCGACTATTTCAAATTGTGTTTTTTTTTCAACCTTTTGGTCGCTTCTTTCAACATTTTTATAGCTTTTTCGGTCGTTTTTTTCCAACGTTTTGGTAAATTTTTTTTTTTTAAGATTATTTTGTGCCCATTTCATGCCTTTATTTGGATAGGACGGCCTGCTCCGACATGAGGGTTAAAAAGGTTGATTTGTATCCTAAAACCTGTTTATATCCAAGTCTTTGATAATGTTTAGTGTGTTTCTCCTTCTTTTCTTTTGGGGCATCCATCTACAAAATGTCGACATTTAAGTGTTCATGCTAACACACTCAAATGAATCCCTGCTCTTACTTTTCACCGTTGTTGTTCTTTCTCCAAAGTATTTTCTGTATTTTCAATTCCATGATGTTTTGAACCGCAGAGTAACGTCAGACTGTGCGAGAGAGAGAGAGAGGGAGAGACAGAGAGAGAGAAAGGGAGAGAGAGACACATAGCGAGAGGGAGACAGGGAAAGGGAGAGACAGAGAGGGAGAGAGAGAGACAGAGAGAGAGAGAGAAAGACAGAGAGAGGGAGAGAGAGAGGGAGAGGGAGAGAGAGAGAGAGAGAGAGGGAGAGACAGAGAGAGAGAGAGAGAGAGAGAGAGAGAGAGGGAGAGAGAGAAAGGGAGAGAGAGACACATAGCGAGAGAGAGGGAGACATAGCGAGAGAGAGAGGGAGAGACAGAGAGGGAGAGGGAGAGACAGAGAGAGAGGGAGAGAGAGAAAGGGAGAGAGAGACACATAGCGAGAGAGAGGGAGACAGGGAAAGGGAGAGACAGAGAGGGAGAGAGAGAGACAGAGAGGGAGAGACAGAGAGAGAGAGAAAGACAGAGAGAGAGAGAGAGACAGAGAGAGAGGGAGAGAGAGAGAGACAGAGAGAGAGGGAGAGAGAGAGAAAGACAGAGAGAGAGGGAGGGAGAGAGAGACAGAGAGAGAGGGAGAGAGAGAGAGAGAGAGAGAGAGAGAGGGGGAGAGAGAGAGGGAGGAAAAATCAAATAAGCAGAAAACAAGCAAACAAAGAGGCATCAGTGGAACGTTATCTAACCAGACTGTCGAATGCAACGTTTCCACATGAGCGGCTGCTGCCATCATTTCTGCATCATCTGCTCTTAAGTGCAGTACCTCGACTGCAGCGCAGGAAGAGGGTGGTGACACCTCAGGGTGCTGCTGCCCTCAGCCAATCAGGAACCAACCTGCAGAAGCAAAGCAGCACTAAGCTCACCCTTGTCTCCCCTGTTGCTTCTTTGGATCCTGTCTTTCAACAAGTCCTCCAAAACATACGACGACACCGGTTGTTTGTTCCTCCCCCTCTAGTCTATATCCTTGACATTCCACTTTCTGGATTTGCTCCGTTGCCGCTGGAAATTTCGCCGGATTTCACTCATTCAGGCCGGATATCCGTTGCATCGGGCTTTCTTTGTGTTGGCATTTTAAACTGGATTTCTGAGGACTATGGTTAACTGCTCCTCAGATCTCTGCATCTGTCCAATCTGAGCTTTCTGTTGCACGGCTAAAACTACTTTTGAACGTACACGTTCCACCAAAACAAGTTCCTTCCTGAGACTATTTTGTAGAGGCACTGTGGCTCCGTCCGGAGCTTAGCACTGCCAAAGAGGATTGTGATTGGTTTAAAGTAGGGCTGTCAAAATAATGCAGATTAATCCATTCCATATTGACGATTGACCCGATGAATTGACTATGAATGTGGTCAAATCAGACTGTGGTAGTACTGGGCAGCTTCCAGGTATGAATGTGATCAGATCAGATTGTGGTGGTACTGGGCAGCTTCCAGGTATGAATGTGGTCAGATCAGACTGTGGTAGTACTGGGCAGCTTCCAGGTATGAATGTGATCAGATCAGACTGTGGTAGTACTGGGCAGCTTCCAGGTATGAATGTGATCAGATCAGACTGT
Organism: Zingel zingel; assembly: GCA_023566125.1. Classification (NCBI taxonomy): domain Eukaryota; kingdom Metazoa; phylum Chordata; class Actinopteri; order Perciformes; family Percidae; genus Zingel; species Zingel zingel. Next base: position 30,603,127 of record CM042331.1, on the reverse strand, counting down.
GGTAGTACTGGGCAGCTTCCAGGTATGAATGTGATCAGATCAGACTGTGGTGGTACTGGGCAGCTTCCAGGCATGAATGTGGAACTGTGTGAATGTGACAGGTCGTCGTTGCAAATGACAAGTTCTCAATCGACTTACCTGGATAAATAAAGGTTAAAAAAAAAAAAACAGTCAGTCTCTGGTGTTAGGGAATAGATAGAAATAGGCCTTTTGTGTACATAGAAAAAGGCTTAGATCTTTGAGTTCAGCTCATGGAAAATGTGGGTTAAAAACAAAAGTGTTGCATTTATAATTTTGTTCAGAGTAGATTCAGCTCATTGTTTGTCCGGCTACAACTTAAATTTTCAGAAAAACAGCTGTACACTTAAAAAAAAAAGCCACAGTACTCTTCCTGCTTAGAAACAAACCGGTTGCAGGCACCGACAAACCCAAACTATCCTCATTAATTCAAACTGTACCACTAGAAGGACGTTAGTATGAATTTGGGTGAACTGAGCCTTTAATACTGGAACTGGAAAGTATTGTTTTTAAATTGAATGACATGAAACACATTTAGCTTTGTCTTTGATTCAATTTGAGATCCACATTTTGGTCACATGGAGATGTTTTAGTGCTAAAAGCATCATGAAAACGTGACGTGTTTACATAATGCAGCTCCGCCGTCGGTGTGCATGACTTCACTCTGCAGAAACACATCAGGCAGCGAGGCCGAGCATCGAGCTGCAGACACTCTGTCTGACAGATCAGAGGTCAGTTTGGACGGTTAAATAATACGTGGGCATGAAAATAGAAATAAATGAAAAAGACAGCACAGGGCAGGAAGATGTATCAGTCCAAAAAGGTACATGCTAGTATATCTGAACAAGTAGATTTGACCAGAAATGTAATAAAGGTCTGCTTGGTTGCAAATAAAGTAAAAACTGTATGGAAAAAAACAACATTTAAAGCAGATTCATTATCTATAGAGAGGCAAAGTCCCTCCCTTTCCCGTGGACCGACATGGGGTCTTATTTCAGAAATGAATCTGTACGGTAGTGAACTTGGAAAGACAAATAATTATTCGATCCTGTTTGAATTTTGCCATTTATAACACATATGATGTTCGTCAGTTTAAAGTGCTCATATTATGCTCATGTTCAGGCTCATAATTGTATTTAGAGGTTATATCAGAATAGGTTTACATGGTTTATTTTTCAAACACCATATTTTTGTTGTACTGCTCATTGCTGCAGCTCCTCTTTTCACCCTGTGTTCAGGTCTCTGTTTTAGCTCCAGAGTGAGACCTCTCACTGCTGGAACATCTTTGTTGGCAGTCGCACATGCTCAGTAGCTAGGTAAGATCACATGCTCAGTAGCTAGGTAAGATCACATGCTCAGTAGCTAGGTAAGGACTACTAGCCAGTCAGAAGCAGAGTATGAGGGCGTGCCCTGACAGTACCTAGGTAAGGACTACTAGCCAGTCAGAAGCAATATGTGCACCTAAGTCTTTGACAAACCCAGGGAAAACACTGTGATTCCAACAAAACATATTGGAAAATAAATAATGTATTGTTTGCATAATAAAGTGAGAATCCACAAGACTTTTTTTGGCACCTTTTTTGGTGATAAGCTGTTGTTGCTCTTATCACAGGCTCTACCTCAACATGCAGAATCACTTCTAACTATCACTTCCTAAACAACCCTCACCTACAGAATATGTTCACGTACAACAACTTTTCATGAGCAAATATGTTTTGAAGCAACTGTAATTGTGTTTTGTATCAACAAAATAATGAAATGTGTATATTTCCAACTCGTTCTCACTCCGAACTCGTAAAATACGGACGTTTAAACAGTGGCTGTCAGCGTCCTTCAGCGTGCAACACTGGGTTTAGTGAGTAATGTGTAAGGCCGAAATTCCGCATAGGGAGGTTGGACGGGGTGGAGGATGGGTCAAACAACACAGGACTTTCATCCAGGAGACCGGGGGTTCGTGTCCTGCTTGTCACGTTTCCTAAAGTCGCTTTCTTCTTTAACCGTCCCGTTATTCCCGTTGCGTGTCCAACACATTCTCACACCCATCTCATAAAATAAGGACGTTTGGTCAGCGTTTTATGTAAACGCGCTTGGTCGGGACTATTCCCGTCCCTTTTGATGCAGTTATGTTAAGGAAAAGGTCGTGGGTGGGCGTACAGTTCTGTGACACGCGGGAGAAAAGAAAAAAACGACTATAGCGAGCGTGACAAATGGGACGCAAACTCCGCTCTCCTGGGTGAAAGTCCTGTGACCATCCTCCCCCCCCAACCAACCTCCTTACATGCTACTCTCTAAATCCTCTCTAACTGCTGCTCTCCCCGGTGCGCTACACAAACGCGCTGAAAGACGCCTTTTTCGTCGCATCAGACGCTGACAGCCACTGTCCAAACGTCCTGATTTTACGAGTTCGGAATGAGAACGGGTTGGCGTGTCACGGAAACGTACGCCCACCCACGACCTTTTCCTTAACATAACTGCGTCAAAAAGGACGCCAATAGTCCCCGACCCAGAGCGTTTAGTTAGAGCGTTATATGAGCTGTATGGCCCTCTTTGGCTAATGTATTATAAAGATGGAGGTATGTCCCTCTTTGGCTAATGTATTATAAAGATGGAGGTATGTCCCTCTTTGGCTAATGTATTATAAAGATGGAGGTATGTCCCTCTTTGGCTAATGTATTATAAAGATGGAGGTATGGCCCTCTTTGGCTAATGTATTATAAAGATGGAGGTATGTCCCTCTTTGGCTAATGTATTATAAAGATGGAGGTATGGCCCTCTTTGGCTAATGTATTATAAAGATGGAGGTATGTCCCTCTTTGGCTAATGTATTATAAAGATGGAGGTATGGCCCTCTTTGGCTAATGTATTATAAAGATGGAGGTATGGCCCTCTTTGGCTAATGTATTATAAAGATGGAGGTATGTCCCTCTTTGGCTAATGTATTATAAAGATGGAGGTATGGCCCTCTTTGGCTAATGTATTATAAAGATGGAGGTATGGCCCTCTTTGGCTAATGTATTATAAAGATGGAGGTATGGCCCTCTTTGGCTAATGTATTATAAAGATGGAGGTATGTCCCTCTTTGGCTAATGTATTATAAAGATGGAGGTATGGCCCTCTTTGGATGTATTATAAAGATGGAGGTATGTCCCTCTTTGGCTAATGTATTTTAAAGATGGAGGTATGGCCCTCTTTGGCTAATGTATTTTAAAGATGGAGGCGCTACATGGCTGCGAACGACTCGCTCGTATGTATTCTGAATGATTCTGAATGTCAGATTCTACGCTTACGAGAATACTTTGATTAGTTGGTGGAAGTAATTGCATATGAATGAGCTCATATTTGTGAAAGAACAAAGTTTTTTTTGCTCAGAATCAATTCAAAACATTACACAGTATATAAGCCTGCATTTCTACGGACTTTTCTAACAATGTAGGAGGGATAAGACACAGTTTTCAATGCGACAAACACCACGTCTTCAGCTGAACTTTGTCTCCTTCAGCCTGTGACGAACGCCGGGGCAGGTCGGGGAGTTTTTCCCCCAGACATGACCACTGCGCTGTAGAGATGACAGACACATCACGCCGGCCCCCCGGGGACCTGTGAAGCCCCCCTGCGAGGTTCCTCCGTCCGCCCTCATTTGTGGTTTCTGTAGAGGACTGGATGTGCAGCGTTCTGCAGGGGCTGCGTAATGAATTCACTTTGACCAAAGGTCAAACCGAGGCGGATCTTTTCCAGCTCACAGTCCGTCCTCATGAGTGTCAAACATCTCCGATCGTACTCGAAGCGATTGGTCTTTCTTTGTCTTGTGTAACATCGCATCTCTGGACTAATTGATAGAAACGTAATTGCTGCAGTCTTCATTTATTTCATCCTGCTTCATCATACACATCTGCTCTTTAAATGATGTCCTGTGTTCCTGTGTTTCAGGAAATATTAGAAGCCAGGAATAGTTTTTTTTGGTTCATGAAGACACCTCCATTTTTTTTTTTTTTTTTACATCAACCTGTCAGACTGTCGATGTTTCTCTACGTATCTAACTTATATTCATATGGACAGTCAAATCACTTCATTTCTTCTACTCCATTGCGAGACTTTAAAGCTATTTAAGGGGAGACACTGGAGGTGAATAGGAAAAATATTTTAACATATAGATATATCATTATATATCTATCTCTTGCTCTCCTGTGTCCTAATTGGTGGAACTTTGAGTAGTTGTATTTGTATTAGATTATGAGTACTTGTGTCAGTTTTTGGTGTGTTTATCTACTCGTGCGTGAAGTGAAAGCAGGCGAGCAGATCATATCATAATACTATTTCACATTTTGATATTTTTATTTGTAATCTTCTGCATGTGTGTGTGCTGCTGTGCAACCCTGTGCGTGTAACAAGCATAATGTGCGCACGCTGTGCATACACCTAGGAGCATTTTACTAATATTAATGATAATTAATTTTTAATTATTATTATGAATTATTAATTAATAATTTACTGGCGACTCATTCAGAATACAATCTCATATTGGACTAAAATAGTTCACCGAAACGTGTTCCTGAGAACATGTTAAGAGAGAAATAGGCCGTGCAGTCGCTGAATCTGTCTTCATTTCAGATCAACAAAGGTCAGTTTAAAAGATTTTCGTCCGATTTTGAGAGGCTCTAGTAACACTCCCCATTTCTGGGTGAGTCCCGACTGTCCTGTCTCCGACTGAACATGTCAGGTCGGTCCAAATGAAGGCCGACGGCTCCTCGGACGGACAACAGCACGGGACACACCGACTCCAACAGACTCGAGTCACCGACCTTGCCAGACGGTCCAACAGCCGATTATCGGGCTGGTGTGTAGCTGCCTTTAGAAGTATTTTTGTTTGGGTTTGTTTTAGGGCTGTCAAAAAACATCAATATGGAATGGATTAATCTGCGTTATTTTTTCTCAGATTAATTAATCGAAAAAAATAACGCAGATTAATCCATTCCAAATTGACGTTTGACCCGGAGCCGTTCTAGCCCCCATTGGACTGTAAAATGAAGGAGGGGAGACGATGTTCCCACAGCCCTATATTCCCACAACCCAATGTTCCCACAGCCTGTGCCTATGTTATCTCCTTACATATACCTACGCTCTCCGTCTCTGCTAGATTGGGAATGATTGAGATTTCTCTTGGCACAGCTACCAGAAGACTTCCAACTTTCAGACAGGTTGCTCACGTCACATCTACGTCTTCAAGCTCAGTTGGAGGCTGCTCAGTAACGCTCAGCCATACTGGATTAAACTAAAATCTCCCAAAATAACCCTTTCCAATCCATTTCCGTTTCTCCTGTAAATTGTCTATTTCTCAGGTGTTTGAGTTTGAGTCTAAAAGTCCCACAACACCCATAAATCTCCTCTCTGAATGTATAATTATGTCAATTTTCTCTGATTTCTTTTCTACTCCTGCAGTAGTTACCATCTCTACAAAAGCAAAACTTGTGATATGTCCTCCTTAGCTTTGTGTCTCACACCATACTAATCATGTCTAACCTACTTCCCTCACGCCCGTGTCTTTTCTTAGATCTAGCCCTGATTATTTCTGTCTCCCTCAGGGCATTTTCACACACGTACGCTTGTTGGCTATCTTCAGATTCAGGGGCTGAAATTATACGATTGGTTGCATTTGTGTCTTGGTTTGCTTGTGTTCATACTGCAGCATTCAAAAGCGGACAAGTAAAGTTGTAAACAAATGCCGTGCGGGAGCAAACTGTTCTCTCGTTGGAAGAATTTGCTTTCTTGTTCCAGGTCAACCCAGGATCGGTTTCGCTATCTTCATGGTCTTCTGTCCGCTGTAAAAGTGCTAGGCTGTGTCTCAAAGCGCCTACTTACACACTTCAAACACTTAGTTGTAAGTATATCGTGTAGATAACGCAAAAAGTCAGAGCACTGAAAGTACCCGGATGACCCCCTAAAAACGGTCAAAAAGTTCAGTGTGGAACGATGGACACTACGCGCACTAAAAGGGCGCCATCTTTGACTACAAACCGGAAAGGGGAGGGACCAAGGACGTCGACCGGCAGCTGATTGGACGAACGTGTCACGTGGGCCTGACTTCTCCCGGATTTCACAACCGAGCATAATGTCGGCTCGTTCAGAATACGATCTCGTATTTTACGAAGATAGTTCACCGAAACGTGTTTCTGAAAACATTTTAAGCGAGAAATAGGCCGTGCAGTTGCTGAATCCGTCTATTTTTGATCAACAAAGGTCAGTTTAAAAGATTTTCGTCAGATTTTGAGAGGCGGCGAGCCGAGCCGACCGCTCCTCATTTCCGGTAAGTGTTTTAACGTAAGTGTTCCTTTTGGGACAATACTAACCATCGAAAGTGGGCACTACGGCAGGAAGTGGTCAGTGCACATTAGCAGTGTACTGACGGAATTAAGCGGAATGAGACACAGCCCTAGTCTTCTTTACTTCCGTTTTATGGCGGTTGGCAACAGCGGTGTCATCTACGTGGTACGCAAGTATATGCAGTATACCCACTAAGAAATATCCAGGATTTCCACATACCCACTTAAAAATGTGCAATGATACGCAACAACATAGTGTTGTGACAGAACTTTCACTTCAGATATTTATATTCACAAATACGGGGTCAAGTAACGTAACAGCAAACTAAACTAACACTGCAGAACATGCAGAGAGACTTCTCTCATCTTTCATCGACCCGCTCCTCGCTGAGCGCAGTGCGTAGTGTGTACTACTGTAGTTTTCACTGGGGTGGAACAGCTGATCTCTTCACTGGGGTGGAACAGCTGATCTCTTCACCGGGGTGGAACAGCTGATCTCTTCACTGGGGTGGAACAGCTGATCTCTTCACTGGGGTGGAACAGCTGATCTCTTCACTGGGGTGGAACAGCTGATCTCTTCACCGGGGTGGAACAGCTGATCTCTTCACTGGGGTGGAACAGCTGATCTCTTCACCGGGGTGGAACAGCTGATCTCTTCACCGGGGTGGAACAGCTGATCTCTTCACTGGGGTGGAACAGCTGATCTCTTCACCGGGGTGGAACAGCTGATCCACTTGCGCCTCTGTTTACCAGTGTCTGCTGCTGGCTCCGAAAGGTCTTTCTCAGCTCTTCGCCGCCTGAAGACCTGGCTCCGTAGCACTATCACTCAGAGTAGACTTCACGTACCGCACTGCTTCACGTCCTCTAACACATTTTGGATGATCTAATATTCAGGGTCTCATGGCAGAGTTTATCAGCCGAACTCCAGAATGCAAATCTACGTTTGGTGTACCAAAATCATCAGAAACGGTGTCTAATCTCTGTATCTTCTTCCTGCAAGCCCAGATGGTAGCCTATATTTAGCCTAGTATGGTTGTGATTTCTGTATGCCTATTAAGAAACAAATAGTCTGTAACTTTTTAGAATTTGTCACATACTTTGCTGATCGTTGTTCTGAGTTCGCTGTGCAGTGCACACCTGTACTTCCTGGAGGGGACGGGACAGACAGAGGTAGAGTGGTCTGTGATTCCTTTTGCAAAGCAGACACTCTCACAATCTCCCTCACATTTTGAGCTTTAATGGCCACCGTAACAAACAATATAAAGTGATCAAATGTGACGGTTTAAAGCACTGAGACTTGGATCGATATCTGTGGATATGAAGTATGAAACGTGCTTGTGTTGGGTCTATTTGCATGCTTTTCTGATTTTGCAGTGTTTGGCCTCTCAGGGCCACCGTACAAAACAGATATAAAGTGAGGCCACCGTACAAAAACAGATATAAAGTGATATAACATGATGGTGTAAAGATGTAAAGGCCCTGGTTTGATAGTTGTGGAAATAAAACCTCCGTTTGGCTGAAAGAATGGAAAGTAGTGGACCCTCTCCTTGAATTTCGGAGCTATTTTTAGGGGCTTAAAGAGGGAAAATCCTGTTTCATTATCCACAGATGAGGTGGCACAACTGCGTCATGTAACTCTCTGTTTTTTTTTTAGTGTGTGTTTCTTTTCGGGTGACAGGCTACCGCGGCACGTTCGACTCCATGTGCCACATCCGTCATGCATGAACACACACAGAGATTTGATTGCTCAGTGATAATATTCACCAACCAACAGATATAAATAGACGATATGTTGAGTGTGTGTGTTATAATCAGCTGCTGTTGGTGTCACAGCTCGCTCACACAAACACACACACACACACACACACACACACACACACACACACACACACACACACACACACATACACACACATAGTGCGTTTCACTATCTTTGTGGGGACCCGTCATTGACATAATGCATTCCCTAGCCCCTTACCCTAACCTTAACCATCACCACTAGATGCCTAACCTTAACCCTTACCCTCACCCTAACCATAATCTAATTCTAACCCTAATCCTAAAACCAAGTCTTAACCCTCAAACAGACCTTTAACCTTGTGGGCTCCAGCATTTTGGCCGCACAAAGCTGTCCGGATCCCACAGTATACTGTATTCCCGGTTTTTGGACCCCACAAATATAGTTAAACAAGAACACACACACACACACACACACACACACACACACAGGTCACATGCTTCCAGTGGGCCAATCACAGCAGGCCTTGCTTGATTGAATTTCATCGGTCAGCCAGAGTTAACGACACAACTTCCAATGATGCTTCAGGCAAAATGCTGTTGGTGCCGGTCCCAGATGTGTGTCAGATGCAGACGTGACGCTGTGTGGTGAAATGTAACTAAGTACATTTACTCAAGTGCTGTACAAAAGCACATTTAGAAGTACCATTTTATTATACTTTATACTTCTACTCCACTACAATTTCAAAGCCAATCTTGTACTTTTTACTCTACATTTGTCTGACAGCTTTAGTTACTTTTTCAGATTCAGATATTATTATAGATTAAACTACACAGCAATGAGCAACATTAAACATTAAAATGATCAACACATTCAGGGCCTGAAATTGACACCCGAATACGCGCCGAATGACGGGTGAATTTTTATCATTGGCGGGTGAAACTTTCAATCTACCTGCAACCGAGTGATTCCCAGAGATGGGGACGGACTCGAGTCGCACTTAAAGCTGCTTACACACCAACCAGACGGCCGACCGTCGGCAGAAAAGGCAGTCGGGCTGATCAGTCTCCCCGAGTTGGTCAAAAAAATGCCACAGAACGCACCGAAGAGACGAGACGTAATACGTCTCCATAACAGCAGGCGGCGCTAATCTGTGTTGTCGCCCAAGAATGAAAACCAGCAGCTGATTGGACGAACGCGTAACGTGGGTCTGGTTTCTCCGGATATTCAACCCTGTATGAATTAGAGCCCGACCGATACATCTGCGGGCCGATATTATCGGTATCGGCATTTTTAAGGGCCTTACACAAGTTAATTTTTTAACTGCATTATCATATTTGAGTAAGGACTCATAAATAACTACAAATAACTAATGTTAGGGAAATCTGTTTATGTTTTGTTACGCGTTTCTGGATTTTTAAAAATATATATATATATATATATATCGGTCGATATATAGGAAGATCGGATTTTTAAATCACTAAATATTTGTGTCGATATCGGCCTTAAAAACCCTGGGCTCTAGTATGATTGCCTCTTATCAAACTGTTGCATCTCTTTTCAGGCTCCCACTTGCATGTGAAGTGTTACCTAATCTCGACTACGGTTACTGAGAGGTGTGACTCTGTGATTTTTGTCATATTTTTTTTTTTTGTGACGTAACTGCTGCACAAACGAGCGAAAGAGTGTGTTGGTGTCGTGGATGAAAATCAGTTCCCGTCTCTCCTCTGTGACTCTGTTGAGGCTCTCTGTAGCCGACGGTCTCCCGGCAGCTCGTCTCCATCACACCTCCCTCCCGGTGACGACGAGGGTGTGAAGTCGTGGGCGCAGAATGTTCTTTCATTCAGACTCAGGCGCTTTAAAAGAGGAGCAGACAGGCGAGCGTTTAAATACATAAAACTCCTGAGATCTCAGCCTTTTTAAAGGTGTAAACGTTGAGCAAAGCATATGTTTTCAAATTAATTCCTACAGCAGATTGTTCTGTGTTACAGTTTTTTTCCAATTGCTTAAACACAATTTTGCAAACTAGGCTGGTTTTAGCAAAATACTTAACACAATTCACAAAAGCACACACATAAACTGCAAAATACCTCATATATATCCTGCAACATGTAGCACTGCGACCAAAACTACATATATAGCATTATCAAAATCAAACTTTTGCACCAAATGGAACACACTTCATTCATCTTACCAGATTTGTGTCTAACCAACTACACACTGTTGGGCATAATGAAAAGCCCTCTCATCTTTAGTATGCTTTGCCATAATACTGAAATAGTTCAAATTGTAGAAAATTCTACAGATTGTTCACATGTAGAGAAATATTTGCAGATACACACACACACACACACACACACACGCACACACACACACACACACACACACACACACACACACACACACACACACACACACACACACACGCACACATACTGTTGAAACATTCATTTTTTATTTTTCACCAAACAAGTCAGTGCAACATATGCACAGCAGATATATTTACACTGGACTGAACAAAAATATGTTCACAAAAAACAGAAAACTGAAAAAGAAAAATTGCAGAAAAAATATATAGGAAAAAAGGTGCTCACCTGTCGTCTTTTCATAGTGCTTACTTCCTGGTAGAAGTGGTAAATAAATAAATGGACAAAGCGACGCACATAGAGACCAGTGAAGGATGTTAGAAGCTCTTTTCCGGTGATGGCTGAGCGTTACTGAGCAGCCTCCAACTGAGCTTGAAGACGTAGATGTGACGTGAGCAACCTGTCTGAAAGTTGGAAGTCTTCTGGTAGCTGTGCCAAGAGAAATCTCAATCATTCCCAATCTAGCAGAGACGGAGAGCGTAGGTATATGTAAGGAGATAACATAGGCACAGGCTAATTACTGATCACTAACATGATAGTTAACAGTAGTAATTACACTTAAACAGCTAATGGAAGTCCAAACTGCCTGAGAGCTTCTCCTGGACTATACGGTAATTCCTCTACTATGAGACAGTAAGTCTCGTGGTTATGACCCAATCGTTAGCCTATTTTTATAACAACGTCTGCTACGGAGCCATAACGTGAGCTACAAGGTAATGGAGCCTTTTATACGTTGTCGTGTTTCTTTAGAAATAAACAACGGACAAATAGAGTCTTTAAACGCTTCAGATGTAAAGTTATTCTCTGTCAAAGTGACGTCAGAATGAATGGCAGTCAATGGGATGCTAACGGGAGGTGATGGCTTGGTAGCATCAGAATGAATGGGAGTCAATGGGATGCTAACGGGAGGTGATGGCTTGGTAGCATCAGAATGAATGGCAGTCAATGGGATGCTAACGGGAGGTGATGGCTTGGTAGCCTACAATCTCCCCATAGGAGGTACGCTTTCCGGATGCTCGCTTACCCCCTTGGGTGTTTGGCCAGGTGGCACATACATATATTGGCTAATTAGCTCCTGCAGTGTCATTTTGAATGGCAGTGTTTTGAAATGGCAAACGTGACTTTATGTCATTTAAAAAGTGCCATTTTGAATTACAAAATGTGTGTAAAGCAGAAAATGTGTTTAGACTTTTGGAGACTTGAGAAGAAGTTTTGCTCTCTGTGTGTCAGTTTTAAATAATTGTGTGTGTGCTATGCATGTCATTTTAGTGTGTTAGCAATTGGAAAAAACTGTAAACAGGATGAATACTTTTATTTTAAGAACTTGCACTTATGCTTTATTTTGTCAGCGTGTTCTGGACCTTTTCATGGGAAGGTTTGCTTCATATTTGCTCTGTTTACTTTGTAATTAATGGCAAGATTCAGACTGAAACCTCTCAACAACTATTAAATGGATTGTGATGAAATGTGGTTCATAATTCATGTTCCCCTCTGGATTAACTGTAATACCTTGGTTGATCCTCTGACTTTTCATCAGGTCAACATTTTAATTTGTCCAACACTTTGGCTTATGACAAAATACCTGCAGAACTAAAGACATTTATCAGCATCAGATGGACACATTTTACTGATTAACACAGGCCGCGCTCTCCCAAAAACGACCATATAGGTTGATTGTGTAAACCGCTCATTACGACCCATAACTACGTTGTACGTGGCGACAATCTCACGTGACTGTAGTAATTATTGAAGGGGCAAACAAGGATTGAGGGGACAAAGTATAAGAGCGCCAAATTTTGCGTACGGAGGAAGGTTGCACAACATGAAGTCAACTGTCACTTTTTAAAATAAACCGAGTTTTATGGATCCCAATCCTTGACGTCTGTGACGTAACGTTACGTTCTCAATTCAGTACTTTTGTCTAAGTTATTTTAAGGCAATCCCTGCTGTTTAATAAGCCTAAATAGTTTCGTTACCCTACTTAACTAGTTCCATTTCACAACGTTAAACGTGTTAAATGGCGCCCGTTACGTTAAATGCAAAACCTACTCCATTTTTCCTTTTCAGTTTTTCGTGGGTGCTTCTTCTCCGCGGTTAAAACACGGCCGCGTTGCATTGTGGGATACGGGAGTACAATGTAGGGTACATCGTATGTACACTCAAATTAGCAGTGCATTGTGGGTATTTTATAGTGGACTATATAGTGAATTAAATTAACCACGGAGCATTCGAACACCTCTACAAAATGGCGAACACACTATATAGGGAACTATTTCCGTGATAGGGAACTATTTCCGTGATAGGGAACTATTTCCGTGATAGCGAACGGTTTCCAACGCAGCTCTTGTGAATAGGGCTGGGTATCGTCACTGATTTCCTGAATCAATTTGATTCAATAACAATGTCGATTTGGGATATTTCAGCTGCAAAACCAATTTTCTTTGCATGTGAAAGAGGGTGCCGTGTCATTTCTCCGACGCTCCATTGTTCCGACCTTTCATTAACCCGAAAAATTCCCTTTGGTCCTACAGCGCTCTAGTCCAACGTCCACCAGCAATATTACGAATCCCACTATGTCAACGCCAATTATTTGCCAGGCGTCCATGCTTACGCAAGGTAACGTAACCGCATTATGGCGCGTTCATGCCACCTCGGAATGACAGGGACCGCCCCCGTGATTACGTTGTTTTTCCGACTACCAGCGTTCACATGGTTAGACTGGTCGGGATGCGTGTTCTTCTTCTTCTGTTATATTGGCGTTTGGCATAACAACTTGTTGCATGACTGCCACCAACTGTTAGCATCTGGTGGTGAAAAGATGGAGGCCACAATAATTTGCTGCTGTTTTCTTATGCGAGCATCCAAACAGCACATCGTCAGGTGTTTGTTTGTTATCTGCAGGACAACGAACGGGAAAGGACACGGATAAGGTGTCTTTTTTTTTATACATAGGCCTATTTATGAATAATTTGAAACATGTTATGTCTGTGTATGTTTCTCAGCAGAGGCGTTTGTCCTCAATAAATAAGTTTATTGTCATTGAAATTTGTTCAGTGAACCAAAGTCGCCTCCATCAAACGTCAGCTGTCAACAACGTATCACTAACTGGGAAACTCGGTTAGCAAAATCTAGCCTGAGTTTCCACCTCTGATTCCCACAGGAAGGGACGTGAATGATGACGTTTTCACTCGGAAAAACGTTTTTCCGATGTCCATGAACGCACGGGTAGTTCAGGTCCTATCCTCTGACCGATCGGCTATCCTAACTTTAATCACTTGAGGCCAAATGCCTAATTCCAACCAATCGAGCAGCTTCGTAGGGCGGGTCTTGGCGTGGCCATAGTGGGATTCGTAATTTCGCCACCAAAGGGACGTCGGACTAGAGCGTTGTAGGACCAAAGGGAATTTTTCGGGTTATTGAGAGGTCGGAACAATGGAGCGTCGGAGAAATGGGCAGTCCCCGGGGAAAGAGATTCTACAGTCGTACATGGTTCCCTCTAACCCTAGTTCATTATTAAAAGTATCAATGTTTACATGAAGAATTGACCCCAAAGCAGTTGCATTAATGCACCTTTTATTTAACATGAACACACAATAAAGTGCAGCTCTACAGACTCTACAGTCAGGGAGTTTTGAGTGACATTTCATTCATATATCTGGAGGTGGATGCCAGGTGGATGCCAGTTTTTCCTTCGCCAAAATGTACGTAGCCTAACTTTGCAGCGTTATTTATCCCCCTTCCCAACAAGCCAGCATGACATGACAGTTGGTACCAGTGGATTCCTTAGGTCTTCTAGTTTCACATGACAGAGACGGAGATTGATTCTGGATTTTAGGACTGGATATCGGTAGCCTGGCTCTGCCCTCCAACGTACTTCCGCTCAATTTTCATTTCCCTTTAGTACTCTCTAGTCTGGGTTCGCGGTATATTCTTGGGTTTTATCCTGTCAAATCTTAACTGGTCCAATCAGCGAACAGAGGGAGGGGCTGAGAACGATGACGTTGAGGTCGTACGCTAGTTTGAGTTGTAGTTCCGTAATGGCGGCGGAGAAAGATGCGAGGGAAGCCATTCGGTCCGTTGTGGCAACGCTGCCGAGTATCCAGAAGTTAAAGCCCGAGCAGGAACGATCTTTGCTGAGTTGTGTTGGTGGCCACGATGTTATGGCCCTCCTCCCCACGGGGGTCGGGAACAGTTTGATTTTCCAGCTCGCTCCGTTAGTGGTGAAGGAGTTGGCTAAGGCTAACACTAGCGATGCTAAGCCGATGTCACGACCAAACGTTAGCGATTGGTTATGGCAGATCCAGAGTGGCTCTGGGCAGATCCAATAGTTTTAAACTTCAACAGAGTACCCGCCTTCAAGGAAGTTAACACTTGTCAATTGAGAGAGGCCAGACTCTCTGGACTAATGAAATGGACCAGAGTCTGGTAGGACCAGGCTAGTGGACCAGATTCTGGTAGGACCAGGCTATTGTACCAGAGTCTGGTAGGACCAGGCTAATGTACCAGAGTCTGGTAGGACCAGGCTAGTGTACCAGAGTCTGGTAGGACCAGGTTAGTGTACCAGAGTCTGGTAGGACCAGGCTAGTGGACCAGAGTCTGGTAGGACCAGGCTAGTGTACCAGAGTCTGGTAGGATCAGGCTAATGTACCAGAGTCTGGTAGGACCAGGCTAGTGGACCAGAGTCTGGTAGGACCAGGCTAGTGTACCAGAGTCTGGTAGGATCAGGCTAATGTACCAGAGTCTGGTAGGACCAGGCTAGTGGACCAGAGTCTGGTAGGACCAGGCTAGTGTACCAGAGTCTGGTAGGACCAGGCTAGTGTACCATAGTCTGGTAGGACCAGGCTAGTGTACCAGAGTCTGGTAGGACCAGGCTAGTGGACCAGAGTCTGGTAGGACCAGGCTAGTGTACCATAGTCTGGTAGGACCAGGCTAATGTACCAGAGTCTGGTAGGACCAGGCTAGTGTACCAGAGTCTGGTAGGACCAGGCTAGTGTACCAGAGTCTGGTAGGACCAGGCTAGGATAACGGATCATTCAAATGAAAATGGAAATGAATCGGAAAATCATTTTTTTAAAACCCAGGCCTACTTGCGAATAATTTGTTTCCCTACAATTGCAGGAAAGTTATGCTGGAGCATGATCCAAAGTTCGACGCATTACATTTATAATTTTCAGGGATGATTTGGCTCTTTAAGTTCTGAGACAAAATTCAGTCATTCATCATTTGCCAGAACAGGATTTGTTTACAGTTTAAAGGCTAAAACAATCCCTTATCATGAAAATCCCCCAAGAGATATTACGTATTATCCTCTTTTTGCTGTCTATTTTAGGCCTCCACCCACATGCATCTTTAAAGCCAACACTTTTATTTTTGTACGATATACTGGAACAGATATAGAGTGCCTGTCACTTTCGGATTTCCCATAATTCCCATCCATGTAAAATGCAGCCAGACCGTCCCCGGATTATGTAGGTTGTAGGTTGTGTGAAAACAGATTTGGATACGGTCAATTTAAGTGTCCAAATTTTAGATGTGTGTGTGTGTGTGTTGGGGTTTTTTTTCATTCCTCCCCGCCCTTGCCGAGGTCTGAAATGTGTGCAGATCCTTTTAAAACTGCAGTCCTATTTGTGTAATGGCTGCAAAAACACTTTGGCTCAAGTTAAGTCCTACAGGCTGAGGCAGAGCTGTGCCGCCTGGTGCCGGGACTCGTCCTGTTGGGATTTGGAGTGTCTGCTTTTAAGTACATAATGCCGAGCGCACTACTTGATCCGCCCGGCGATCTTCACAGCCGGAGGTCACAGAGGGTGAACAACAGATCCACACCTCTTCAGTCAGCAACCACTTTTTGAAATGGATTTTTAATGCCAATACTGATTTTTTTTTTTTTGGTTGCATTTAAAGCTGCTGATGATATATGCTGTACAACTTCTTTTTTTTTTTTATTTTATAGATTTTATCCCCAAGTTTTTCCTGTATTTTAAAAAAAAAAACGCAAAAATACAAAAAAAGAATACAAAAGTAGACTTAATGTCAATCGTAAAAAAACACGTTAATGTGAATAAGCATAAAATGCCCATTTAAAAAAATTATTTCCTATATATATATATATATATATATATATATATATATATATATATATATATATATATATATATATATATATATATTATATATAATATATATAAATATAATATATATATATATATATATATATATATATATATATATATATATATATATATATATAATATTTATTTAATAGATTAAATTCAAGTTAGTATTTTAATTTTGGAAAGAAAGTACTTTTCTGTTATACAGCGCCCAAGCTGCCAGAATATTACCATTTATTTTATTTATTTTATTTATTTTATTTATTTTATTTATTTTATTTATTTTATTTATTTTTTTATTTAAATTTTTGACATTGTACTCTTGGCTGTCATTTTGTATTTACTAAAAGCTCAACATCAGTTCTACTTAACTGTGAGAAGATTGATGTGAAATGACCTTCATGGCCACTTATTATTATTATTATTATTATTATTATTATTATTTTTATTATGACAACAATACATATGTGAGTTGAAAGAGAGCAGTGGTGGAAGAAGTATTCAGAACAGACTCTGTTACAAGTTAAAGTTAGAAATGTTACTTCTAGCTCACCAAGTAAGAGCGTTCGCCCCATGTGGGCTGAGTCCTTTGCAGCGAGTGGCCCGGGTTCGAATCTGACCTGCGACCCTTTGCTGCTTGTCATCCCCCGGTCTCTCTCCCACCTTTCCTGTCGATCCACTGTCACTCTGAAATAAAGGGGAAAAATGCCCCCCAAAAATGTTACGTCTGTAAGTATCATCAGGAAAATGTAGTTAACAATCATGTTGTCCTCGGGTCAAAATTGACCCGTTCTCACAACTTCTGTATCAGAAATATGTGTTTCTTTTTAACCAAATTACTCAAAAAATTAAGTATAATTGCATGTACTCGATTACTACTTGCATTGAATTGTGGGTACTCAATTTTATAGCATTTGAAAAAATGTAAATGGTTTCAAAACCTGACTGAACTTTGATATAATCTCCTATAAATGAGAATTATTGAGCATGAATTCCAAAGACATGTGCAAAACTATTGGTAATAAGTTGGTGTTAGTGAAAAATAGCATCGAAAACGTGGAAAAAAAACTGACAAAAACATTGAAAAAAGTGTGAAAAACGTCAGAAAATGTGTTAAAAATATATTTTTTAAAAACGGTCAAAAAAAGTGTTCACTTTGACCCAGAAGGACAACAAGTGCATGATCGACCAGAAGACAACAGGAGGGTAAAAGTATTAAAAGACAGATTAAAGACAAATCCTCCCATTTTAGAAAGTGTAAAGGATCCAAACAGTTGTGTGTGTGTGTGTGTGTGTGTGTGTGTGTGTGTGTGTGTGTGTGTGTGTGTGTAATGGTCTGATCCAGGGGTCTCCAACAAGTAGCTCGCGAGCATATTTCCAGCAGCTCGCCAATAGGTTGACAAACTGAGACACAAAATGACCACCATATTAAATGTGACGTGGCTGACTTTGTGGGCCATTAGAGTGTAAAGTGGTAATGCTTTCTTGTACCCTGATTGGAATATTTTCAGTGATGTATAGCTATAACTATGTGGGCTAAAAGAAGTATAAAATAGTCCCGAACCTTGACGTGAAGTAAATATTTTTCGTAAGCTTTCGGTATTG
>CM042331.1:30482473-30577473 GCA_023566125.1 Zingel zingel | reverse complement strand
TCTGGAGACTCCACCGGCTGACTTCTCTATCGGCTGTTGAAACAGGAGACGTCTCTTACGTTTGAAAACCAGCCTCTGGAGACTCCACCGGCTGACTTCTCTATCGGCTGTTGAAACAGGAGACGTCTCTTACGTTTGAAAACCAGCCTCTGGAGACTCCACCGGCTGACTTCTCCATCGGCTGTTGAAACAGGAGACGTCTCTTACGTTCGAAAACCAGCCTCTGGATACTCCACCGGCTGACTTCTCTATCGGCTGTTGAAACAGGTGACGTCTCTTACGTTCGAAAACCAGCCTCTGGAGACTCGACCAGCTGACTTCTCTATCGGCTGTTGAAACAGGAGACGTCTCTTACGTTCTAAAACCAGCCTCTGGAGACTCCACCGGCTGACTTCTCTATCGGCTGTTGAAACAGGAGACGTCTCTTACGTTCTAAAACCAGCCTCTGGAGACTCGACCAGCTGACTTCTCTATCGGCTGTTGAAACAGGAGACGTCTCTTACGTTCTAAAACCAGCCTCTGGAGACTCCACCAGCTGACTTCTCTATTGCCTGTTGAAACAGGAGACGTCTCTTACGTTCTAAAACCAGCCTCTGGAGACTCCACCAGCTGACTTCTCTATTGCCTGTTGAAACAGGAGACGTCTCTTACGTTCGAAAACCAGCCTCTGGAGACTCCACCAGCTGAGTCGCAGCGACACCATCAGCTGGTTTGAGTCAAGCTGAGACGGGCCGCTTCAAACCGCTGAAACTTTTCTTTACGACGTTCTAAAACGGTTTCGTCTCGTCGCCAATCTTTTGTCTGAACTGGGCTTTAAATGTCTCAGACTGGACTGATGACTCATAGTTTGAGATTGACACACTGACAGTTAGGGTTAGCGGGTAAGTAATCATCAATCTGTCGGACCTTGCAGTGATTACAGGATAACCGATGATTATAAGCCATTCAGAAAAATCCTCGCAGGTGAGGTCACTGTAGGGTGAAGGGATTAGTTTGTTATGAATGAAAAAAGGAAATTGTGAGAAGACATTGGAAAGGGGAATTAGAAACGTTACAGACGGGGAGATTTATCTGCATATTTTTATTGTAAAATGTAAACCTAGAGATTCATGACATGATTTTATATGAATCATGCATTATGTGATTTTACATTTAAGCTTAAACGGGGATTTGTTGGCGGCCTCTACGGTGGCGTTAGGAACTGCTAATGGAAAACACCTTTTGTGGCGTTAATTACACTATAAACTTAAATATATGTCGTTATTGCTGTTGAACAAATGACGTCTGGGAGCGTTTTTCGGGGGAGAGCAGTCTCTTAACAAGAGATGTCTCTGTGCGGATACATGGGCATCACTTCACCTCCTAGTTTTTATTGTTTCAATGTTATATTCAACCTCTGGTGTGAATTTTAGGTGAACAATATGAGATTAAACTTGTATCTTCTAATCTCAGCCTGCAGAATCAAACCTCTAGTTTTCAGCAGCTGTGTTAACACCTCGCGGCCTCTTCGGAGGGCATTTGGCGAGGGGAAAGTGAAGGAAAGGAAAGTTCCCCTGCCTGCTGGATTTGGCCTTGCGGTCGGCTGCATATGCTGCGGTGGATTACGCTGATCCGACTTAATGCCTAAGACCGTGCAATCATTCATAACTACAGGAGCTGTTGAGGGCACTGCCGTGGATGCTCCGAGCACCATCTGCTGCTGCGGGCGGGATTAACTTCGAGGAAGATGTTGAAAGGTTGGGGGTGGGAGGGTTCGTATCGACCCCGAAGCTGTCAACTGTCCTGCACAGAACACCCGCTCTCAGGAACCGCACATTTTACCAAATGATCACACTTTGCTTTCTTAAAACTGTGTGATTAAACTGAATCCGTCTGGAGTGAGGATTGCATCTCACAGGTTGTTTTTGTTTATTTAACCTTCATAATTAAATCACTATTTACAAAAACTCAATACAATTATAGCGCTTGACAGACTTGTTACCCAGTGGTGTAGTCTACGGTATACGCAGTATACCCACTAAGAAATCTCCAGGGTTTCCATATACCCACTTAAAAATGTGCAATCCCCAGACCGACAGGATAAAATCTGGGTGGGGGAAAGTGAAAGAGCAGCGCTTGTCCCTCCCTCATTACCACCACTGAGGTGCCCTTGAGCAAGGCCCGTAACCCCAACCGCTCCAGTGGAGCTGCTCAGTGGCCAGCAGATCAGTCTCATGGCAGTTTGTGAAATGGTCACGTTATTTAATCTATTAATACGTGTTCACGGGGACGTTTTTCTCGTTTTTTTCGTGGTGGCCAGCACAAAAATGGTAGGGAGTAGTATAAAAAGCCGAAAATCCGCATAGGGAGGTTGGTTGGTGGTGGTGGATGGGTCAAACAACACAGGACTTTCACCCGGGCGAGTGTGGATCGCGTCCCGCGTGTGGCGTTTTGTTTCCCGTAGTCTTCCTAATCACAACTGTCCCGTTATTGTGGCGTATCCCCAGCGGCCGTCTCCCGGCGTGTGATGCATCCTTTTCCCTTTGTGTATTTCGTGCTGGCCACCACGAAAAAAAAATGAGAAAAACGTCCCAGTGAACACGTATCAATAGATTAAAAATAACGTGGCATTTACACAAACTGCCATGAGACCGGGTGGGGCCAGCAGATCAGACTGTGGTAGTACTGGGCAGCTTCCAGGTATGAATGTGATCAGATCAGACTGTGGTAGTACTGGGCAGCTTCCAGGTATGAATGTGATCAGATCAGACTGTGGTAGTACTGGGCAGCTTCCAGGTATGAATGTGGAACTTTGTGAATGTGACAAGTCGTTGTTGCAAATAAGAATTTGTTGTCAATCGAGTTAACTGGATAAATAAAGGTAAAAAAAATGATCCACGATGATTGCTCTGGCGCCACAGGAAATTCCGCCGGATGCATGTCTTTTCGACAATGTCCGTCTCCTTCCTGTCTCTGTGTTGGCGTTCTAACCTCCGGTGGATTTGTGAGGACTATGGTTAACTGCTCCTCAGATCTCTGCAGGGTAAATCCAGACAGCTAGCTAGACTATCTGTCCAATCTGAGTTCTCTGTTGCACGACTAAAGCTACTTCTGAACGTACACGTTCCACCAAAACAAGTTCCTTCCCGAGACTATTTAGCAGAGGCACCGTGGCTCCGTCCAGCGCTTAGCTCCGCCCAAGATGATTGAGATTGGTTTAAAGAAATGCCAAAAAACCAGACCACGTTTTTCTCCCATCCAGGAATGCTGTGTGGACTCGCCAGACCCTCCTCCGCAGCGCTGTGGAGGAAGGTCTGGCTATGCGAGACTAGTATAAATACAGTGTGAATGAACGAATGCATGATTCCATAAAATCACTGAAATCTTGTCCTCTGTTTGTGTCTCCTCAGAGAGTTGACGCCCTGCCCTCCGATCATCAGGAGAGTCGATCCGCCCCGCGGGACGCCCCCCCCCCCCCCCCCCCACTAACCTCCGCCAGGACATGCAAACACACACAGAACTGCTGCTGCACTTCACAACAAACAGCATCTACAGTACCACCCTTTTTTTGGATCTCTGTGCCTTCAATCAAAAAGTTCACCAGTGATACTTCTGAAGCTTTTGCTTTTTGCTTTGTTCTTCTTCAATTCTTCTTGTTTTTGGAGCAGGACTCAGAGGATTTATCTGCCTGATGTAGGAGGGCCTGGGATCGTGCAGCTGCTCTCACTTTGTCTCTCTGGATAAAAAAAATAAAAAGAGCAAACCTAATGAGTACATGCAACTTTTGATCATTTTAACGTCCTTCAACGTGTTCTTTTTCTTTTGGTTTTTCTACAAATTGTGTCAGTGATTTACTTCATATCGGAAGAAGGAATCCCTCGCTGTGCAATATCAGTCCATGTTTGTGTGAAGTTGTCGTGTGGATTTTAGACTTTGGACGAACTTTTTGGTTTTATTTTTGTAACGCTGTTTTCCTGATTTCTATTTTTCTAAAATGACGACGGTGTAAAAGACAGACGGTGGAGGCAAAAAAAAAAAAAAAAAATATATATATATATATATATATATATATATATATATATATATATATATATATATATATATATATATATATATAAAATTCGTCTTGAACACATGAAGAGGAGAGACGACGTTTTGGTTGTTGGCTGAATTTGTCCAAGTTAAGTTTTTCCACGACGGTGCCCCCCCCCCCCCCCCCTTCTCCTGCTCTTACCGGAGCCAAAGCCATAGCCTATCTCAGACAACAACACGCCAGTGTCCCTAAAACAGCGAGATGCATTCAGGGTCTGACAGCCTGGGGCTGACGCCACGGGCTCCTCATATACGCTCATCTTAGCTGTTGGATTTTATGAGCGATGTTTTGGTTTCTACTGTACGTTCAGGGGCTTGAATCTAAAGTATTTAGTATTTCTCTACCTTTGTGTGGCCTGTTCTTCTTGCTGTTTTTTTGTACTTCCTCCTACATATCAATCAAGCAACTATAAGTGGCATGAGTATGTTTGTGTGTGTGTGTGTGTGTCAGTGAGAACAATGAGTGAGTGTGTTCGCTAGAATGGGACGTGGAATACTGTAAATTCTCAAATAAAAGCTGGATAATGGCTTAATTGGAAATGAAGCAATGAGGAAAGAATTAACTGTGGGTAAGAAATGCCAGTTTGATTATTTGGTTTAAATCAATGGTTCCCAAAGTAAGATCGGGGGACCCCCAAGGGTTCTTTAGGGGGTTCCAGGGGATCCTCAGCCAAAAAGAGGAATGTTTTAGGCTACGTGTACACGACAACGGTCTCGCACGAAACAAAAAAGTTTGTCCGATACGTTTTTTAAAAAGTTCTGCTTTCAGACGGCATTCTTTTGAATACTTTCTGCGTTCACACGGATCCACAGAAACGGACATTAAAAGCTGTAGTATGCATGGCTTGTAGCAGACAGCCAATCGGGTGTATCTGGTGAACCCAATAGAGAGGCAAAGTCCCTCCCGTTCCGATGGACCTCATGGGACCTTAAGGCCTCCTGCACACTGGCTGCGTGGCGTGTCCGTTTTAAATTTCGGCTGCCATGATAATGGGTTAAGGTGCTTACACACCAACCAGACGGCCGACCGTTGGCAGTAAAGGCCATCGGACTGATCAGTCTCCCCGAGGTCCAAAAAGTGCCTCAGAACACACTGAAGAGACGCCGACTTGAGCGTACGCTCTGCGCGTCCCGTCCCGTTATTGTGGCGTGTCCCCAGCGGCCGTCACCCGCCGTGTGAGGCGTCCTTTCCCCGTAGGGTATTTCGTGCTGGCCACCACGTAAAAAACGAGAGCACGTATCAATAGATTAAAAATAACGTGACATTTACACGAACTGCCGTGAGACCGGGTTGGTCAGCCGTTTCCTCGTTCTCTGTTCCTCCGGCCAACCTTGAACTAATAAAAGCATTATTATATTATATTATATATCAGTATCTTCGTCTGCTGCATTCATGTCTTACTGTAATCATCAGTTTGTGAGCTGTAAACATACAAGTCGTAACAGTTTCATGAGCTTCCTCTCTTGTCTTTAAAAAAAAAAAGACAAGAAAAAGGTCAAAAATTAATATCAAATATAACTTCGGCTAGCATTAGTTTGTCTTTTCCGACACGTGTCGCTTTTCCCAACGTTTTTCTCACTTTTTCCGATTTTTTCTATGCTTTTTTTTACGTTTTTGTTATTGTTTTCCGACGTTCTTTTATAATTTTTGCTTCAAATGCTATAAAAATGAATAAAACACCCAAATTCAATGAAAGTAGACAACTGATCATTCATTTTTTACTTGTGAAGAGCATTGTTTTTTGACAATTAGGTTGAAAGAAACCCAAATTTGTGATGTAGAAACTGGGTCAAATTTGACTCAAGGACAACAGGAGGGTTAAGAGATTTAAAAAAAAAATATATATATATATTTTTTGAGAGGCGGCTAGTCAAGGTTTGACGCCCCTGATTTGCATAAAGTAGCCTGGATTTAACGTTATGCAAACGAGGAGCGGCCAACTCGAGCCCCCGCTTCCCGAAAGAATGCATTGCGCGGCTGCTTACAGAGACAATGAATGGGAAGCGTGGAATAGAGCTGTAATCGGGCCTTAAAAGTTCAGCCCGACAAGGCCCGAGCCCGACAGAATTCGAGCCTGACAAGTACATTTTGATTGACAGCTTTTTAAAAGCCTGAACCCGTTTACAGCCCGACATTATTCAAATGTGCGCACGCACACACAGCTCTTTAGCCTTTTGTCAAGAATGACATCATTTATTCATGACTAACGGAGGCTATCGGCCACTTGGAAGTCGGAACAAAGAAATAAAAGAAGTCCACCAGAGGCCAGCCTCCGTTTCACCTCCTCAGCATCCATTTTCGCGCTAATCGAAACGCATTACCTGACCGCTCATTTCCCGCACAACCCGGAGCTCAAGCCGGAGCCCGGCCCAAGACCGTGTAAAATGATAGAAATTAGGTCAAAGATCTTCAGCTCTAGCGTGGAAACGATGCTAGGCAGTGGACACGTACCATAATTCTGCAATCATACAACAATCTTACAAAGATGTTGTGTAACGTTTGCAAGTCAAACGTTTCCCATCTCTCCCATATGACGGCGAGAACGCAGCGTTAGCCCCTTCCTGATAAATAATGTTAGATTTGTGCCTTGTTTGCTGATGTTACGTCGCTACTCAACGTGATCTCATAGCACGCCACGTTCAAGGACCGTTTGCAAGTTCTCATTCTCATTCCCAACTCATCACTTAAAAACACGTACTCAACATTAACAGGAACTTTCAAAAACTTTGTTATGTAAACTAAGTATTTAACGTAAAGAAGAGGGATGCTTCTGTCCAAAATATGATCAAATGTTCTTACAAACCAGGCCGATTTAGTCAAAATAATTTCCTCTTTCTACTTTATATCTGGGCCATTATTTGAAAGTTTACAGTAATTCCTGTTTTATCGTTTCAATCCTGTTTTCTGCAGTTGTGAAAAGTGTTCTGTGTTTCCTTGAAGCTGCTATCCCTGTACTGTGTAGATCGGAGATGTCCAGCCTTATCCCTGAAGTCCTAAAAACATCCTCCATTAGCTCTCCGTACACCACACATACACACCAACACACGTTGATCATCAACTCAATAATCAAATGCATCAGAGGTTTTAGTTTGTGCCTTTCAGGGAGTCGTCGTTTTCACATATGAGAATTGTGTTTTCATCCAAAAAGATGCAACTGTTTGGTCTCGTGTTCAGTAGCTTTACCTGTTTTTAAAAAGGTGCATCACTGTTCCTTTGAAAGAACCTACACCCTTGACATTGAAGGCTGTTTTATGGTTCTGCGGAGGCTCCACGCAGAGCTTTTGCCGTAGCCTACGTAAGTGGCCTGATGTTAATTATACTTGTGCGCTGGTGTGTGCGTCAAGCTGGCATGCGTGTGTGTGTGTGGGGAGCATAGGCGCCGATGAAAATACTGAGCACCGATTACAACTTTCTAGGCCGATTCCGATTTCCGATTTTCTTTGAGTTAGGCCAGCCGATACCGAGTTTAGCCGATTCCTATTTCATTTTTTCTAACCACTTTACAGCACACACATATTTATTTTCTATCTTTTCTTTAATAGAACATGTTAGAACAGATAATGGATCACTATGAAATAGAACTATATCAATGACTCCTGGTGTGGGACATTCACACACATCTAAAGGTCAATGTTAGAACCATTTCCTTCTCTTCACGTCCAATATCAACTAAAGAAATGTGATTTGGGTTGTTGGTGTGGTCCCTCCACGCCCTACTCTTTCCTTGCAGCTGTTGCATATTGCAAACTTGTTATCTTCTGCACCCACGCTGAAGAACCCCAAACAGCTGACATGTTGCAGGTTAATTCACCAGGTTCCTACATGTGGGAGAATAGCGCCGACACGCCTTCACACCGCGAGCGGGTACACGCCACACACGGCGGAGAAGTTGAGAGAAAGGAAGAAGAGAGCGTGCTGTGGCGTCCGTGTGTGCGTGCGTCCTTGAGAACTGTAACTGGTAGAACTTATGTTGGCAGTTAATTGGAGCGTTGACCGGCATGAAATCAGCATATGTCAGACTGACCTGCCGGTCGCCGGTCATGGCCGAGCACGTGAAAACCGGCCAATTCCGGTCACGGCCGGTCTATCGGTGCATCTCTACTGAGCACTCATGTGCCAGACTGCCAGTAGGCTCCATTTATTTAAAATCAAACATTGCAGTTGGTGCTAAATGAAGCGTCTGTCATGGTGTGATTGGTTATGTCGCTGTCAGTCCCCTGCTGATCGTGGTTACGTGTCAGTTAAACTTCTCATCTCCAATCCTGTCTGTATTTGTGAGAAGTGCCGCTGTCCTGAGTTGAAAGCCTACTCTACGGCTTTATTATGGAGTTATTAGGAGTGTGTGTTCGTGTCGGCCGTTGTCCATTTCCTAAGGTTCTGAAATGCAAACATTTTTGACTACTGTTTTTTTTTTAAAATGCGTGCACCCGTGAGCACCCACGGAGAAAAACATGAATCGGCGTCTATGGTGGGGAGTGTGATAGAGCGAGGGAGAAGTGAGAGAGTGACGGCGATAGCTTCGGAGCGAGTAGTGACTCTAGAGTCATAGTGAGAGAAACAAAGTGTCTCCCCTGTTCTTTCTGACCACGGTGGGAGATCTGGAGCAGGAGAAGTTAACCCTCTCCTTGATTTCATGTTGTTGATGGAGAAGGAGAACAAGGAAATGAGTCGGGGAAAATGCAAAGCTACCAAGCCACAGCCGTGTAGTTATATTTTTCGAGAGGTGCACGTCAGGCTACGGTGTAGGGTCCGACCCAGACGCATGAAACGTCCTTTAAGCAGCGGTTTACTTCGGAAACCGGACAGAACTCATAACGTCAAATCTACGGATCCCGTCAGAGGCACAAACTCGACCTCATGCTCCACAAATGTTTTTTTCTGTTTCAATCAAATCAAACATTTCGCAGCATTTTATATTTCTTGAAAAGCGACTGTTTGTAGGTGTACCTGCAAAGTGTTTTTTTTTAATTAAATGCATGGTTTTCATTGAACAGCCCTTCCATTCATCCATCCATCCATTCATCCATTCATCCATCCATTCATCCATTCATCCATTCATTCGTTCATTCATTCATCCAGTCACATCCACCCAGGGATGTTGTGTTCTGCCAAGAGTAGTGGAGGTAGTTTCCTTTTTCTGTGTGGAGTCCGTAGACTTTGCTGCCTGTGAGTGTGAATCATTCGTGAAGCTGCCTCCGTCCATCGAGTACCTTTTTACTGACACCGTTCCCCCAAAACAACGCTGCCAAATTGGTCTTGAAAAAGCCAAAAGTTTTCTGACATTCTCTGTGTATAAGTGGTTTAAGTGTATCACATGTTTAAACCTCATCCCCGTTAATGTTACATTGTGTTTTTAACAAAAAAGAATCCTGTTTGTTAAAGTGTTAATGATATATGCAGAAGAGTTATGAAATAAACTGAAACAAACTCACGTGTGGTTGCATTTCATTGTTGGTCCACTTGATGTAGACGTATTCTGTGTTTTTCAGACTCAAAACATCTCTTTTAGCAAAGATTGTTCATATTTGATTAAACACATTCATTCGAGGATATTAATTCATTGAAGTCTGAGGGCATTTTCACATATCTTCTTAAATTTACCTTTTTACGGCTATGTTCGCACTTGGCATCTTTTAAAAGCGCTCAGGAGAGCGTTGTCTCTATTTAGAGAGACAGCAGTAGAGAGTAGTATGTAGAGAGACAACAGTAGAGAGTAGTATGAAGAGAGACAACAGTAGAGAGTAGTATGAAGAGAGACAGCAGTAGAGAGACAACAGTAGAGAGTAGTATGAAGAGAGACAACAGTAGAGAGTAGTATGAAGAGAGACAGCAGTAGAGAGACAGCAGTAGAGAGTAGTATGTAGAGAGACAACAGTAGAGAGTAGTATGAAGAGAGACAGCAGTAGAGAGACAACAGTAGAGAGTAGTATGTAGAGAGACAACAGTAGAGAGTAGTATGTAGAGAGACAGCAGTAGAGAGTAGTATGAAGAGAGACAACAGTAGAGAGTAGTATGTAGAGAGACAGCAGTAGAGAGTAGTATGAAGGCAGCTTTATTTGTATAGCACATTTCAGCAACTTGGCAATTATGAAGAGAGACAACATTAGAGAGTAGTACGTAGAGAGACAACAGTAGAGAGTAGTGCGTAGAGAGACAACAGTAGAGAGTAGTACGTAGAGAGACAACAGTAGAGAGTAGTACGTAGAGAGACAGCAGTAGAGAGACAACAGTAGAGAGTAGTACGCAGAGAGACAACAGCAGAGAGTAGTATGAAGGCAGCTTTATTTGTATAGCACATTTCAGCAACTTGGCAATTATGAAGAGAGACAACATTAGAGAGTAGTACGTAGAGAGACAACAGTAGAGAGTAGTGCGTAGAGAGACAACAGTAGAGAGTAGTACGTAGAGAGACAACAGTAGAGAGTAGTACGTAGAGAGACAGCAGTAGAGAGTAGTATGTAGAGAGACAACAGTAGAGAGTAGTATGTAGAGAGACAACAGTAGAGAGTAGTATGTAGAGAGACAACAGTAGAGAGTAGTATGTAGAGAGACAACAGTAGAGAGTAGTATGTATAGAGACAACAGTAGAGAGTAGTATGTAGAGAGACAACAGTAGAGAGTAGTATGTATAGAGACAACAGTAGAGAGTAGTATGTAGAGAGACAACAGTAGAGAGTAGTATGTATAGAGACAACAGTAGAGAGTAGTATGTAGAGAGACAACAGTAGAGAGTAGTATGTAGAGAGACAACAGTAGAGAGTAGTATGTAGAGAGACAACAGTAGAGAGTAGTATGAAGAGAGACAACAGTAGAGAGTAGTACGTATAGAGACAACAGTAGAGAGTAGTATGTAGAGAGACAGCAGTAGAGAGTAGTATGTAGAGAGACAACAGTAGAGAGTAGTATGTAGAGAGACAACAGTAGAGAGTAGTATGTAGAGAGACAACAGTAGAGAGTAGTATGTAGAGAGACAACAGTAGAGAGTAGTATGTAGAGAGACAACAGTAGAGAGTAGTATGTATAGAGACAACAGTAGAGAGTAGTATGTAGAGAGACAACAGTAGAGAGTAGTACGTAGAGAGACAGCAGTAGAGAGTAGTATGTATAGAGACAACAGTAGAGAGTAGTATGTAGAGAGACAACAGTAGAGAGTAGTATGTAGAGAGACAACAGTAGAGAGTAGTATGTAGAGAGACAACAGTAGAGAGTAGTATGAAGAGAGACAACAGTAGAGAGTAGTACGTATAGAGACAACAGTAGAGAGTAGTGCGTATAGAGACAACAGTAGAGAGTAGAATGAAGGCAGCTTTATTTGTATAGCACATTTCAGCAACAGGGCAATTATGAAGAGAGACAACAGTAGAGAGTAGTATGTAGAGAGACAACAGTAGAGAGTAGTATGTAGAGAGACAACAGTAGAGAGTAGTATGAAGAGAGACAGCAGTAGAGAGTAGTACGTAGAGAGACAACAGTAGAGAGTAGTATGAAAGACCGATATGCCGAGGCCCAAACTGTAAGTGAGAAAGCTATATGAGACATGCAGTCAAAATATTTGACTCTCTTAACCCTCCTGTTGTTCTCGGGTCAAATTTGACCCATCTTCAAAAACTTTCTATATCAGAAATTTGGGTTTCTTTCAACCAAATTTTCAAAAGAAATAACGTGGATGGCTCCCTACAAGGCTCTTTACAAGTTTTATTCAATTTCACATTTCTTTTACAAATGGACGTTGAAAAAACTGTCTTCAAAAACGTGAGTAAAAAAAACGCAAAAATATCAAAAGGTGCAGAAAAAAATGACAAAAACTTTGGTGGAAAAGCAACAAAAGTGTCGAAAAAGTTTAAATTTTGACCCAATAAAAACCAAAAGGTGCATGATTGACAAGAAAACAACACAAGGGTTAAATAAAAGCATGTTAATGACCTAAACATGTCTGGCCGGTCAGTGTAACTTAGGTCATTCGATTTTCATTTCATAAACCTTAAAAATAAAAAAATTATTGGTTATTTGATTTTCGTTTTAAAATACAAAATTTGAAATTGAAATACAAGGCGTTTTTTTTTCCTTTTCATGGTCAAAAGGGGATGACAGATATTTAAAAATATGTCTTGATATTCATTTTCTATTTCAAATCACTCGAAAATAGAATTGAAAAAAGTTTTTTTTTTTAAGCCCACCCGACCAAGCGCGTTTACTTAAAGCGCTAAAGGGACGGCGATAGTCCCGACCAAGAGCGTTTACTTATAGCGCTAAAGGGACGGCGATAGTCCCGACCAAGCGCGTTTACTTATAGCGCTAAAGGGACGGCGATAGTCCCGACCAAGCGCGTTTACTTATAGCGCTAAAGGGACGGCGATAGTCCCGACCAAGCGCGTTTACTTATAGCGCTAAAGGGACGGCGATAGTCCCGACCAAGCGCGTTTACTTATAGCGCTAAAGGGACGGCGATAGTCCCGACCAAGCGCGTTTACTTATAGCGCTAAAGGGAGGGCGATAGTCCCGACCAAGCGCGTTTACTTATAGCGCTAAAGGGACGGCGATAGTCCCGACCAAGCGCGTTTACTTATAGCGCTAAAGGGACGGCGATAGTCCCGACCAAGCGCGTTTACTTATAGCGTTAAAGGGACGGCGATAGTCCCGACCAAGCGCGTTTACTTATAGCGCTAAAGGGACGGCGATAGTCCCGACCAAGCGCGTTTACTTATCGCGCTAAAGGAGACCTTTGGCGTCAATAAGAACGACAAAGGCACCTGACCAAACGTCCATATTTTAGGAGATGGGTGTGAGAATGTGTTGGCCAGGGAGGCTAGCTAGTTGCTTTTAGTCTGAGTCTGTAAGATAACCAAACTTAATTTAAATATAACATGCAAAATGGGAAATAAATGTTAACGTTACATATAAAATAAAGATCACTGAAATAAATAAAAGTATTTTGATTTTTTGATTTTAACATCAGCTACTCTTCGTGTTGTCCACACAAAACATCAAACTTTACAACAGATAAGACATTTTCAGACATTTTCAGACCATTTGATATAAAAATAAGAGCAGTGTGAAAAGACTTCCTTTCTCCCTTTTCACTAGGCCCTGTTCCAAAAATGAATACTGTTTGGTGTCTGCTTAATTCTTAATTTCACTGTAATGTTGTAGGTTGTTTTAGTTTGTTACATTATTATTTGACATAGGCCTGTTCAGCAGGTTTTATGGGTTCATAGTGTTGTGCTATGGCTCTGCCTGTGATGTGGAGGGGGGTGGGGGGGGGGGGGGGGGGGGGTTAGCTCAGCTGCTCACCAGCTTAATCAGGGAGAGTGGATGCAGGTTTGCCTCATTAGGTCCTTTCTGTAGG
This sequence comes from Zingel zingel, assembly GCA_023566125.1. Lineage (NCBI taxonomy): Eukaryota > Metazoa > Chordata > Actinopteri > Perciformes > Percidae > Zingel > Zingel zingel. The sequence goes on along the minus strand of CM042331.1, from coordinate 30,564,055 downwards.
GAGGGGCTGGGCAATCCTAAGGTGAAGAACAATAGGTAAGATAGTTCTGCAGTAAATGACATGTTTATAATATTCAGGGTGCCTATTGTAGTGGGTGCACATATATGCATAAATAGTAATGTTGGCAGTAACTGATCTATCCAATTGTAATGATGCTTTGAGAAACTTAAGTGTAATCACCCTATAATCACCTGTACAGGTGGTAGGGTCCAATTAGGGGAGGCTGAGTTAAAAAGGGCTTCAGAAGACGAAGGCTCGGGGAGCTTGGCAGCTTGAAGAGGTTGTTGGTTTGGTTGTGGTGCGGCTATGGGGGGGACCCCATTTAAAATCTTTTGCCATGTCTAACAGCACATCAGAGTAGGAATCCAAAGTCATTTTACCCTGTGCTGAAAGCAACACTGGTACATTAGTGCTGTTGCTTTGGAAATGACAACATCCGGTCTCAGAATATATATATATATATAAAAAAAAGGCTTTTTTTCGTTTCGGTTTTCTAGTGATTTTATTTTTTGTTATATGAAATAGAAAATGAAAATCAAAGCATGTTTGTTTAATGTCTCTCATCCCCTTTTGACCATGAAAAAGGAAAAAAAACGCCTTGTATTTCAATTTTCAAATTTTGTATTTTACAAAGAAAATTATTATTTTATTTTATTATTTTTTAATACCTGTTTATGAAATGAAAATGACCGAAAGATACACTGACCCTGGCCCTTAGTGGAGTTGAGTTTGACCCCTCTGAGTTAAACAGTAATATCTGATATCACGTGTGTTTGTGTCTTTAGATATATTGCTGTATTTTCCCGGTGTTGTGTAGCCAACGTTCTTTATTAACTAAGATAGTTTTAATAAAGTCAGGATGAGCTAACGTAGCAGAGTTTCTTCTCTCTTGATCAGATGGATGTTATCTGATCAGCGTCCGGTGTAGATGAAATCTGAGGAGGGACCAATACACAATAATTAGGCACAAAGATATGTGACAAGACATAGATATGTTATAGGACAAGACATAGACGTGTTATAGGACAAGACATAGATATGTTATAGGACAAGACATAGATATGTTATAGGACAAGACATAGACATGTTATAGGACAAGACATAGACATGTTATAGGACAAGTATGTTCAGCATATTATATATATGGTTGTGATAGTCCAACAAGAGATGTGTGGATAAAAAGATACAAATACCTATCAGAATCGTTTTATTCTCATTGTGCAAAATGAACAAGGACATTTTTATCAGCAGTTCACCCAGTATTATAAATCTAAAATACAAGAAATAAACAGCAAAACAACAAATTAGAAAGAAATATGACCACAAAATGTATATATGCGAGTTAGAAAGAAATATATACACAAAAATAGAAAGAAATACACACACTAAAAGTACTGGTTATTGCACATGGTAACCAGTACTTTGTAACCAGTTATTTCTTTCTAACTCTGTGTGTATATACTAGAGATGTTCCGATACCGACTCCGTTACGTATCGGCAAGTACTGGAGTTAATGCACCGATCAGATACCACGTAATAAAGCCCTAAAGAAAATCTACGTTAAAGTAGTTTATTTACGTTCTTTTTCCATAACTGACTGTCAAACTGCAGAATAAAAGAAAGTTCTGGCATTCATTGTTCATGTTTCATAAAAAGTTTAACCTGAGCCAGACCGACAACAAAGATAGAAATCATATCACATCATACAGGGATAGTAGTATACAGCTGTTATACATCATATCATCATACAGGGATAGTAGTATACAGCTGTTATACATCATATCATCATACAGGGATAGTAGTATACAGCTGTTATACATCATATCATCCATACAGGGATAGTAGTATACAGCTGTTATACATCATATCATCCATACAGGGATAGTAGTATACAGCTGTTATACATCATATCATCATACAGGGATAGTAGTATACAGCTGTTATACATCATATCATCCATACAGGGATAGTAGTATACAGCTGTTATACATCATATCATCCATACAGAGATAGCAGTATATAGCTGTTAAAACATAATTAAATATATGACCCACTGGTATCGGATCAGTACTCGGTATCGGCCGATAGGCACGTTTAGGTATCAGAATCGGTATCGGGAAGCAAAAAATGGTATCGGACCATCTCTAGTATATTCTGTACATTTTGTCTGTATATTTCTTTCCAGTTTATTTTATTTCTTGTCTTTCAGATTTATAATTCTGGGTGAACTGCTGCTAAACATGTCACGACTCTGTGCCAGAGTGTGCATAACTGCAGTTTATAGTTATTATTACAATCTGTCTTTTGAACAGTTCACACATTCAACATGACAAACGATGAGCCAGAAATGATGCCGTTTCAGATTATATCCATTAGATGGAGCCATTGGCTCATTTTATGTTTGATTCAGACATGGAGGCTGAAAGCACAACTAGGCCTAAATATATCACAGTGATTCAAATCACAAATGTTCAAAAAAAAATCATCAAATGCTTATTTTTTTTTACAGGGAAATCCAATACTTATTTACAATGCAGTCAAAATGTGTAATCTGCAGCCACAAAGCCTGATTGTACAGACTCTGAGAGGACTACTCTGTTTGACTTTTTCATTTATCTTTTAACATCTGTATTTAGTTTCCAGAAGTCTGTTAGCTGATGTTATTTTACTAAGAGATGATCTGAGAAGACACTTTAAACTTTTCATGAGATGCTTTCAAAGGTGAAGATACGTATATAATCTTTTTTTGTTTTGGAGTCACAGCTCTAAAAATATTACTTTATTACCTTTTTTTTACAAGTTTATTGGAAAGCTTTTCCCTCTGTATTATGCAAACAATAATTCTCTTCTCTCCTAAACAATAATAACTTGATATTTTTCACCTTGATGAAAGCAATCCAAAATGAGAAGTCAACTCATCTTTACAGTTACATTTAAAGTTTTTTAAAAGCCATTCTGAAAATAAATGAATCAACACTAGTTTGATATTGCATTGAGTGCACAATACAAACATTGTAAATGAAAATATGTAAAAAAGACGTTTTTGCAAAAGAACCAAATATAATCAATACGTTCACAATGAATTCAATGGCACGTTCGTGCAAAAAAAGGGCACCCACGTCACATTCTTGTAACGTTCTGAGACGCTCTGACGCGCTGACAATCAGCCAATGGAAGAGCGGGAACCGCACAGCTAAATTTGCATACTCGGGGTTTAAGAAAGAGCAGCGTAGCGGTTTTTGTCACACAGTTATCGGTGAACACCAGAATTGTAACCATGCCTGAACCAGCAGTGAAAGCAGCCAAGAAGGGATCTAAGAAAGCGGTGACAAAGACCGCCGGCAAGAAGGACAAGAAAAGGAGAAAGACCAGGAAGGAGAGCTACGCCATCTACGTTTACAAGGTGATGAAGCAGGTCCACCCCGACACCGGCATCTCCTCCAAGGCTATGGGCATCATGAACTCCTTTGTGAGCGACATCTTTGAGCGCATCGCCGGTGAGGCCTCCCGTCTGGCTCACTATAACAAGCGCTCCACCATCACCTCCAGGGAGATCCAGACCGCTGTGAGGCTGCTGCTCCCCGGGGAGCTGGCCAAGCACGCCGTGTCTGAGGGCACCAAGGCCGTCACCAAGTACACCAGCTCCAAGTAACCATCTCGCTACCGAAATCCCACCAAACCAACGGCTCTTTTAAGAGCCACACAATTCTTCTTTAAGAGCAAAGCTTCTTTCAATTATGTTTAAACGTAAGTTGTGCTATAGTATAACTATCAGGCTTTGATTTCAAGTTATTATGGCTGAAAAGGTGAGCCATGCAGTTCTGGCATTGGAAGCCCGTGTATCTTAATTATTACAGTCTAACTTGAGTCTCAAACAATATAATAAAACATAAGTTATATTCAATTAATCATGTTGTCCGGTCAAATCTGACCCATTTTCAAAACGTTTCTATATCAGAAATGTGGGATTTCTTTCAAAGAAATAACGTAGATGGTTACATACAACGCTCTTCGCAAGTAAAATAAATGATCAGGTCACTACTTTCATTTGATTTGGGTGTATTTATTCAATTTCATAGCAATTAAAGAAAATAATTGATGAAATAACATTGAAAAGTGCTTCAAAAGGGACAAAAGCATCTATGAATGTGTCGAGAAAACGGCAAGACATTAAAAGACCTAATTCTTGCTATATATATATTTATCATTTATTATATATCATATATTATATATCATATTATATATCATATATATTATATATATATATATATCATATTATATATCATATATATATTATATATCATATATATTATATTATATATATATATTATATTATATATATATATTATATATTATATTATATATATATTATATTATATATATATATTATATTATATATCATATATATTATATCATATATATTATATTATATATCATATATATTATATTATATATCATATATATTATATTATATATATATATATCATATTATATATATATATATATCATATTATATATATATATATATCATATTATATATATATATATATCATATTATATATATATATATCATATTATATATATATATATATCATATTATATATATATATATATCATATTATATATATATATATATATCATATTATATATATATATATATATCATATTTTATATATATATATATATCATATTTTATATATATATATATCATATTTTATATATATATATATATATCATATTTTATATATATATATATATATCATATTTTATATATATATCATATTTTATATATATATCATATTTTATATATATATCATATTTTATATATATATATATATCATATTTTATATATATATATATATCATATTTTATATATATATATATATCATAGTTCAACTATGAGCAGTATTGCTTTTGATTATCAGTCTCAAATACTTTATTTTTGTGAAAGTGTCTTACCATGTTTTTATTTGGTGTTGGTATAAACGGGTTTTTGCTATTAGGAAGTGGGGTTTTATTTTATTTCATACACGTATACATGGTTTTTAACAAGGATTTCCCTCAATATTAATTACATTATTTTGCTACACAAATAAGTAATAAACATGTCCAAATATTGTGATTTAACTGTATACGTTTCTCCAGCCTTGGTGAAGAATTGTGCCATTTTTGGCTCTCAGTCCATGGGTGTTGAATGAAAGCAGTTGAGTGCTAAATGTCTATTTTGAATTTTACCTTATTTTTAACGTCTTGGATTCTCATATTTATTTAAATGTTAAATCATAACACCGTTTTGTCAGAGTGAACATGAGAACAACTCCACCGTCATGTTACGCTTATGATAAAGTCTTGATTAATTGAATATGTCCAAAAAAAATGCAAAAAAAAGAAACATTTTCTCCTTAAATGTTATGAGTGAGAAGTGTATTTATAGAAAAAGAAAGATTAACCTTATGAATCCCAAATTATTCGCCCATTGTCACAAAGGGAGCTTCCCTTTCTATGGTTAGAAAAACATTTGCTGCTCAGCTGTCTTCAATTACGTCCGCAGAATTATTTTTTCCTTCTTAAACAAACTGACAATATTTTATTTGCTCTTTTTCTTTATATTACCTACATTTGCATGAAATGAAATTACCTTTCTATAACTCTTCGAAAATCATTTCTAAATACATATTTTAAACTGTATCAAATATAAATCTACTGTAGTTAATCCGTGTGTGTGGTTATGTGTTTAAATGTGTGTGTATAGTTAATCTTATGTTATGGTTTTGTATTATTGCAGTAATATCCTGCACTGTCTTTCCTTTTTTCCCCTTTGTTTGGTTCTCCTGATGTTTCTTGTGCCAACATTTTGAATACATTTGACCAGAGTAAACCGGTCCAAACCGGTTAGAAGCAGCGGGCTGAGCAGAGGCTGCCTGTCTTCAGCTACGTCCGCAGAAGGGCTTTATATGTCGACGCTCTCCGCTGCTGGTCATCAGTTAACAAACTAGACTCTGACAGAATGAGTGGTCGCGGAAAGGGAGGTAAAGGACTCGGGAAAGGAGGCGCTAAGCGTCACCGTAAAGTTCTCCGTGATAACATCCAGGGCATCACCAAACCCGCCATCCGCCGTCTGGCTCGCCGCGGCGGAGTGAAGCGCATCTCCGGTCTGATCTACGAGGAGACCCGCGGTGTGCTCAAGGTCTTCCTGGAGAACGTGATCCGTGACGCCGTCACCTACACCGAGCACGCCAAGAGGAAGACTGTGACCGCCATGGATGTGGTGTACGCTCTGAAGAGACAGGGCCGCACCCTGTACGGCTTCGGAGGCTAAATCAACGACGACACAACGGCTCTTTTAAGAGCCACACACTTCTCCTCAAAGAGCCTGATTCTGTAACTTTTAAAAATTAATACAGATACACATAAACCAAAATAACTTCTGTTTAGTCCATATATCATATTTAGCTGCGACTGTTTTTAATTACGAAGTTGTCTCAGTCCAACAGAAAGCTGCAGTAGAGATAATTACATTAATACTTGATATGCAGTCTAAGGCAAGGGTGTCAAACATACGGCCCGTGGGCCAGAACTGGCCGCCAAAGGGTCCGATCAGGCCCACTGGATGACTTTGCAAATTGCAGAGAAGTCATTCATTTCACTTCCAAATCTCCTATCTTGCAGAATTTCCAAGTTCTTTTTCTGTAACTTTGACTTTAATCTTGGAAAGGCTTATGTTTGTTTTCTCTGAATATCACCCCGCTCTCCCTGGCCTGTAACATTATTTTTTTTCTACGATGGCCTTCGATGTATTCGTAGCAGAAGCAACTTGTCACCATCAAACTGACAATCCTTTGGGTCCCAAAGGATTGACAGCAGCAACAAAAACATGCTTCAGGCACTTGTGTGTGTGTGTGTGTGTTACTGTTGATCCGATACGAAGTTAATTCTGGGCCAATATTGCCGATAACTATACGATCGATACTTTTTAACCTCCTGTTGTTCTCGGGTCAAATTTGACCCAATTTCAAAAAGTTTCTATATCAGTAATTTGGGTTTCTCTCAACCACATTTTCAAAAAAAAAAAAAGTAACGTGGATGGTTCCCTACAACGCTCCTTACAAGTAAAATAAATTATCAGTTCACTACTCTTATTGAATTTGGGGGTTTTATTCAATTTTATAGCATTACAAAAAAAATAATTGATTAAAAAAACGTTGAAAAAAAAAGTGGCTAAAATGCCAAAAAGCTTCTTAAACTTGGGGGGGGGGGGTATGAAAACATAAAAAAAAGTGACAAAAAAACATCGGAAGTAGTGACAAATAAACTTGGCTAAAAGTGTCCAAAAACACGACCAAAATGTTGAAAAAAGACATTTTAATTATAACTTTTTACCAAGAAAAACCAAAAGGTGCGTGGTCGACAGGAAGACAACACAAGGGTTAATAATTAAAATGGATGCATCATCATTTTTCTCCTTTTGGATTATTAAGGTCAAACTGAGGACAGAACAATCACACGCTTGTATACATTAGTTGTGTTACCGCTGTATCTCACAGCCTTTTTACAATTTATACAGCTAGCCGTTGTGTCTTCTTTGGCCTGAAAATATAGCCACACTTCCTCTTCCTCCTCTGCCATTCTTCTGTGGTATCTGAACAGTTCATAACTTTATATACATTTGTACTTAAGATTTTCTTGTAAGGGATTCCTTTGACCCTTACCCTACTTTTAATGAAACATCTGGAAACTGTTAACATGAGCAGAAGAGCCCTCTTGGACAGAAGAGTCCTTATTTGGAGATGTGCCAGAAAAGAAGGTATCATTGGTCAGTTCTGACCCAATCATGTTAATGCAATGCACAGAATATATACCATATGCACACAAAGAAAAGGCAGAACGACTTATTGGAAGAATTGGGTTGGTTGTTCTCCAAACTCTCTGCAGGAGTTTGTTAAATTGGTACTGAAAATCTTGAATTAGAATAAAACCTTTTATAATCAAGAACAGTGTCGGCGGATTCCTCTTCATACAGCATCACAGCATTACTATTAAAAGTCACCACACTTCTTCTTTTTTTTTTAATAGAGCTTCATTAACGGTAGCCTACACTGTGTAGGAATTTCTCCCATCTAGCGGTGAAATTGTATTTTGCATTCAAACGAATAGCGCTCTCTAGCGCCTCGCTTTTTCAAATGCGCGTTGCAGCTACGGTAGCCGTTCACGTTGCCTTTTTAATTCGCTTTTTTTGGCGGCGAGGATTCCTTCTCCTGTGGCTCGGCATAAGTCTGATCCTCCATTATGAACTAAAGGGCAGTGACCAGCGCCTCTCACTGATTCCTTCTCCGTTTCAGCTGGTTTCAGTCACGTGACGCTGGCTCTCTACGAACACGCGTTGTGGATTAGCTAGACAGGTCGGCTAGCGCTGTATGTCCCTCTCAGCCATTTGAGTTTTTGTAAATGGCGGAACGACATGGAAGCCTCCTCGGACTTGCCCGTCCAATGTAAATACAGATAAGAAATTCTTCCCTTACGAGAAGTCAGATCATTGGCAGAGGTACTTTTACACCAATGAGGACATATTTATGAATGAAGACATGGATTTTAGCTAATACAATATATATCTATATATCAATCTATAAATGTTATACAATATGTCATTATTAAAGTTATCTATTTGTGTTTTTAATTCAGACATGATTTCATCATCTGATCTTTTCTTCATCTGTTTTAAGTTATATTGTTCCTTTAAAGCTTTATACTTCATATTTTTAATCTTATTTATTTCTCTACATTTAAATCTAAAGAAATCTCTGTTTAATATATGTTTTAATAATTCACATAATTCAATATTAGATTTAGTTAAATATTTTAGGTGTGAGATTTTATGAATTTCTTGTTTTAATTCTATTAATAAATCAGGATCCTTCAGGCACTGAGAGTTTAACCTCCAGAAGCCCCTGATTTCAGAGGATTCAGAGGACGAGACTGTTTTAACTAATAGATGATCAGAGAAGTCATTAATTACTGTACCATAATGCAAACATTTTTAAATGATTAGATACACAAATTCGGTCAAAACGAGTCTTTGTCTTGTGGTCAAAGCGGGTGAATTGGACCCCGACAGGAGAAATATCGCGACACACATCGATTCATTTAACTTCATCACATATTTCTTTTAAAAGCTTACCTTCAGTCCCTAATTTAAAGACATTGGGACTAACTATGTCATTTTCGTCAGTAATTGTATTAAAATTACCACACAGAATAAGTTTGTAGCCAACAGTCAAAAGCTCTCTAACCCTTAAATAGTTGAGATTTTCTAACTCTTTCAGGAGCAGTGTACACATTTATGACACAATATTTTTCACCCCTATAATAACAATCAATCATAATTAATCTACCTGGGATTATATCTCTTCTTTGTATTACAACAACATCATTCGTTTTAAAGAATATACCAACACCATCAGCTTTGCTTTCCCCAATAGATATTACACTCAATCCTTTGTTCCACATATTACACACATCAGCGACATCATTATAAGTGCTCAGTCTGAGCTCCTGAGTACACAGGATATCAAAGTCAGTGTCTAAAAGATATTTCAATTTCTTAACTCTGAAAGCATTCGACTGGATGCCGCGAGCGTTCCAGGTGGATATTTTAAGACAGGACATGGTGGTTTGGGGAAAAAGCTAAGTCTATGGCGTCGGTTTGTCGTCCAGGCGTTTATTATCTTTTTTATAGGTTATAGTACGAGATCTTTTGTTTTTAACTTCCTCAAAGGGAAGCTCATGCTGGGACTCTGGAATAGGGAAATCTGGCGTCGGGGAGAATGAGCCAGAGTTACTGTCACAAGAAGCACTGTCAACGTTATCACGGGAGGGCCGCGGGGTGCTGACTCGCTGACCGACTGTCAAACCAGTCGAGCTGAAGTCAGAACTGGGACTCTCACTAGCACTTTCATAGCTCTGCTCATTACCTTCATTATCATCGCTATCACTATCACTCATGCTTAGAATGCCACTGATCTTCAAATCATTCTCCTCACCTGATTGACGGCAGACCTCAGGAGGGGCGTTGCCGGTCTTCAGAGTAGAGGGTTGAGTGAGATGCTGCTGCTGGGTCGCTGGTTGTTGTAGCGGTCCTCCAGGCTGCTGGGTCGCTGGTTGTTGTAGCGGTCCTCCAGGCTGCTGGGTCACTGGTTGTTGTAGCGGTCCTCTAGGCTGCTGGGTCGCTGGTTGTTGTAGCGGTCCTCCAGGCTGCTGGGTCGCTGGTTGTTGTAGCGGTCCTCCAGGCTGCTGGGTCGCTGGTTGTTGTGGCGTCCTCCAGGCTGCTGGGTCGCTGGTTGTTGTGGCGTCCTCCAGGCTGTTGGGTCGCTGGCTGTTGTAGCGGTCCTCTAGGCTGCTGGGTCGCTGGCTGTTGTAGCGGTCCTCCAGGCTGTTGGGTCGCTGGCTGTTGTAGCGGTCCTCCAGGCTGCTGGGTCGCTGGTTGTTGTAGCGGTCCTCCAGGCTGCTGGGTCGCTGGTTGTTGTGGCGTCCTCCAGGCTGTTGGGTCGCTGGCTGTTGTAGCGGTCCTCTAGGCTGCTGGGTCGCTGGCTGTCTCTGCTTTTCTCCAGGCTGCTGGGTCGCTGGTTGTTGTAGCGGTCCTCCAGGCTGCTGGGTCGCTGGTTGTTGTTGCGGTCCTCCAGGCTGCTGGGTCGCTGGTTGTTGTAGCGGTCCTCCAGGCTGCTGGGTCGCTGGTTGTTGTGGCGGTCCTCCAGGCTGCTGGGTCGCTGGCTGCCTCTGCTTTTCTCCAGGCTGCTGGGTCGCTGGTTGTTGTGGCGTCCTCTAGGCTGCTGGGTCGCTGGCTGTCTCTGCTTTTCTCCAGGCTGCTGGGTCGCTGGTTGTTGTTGCGGTCCTCCAGGCTGCTGGGTCGCTGGTTGTTGTTGCGGTCCTCCAGGCTGCTGGGCTGCTGGCTGCCTCTGCGGTCTTCTGGGCTGTTGTTGGGGGTCACTGCGGGGAGGAGGGGCATCGGTGTTTCCCCGCTGAGCAAAGCTCTTAGTTCTGTTGGCGAAGGAACTTGGGCAGCTGAAAAATGTGTGGCCTTTTTCGCCACACAGGGATCACTCGCTCTCACTCCGGCAGCTATTGGCTTTGTGACCCAGACTCCCACATCGCCAGCACTTCACTGTCGGGCAATCCTTCACCTGGTGGTCGGTCGCTTCACAAATGAAGCATTTGGTAATCTGTCCAGTGTAAATGATGCGGCCGTTGTACGGACCCAGAGAGATGGAGTTTGGTATTTGAATGAGGTGGCCGGAGGTGTCAGTGTGTATACGGATTTTGTATTTCCTAACACCGTACCAAATGCCAAACTGGTCCAGAGGTTTATATACTGATTGGATGATGTCACAGTATCTTTGTAAATAAAGTTCAATGTCATGGTCGGCCACTCTGCCTGTCCAGAACTTTTTTTTACGATTGTTATCACGTCTACAGCCACTGACGACATTTCAACTTGTTAGATTTGGCGGAAGCGATTTCGAGGAAGCGTTGGAGGGGTGCTTCATGGTAAAATACCAACTCGAAATCTCTCCTATTCGGCAGGGCTATGAATGAATAAATGTCCGTAGGACTCACCCAAGATGTCTGGAATAACATTTCTTCTGCAACAAATTCTCTAGTGGGCGCAGGGCCGTCGCCTCTAAATTGCAGTCTTGCCCAGTGTGAGCCAAACTTCTCAGAGTAGGAAGCCATTTTCAGGCACACACAAAACGGACAGAGGAAGAGGGTTTGAGAGACAAACTCAGCCGAGTTTTCTTATGCCTCCCTTTCCTCTCCAGACATTTTTCGTTCAGTTGACATTAGATCGTTAGAAGCGATCTAACCTTGCCTTGTAAACAAACCGGGAACTATATTCTCAGACAGGCTTGCTGCAAAGCAAATCATTCCGCCCAAGTACTATATTCTTCCGCCTGAGAATATAGTTCCCGGTTTGTTTACGGTTAGAAGATGGCTGTGTCTCACGTTACCTTGTTATTTGTACATGCTGTGACTCTACAAATCACAACATGGAAATAGGAACATGTTGGCGTTATTTTGTCACTTATTGGGAGCAGTAGGATTACTGGAACCATTCACCTGCATGTTCTGTGCTAGGCTAAGCTACCGGTGGAGCCGTCAGACGGCGTTACAGCACGCACGGAGATGAGAAGGGTATGTATGGACTTATCTAACTCTGGGGGTTACGGTGAATAAGCTAAAGTCTCAATAAGTCAGCGTGTTCCTTTAACTGTATATGCTTTCAATGCCACTAATATTTTTCAAATGTTCCTGACCTGACAGACAGGAGACTTCAGGAGGAGCGTTTCGGGTCTGATGGGTAGAGGTTTGGGCGTGAGGCTCCTGCTGGGTCTCTGGTTCGCGCTGCGGATGTCCAGCTGCTGCTGATCATGCTGGGCGTCACACCGGATCAGAGAAGTCATTAATTACTGTACCATAATGCAAAATGTTAAAATGATTAGATACATAAATTCGGTCAATACGAGTCTTTGTCTTGTGGTCAAAGCGGGTGAATTGGACCCCGACAGGAGAAATATCGCGACACTCATAGATTCATTTAACTTCATCACATATTTCTTCTAGAAGCTTACCTTCAGTCCCTAATTTAAAAACATTGGGACTAATGTCATTTTCGTCAGTAATTGTATTAAAATCACCACACAGAATAAGTTTGTAGCCAACAGTCAAAAGCTCTCAAAGTCTTTTAAATAGTTGAGTTTTTCTAAGAGAGGAGACCCACCAGCCCGATAATCGTCCGTCGGACCGTCTGGCGAGGTCGGTGACTCGAGTCTGTTCGGTGTGTCCCGTGCCGTCGTCCGTCCGAGGAGCCGTCGGCCTTCATTTGGGCCGACCCGACATGTTCAGTCGGAGACAGGGCAGTCGGGACTCACCTGGAGATGGGGAGCTGATGAGCCTCTCAAAATCTGATGAAGATCTTTTAAACTGACCTTTGTTGATCTGAAATGAAGACAGATTCAGCAACTGCACGGACTATTTCTCTCTTACAGTTTTTTCTGATTGCTTAAGCACATTTTTTGTAACTATTGGCTATTTTTGCAAAACTCTACACACAAATAAGAAAACCTTTCACCCAATTATCAAAACATTGTAGTTCTCTTGCAAAAGCGCACACAGCTATTATTATAATATATTATTATATTAACTCTTCACACCTTCGTAAAAATGGTGTTTTCGTATCAAACAGTAAGCAAGTCATCATCTACTAAGCACACAATGTGCCAACTACACACTGATGGTATGAATACAAAACACATCTGGCTTTTGCTTTCTCTGTGTACAGATGTCAATTTCAGGTCATAGTGTCATGTAAACATACAAGGATCCAAACTTCAAGTATTAGTGTTTATTCACACTCATCAAAACCAAGACGAAGTCAGAACACAAAATAGTAATTTCACAAAAAAAAAACAAGTAAAAGACAATCAGCCTACATCATGTCGTCTTTCTGGGTCCGGCCACAAAATTTCGTCCACATCGCATGCGATATCCTCCAGTCCAAGGCACCGGGGAAAATATCTCCTTGAATGCCGTATCCAGGCCTGACATGATGCCTGGTCAATATCTCCACATGCCTCCTCCATTGCCTGTAACAGGGCTACCTGTTGATGAGGATGACGGTCGTACACTTTCCAGCACCAGGCAGAGAAGAACTCCTCGATGGGATTTAAGAATTGAGAGTATGGAGGGAGGTTGAGTGCCATGAAGAATGGGTGGTCTGTAAACCAGTTGCGGACCAAAGCTGCCCTATGGAAACTAACATTGTCCCATATGATGACCTATCGGGTATGCTCTGGTCTCTGAACAGTGAGCATGTCATGTAAGGTGTCCAGGAATGCAATAATGTGTGCAGTGTTGTATGGGCCTATGGTTGCATGATGGTGAACAACACCATTTAGGCTTATAGCTGCACACATGGTTATGTTACCACCACGTTGTCCTGGGACATTGATGATGGCACGGTGTCCAATAATGTTCCTGCCACGTCTCCTGGTTTTACTGAGGTTAAAACCGGCCTCATCTACAAAAAGTAGCTCATGTCCCATGGCATCTGCTTCTAGTTCCATCACTTTCTGGACAAGACAAAACAAATGCAACACATCAGGCCCATGCACAGCACTACAGTATGCACTTCCAAATTCAGAACCAATGGCACTATAGCTTACCTGCACATAGTCATATTGCAGTTGCTTTACACGTTCTGTGTTTCTCTCGAAAGGAACTCTGTAAATTTGCTTCATTCTTATTCTGTGGCGCGCAAGTACACGACTTAGTGCAGACATGCTTACACTGTGTATATTTTGAAAGATGGTGTCATTATCAATTATGCGCTGCTGTATTTCGCGCAGTCTTATTGCATTATTGGCAATCACCATGTTCACTATATGGGTCTCTTGCTCTGGAGTGAACATTCTTCCTCTGCCCCCAACATCTGGACGTCTAGCAATTCTGTAAAGTAACAATTTCAGTATTTTTGCATGTATGGTACTGTTGTGTTTCTCATTAGAGTATGGCAGTGCTACAAAGTACTTACCGAGTCTCATTTCGAAATGTCCTAATGATGCTTGCCACAGTGTAGCGGCTCAAATTAGGCTGAACCCGTTGGCCAGCTTCCATCAGGGTCATCCCATGGTTGATGACATGGTCCACTATTGTAGCTCTGATGTCATCAGTTATTCTATTTCTTACTCTTCTTACCCTCCCTCTTTCCCCTCCTCGTCCTCTTCTTGCTCCTCCTTGTCCTCTTCCTCTAACTTCCTCTAACCCTCTCGCTTCTTCAACTCCACGTCCTCTTCCTCCAACTTCTTCACCTCCCTCGGCCTCCTCGGCCTCCTCTTATTCTCACTCTTCTCACTCTTACTGCTCCTTCCATTGTACTCCACACAGACAGCTTACCTGTGGCTTATTTATAGTGCTTAGGCTGATTGCAAAGTGAACTAATTATCTGAAACAGTTTTCACATGTGAAAGTGTGCCAGACAGTTGGCAAAATAGTGTTAATGATAGCCATACATGTGTATGATTTTGCTAGGAGTGTGTTGGAAATTTGGTAATTGAGTGCAAGCAGTGAGTTGTGTTTAAAGTTCTGCAAAAAGAGTGTTGTGCAGTGAATTGTGCCCACAGTTTTGCAAAGTGTGTGTTACAAAATTGCAAACTGAGTGCAAAGCAGTGTTTGTGCTTTTAGTTTTGCAAACTCAGTGAGTGGTTTTGCTATACGTATTAATAGTTTTAGAAATTGTGCTACGAGAATCACGATTAGCGCTTAAGCATTCAGAAAAAACTGTAAAATGTTCTCAGGAACACGTTACGGTGAACTATTTTAGTCCAATATGTGATCGTATTCTGAACGAGCCGCCATGACGGTCTGGCTGTGAATTTCCGGAGAAAAAAGACCCACGTGACGCGTTCGTCCAATCAGCTGCCGGTTTTCAGTTTCTGGGAAACAATCGGACTGTTAATGGAAACAATACAGAGCAGCGCCGCCTGCTGTTATGGAGACGTTTTACGCGCAGAGCGTACGCTCAAGTCGGCGTCTCTTCGGTGAGTTCTGAGGCACTTTTGGACCTCGGGGACCCGACTGATCAGTCCGACTGGCTTTTCTGCCGACGGTCGGCCCGTCTGGTTGGTGTGTCGGGGCCTTAACTCTATCAGGAGCAGTTTACACATTTATGAACATTTATGAACATTTATGAATGAGACAATTTCATTTTGCCACTACACATAGCATTTCCAACAATGACAACAGTGATAGTGTCCACTGGCTACACAGCCGTCGTTGCACTTGTAGATGGTAAAACCTGTAAAACAATAGAAAATGTTGATTAAATAAACTTTTAAAACTTTGAATGACTTTCACCCTTGTGCTTAACTAAACACATTTAGCTCTTTCTAGCATTCTCCAGAACCAAATTGTAGCCCCAGTGTTTCCGCGGGCATTAAAAAGTCTAGAAAGTGTAGAATTATCAAAATCAAAATTTTAGTAGGCTTTAAAAAGTCCTAAAGTTCACTGAAGTATTGTGTTCTAGGTCTTAAATGATTTTAAACTGGTCTTTATTTGTCCTACATCCATGCAACACTACCTCTAATGCTTATTGAAATGTTTGTTTTGTAGCTCTTTTTTTCCGATAGTCCAAATATAGTTTGCTGTATACAGTATGTACAGATTATTATTATTACTCTGTGTTCAATTTGAATACATTTATTAACTTTACTATTGTGACACTGCATTTTGTTGTACTTTTAATATGTAGGTCTTAAATTTCATTCATTGTTCACCACAGTCATGAGGCGATACCAACATATATTTGTATTATATAGTCTGTACAAAAGACCGTCTATCAGGATTGATTGTGGGTGCATGTCGGAGGGTAGCGCTGTTGTTGTATTGGTCTATAGTTCTTTCACATTTAAGTAAGTTAGCTGGTAATTCCGATGTTTGAGTTGTCCACCTGTTAGCTAGTTTGCACGTGGCTGTTGATTTATAATGCAGATTGTTGGAAGCCCTTGCTCACGCTTGTATTTAGCTACATTATTGTATTATTATTGTATTATGCTGCAGTAGTTACATTGCATTGATATAGTGATTAATAGTGACTTTGTTGTTGTTGTTTGCTAGCCTATATGTACAGTTCCTATGCATTGTGTATGGTGGCCTTTACAGTGTTATTTATTTCTTTGCAGAACCACACATAACTACATAGCCATAATATAGCTACCCACGCCCATGTTTGTACTGTTGCTTTATGTAATAAAGCGTCAAAAGAGAGAAGTTGTCTCCGTCCGTGTTTTGGAAACCAGAATCAGCTTTAAATACAGTCCTACACTAGTCCTCACTAACATAGTCAGTTATTTCAATAAAACATGAGATATTTAATATCACATTGTATGTTTAACTGTGTTCCTGTAAATAAGGGACCAGCTTACAGAAGTCTCCCTTCTTTTCACAAAGAGGACACTTGTACTGAATCAGATAATCAGAAATACTTTAATAATCCCAGGGGGAAATTATTAAAATCACAGGTCGGTACCAACTGAGGCTCAGACTGAAGAGAAGAGGAAGAAATGATATATGCAACACAATGTTAGTAAAAGAAGCTTTAACTTTCAAATGTAGACAATTCTCAACTAAAGTCACATTAAAGAGACTACATGTCACTTCGTAGTGTTTCTGAAACTGTAATATTTCATTTAATGAAAAATATCATTATGAAGAACCTCACTCAAACACACACTAACTAACAAGCTAACGTTAGCATAATTTTGCTGACACACAGCTAACTGTCAGACTTAGCTAGCTTTACTCTGACAGGCTAAGCGCTAACGTTAGAATACTTTTGCTGACACACCGCTAACTGTCCGAGTTAGCTTAACTCTGACAGGCTAAGCTAATGTTAGCATACTTTTGCTGACACACATATAACTGTCCGAGTTAGCTTAACTCTGACAGGCTAAGCTAATGTAGCATACTTTTGCTGACACACAGCTAACGGTCAGAGTTAGCTTAACTCTGACAGGCTAAGCTAATGTTAGCATACTTTTGCTGATACACAGCTAACTGTCCGAGTTAGCTTAACCTGTCAGAGTTAAGCTAACGTTAGCATACTTTTGCTGACACACAGCTAACTGTCCGAGTTAGCTTAACCTGTCAGAGTTAAGCTAACGTTAGCATACTTTTGCTGACACACTGCTAACTGTCCGAGTTAGCTTAACCTGTCAGAGTTAAGCTAACGTTGGAATACTTTTGCTGACACACGGCTAACTGTCCGAGTTAGCTTAACTCTGACAGGCTAAGCTAATGTTAGCATACTTTTGCTGACACACAGCTAACGGTCCGAGTTAGCTTAACTCTGACAGGCTAAGCTAACGTTAGCATACTTTTGCCGCATAAAATTTTGCCTTTGAACTACAAAACCCACCCTGCTAACTAAAATCAATCACCAACCTGACATCAATAGCTGTAGATAGTAATATTTTTAAACAAGCCGTAACAGGCTAAATAACTATTATCAGTAGCTTACCTGGTAATTCCCGGTATTTGTTGCCGCCATCACTGGCAAAATGAAGGATGACTCTGGAAGTCAGAAGTGGTATGACCCAACTCTTCTCTCGTGACCTGCGATCGGGAGCGTGTCATGAGCGGCCACAGGGGGCGTGGCGTGAGTGACGTAATTCCCTGTGGGCGTGTCGTGAGCGGCTATCAAGGCAGTAAGCTTCTACTCGGAATGCGTAGCTCCTATGACGCCATTTTGATGCTAACAACCCATCACCTCCCGTTAGCATCCCATTGACTCCCATTCATTTTGACGTCACTCTGACAGCGAATGACTGTACATCTGAAGGATATATATATATATATATATATATATATATATATATATATATATATATATATATATATATAGCCTACATACATACATACATACATACATATAACTTTCATAAGCACATTTCAGTCATGTCTAGTTTAAACTACAGAAATTATAGTTAGTATACATCGACATTTGCGCTTTTTCCTCTCCAAAGTTAATCCATACAAACTTAATGGCAAAATGGGCAAATCAAAAATTGCATTTGAATTACCAAGCAAACTAATAATCTTATAACCACAACCATAACTAGCCTAGTTCTAAGTCTTCTCAATAGTTGGATTTATTTATTTTTTTATAGCCTACTTATTCTGGCACAGTGAAGACATTACTCAACATTTTTCACCCTGTACGGCTTCGGAGGCTAAATCAAAGATGACCCAACGGCTCTTTTATAGAACAAACTACTTCTTAAAGAGCGTATTTTCTGTAATATTTAAAAAAAAAACTATAAATACAAATATTGAACTGGATAACTCACAACATACTCCTAACTAAGTAATCCCCATATAATCAAATTAAGTTTTGACCCAAGTTGCCTTCCGTGTAACACACAACTTCAGCAGAGATAATGTTAAAGGGGAACTATGCAGTTTTTTTTAAGCTTAATTTACCATAACTGAACAGCTTTGGAGTCATTGGATTGGTTATATGACTTTTTTCGGGTTGAATGGTGGTCGTCTCGCTCCCCCCTAGCTCCTGTGAGCAGAAACACCACCCTCGCAACTTTGGGCCAGTGCCTTGCTTCACGGCACTGCACACATACGCCCATTCAGGAACCGGCTAACAAGGTAGCGATGGAGTTTTTCACACTATCGTCATGGCTGAGCCGGTAAAAAAGAAGCAGAAAGCTAGGAAAGCATCGTCAGAGGAACAGAGAAAGAGGAAACGGCAGACTGACCGAGAGAGGAGTCAGACACGAGGAAACATAGGAGCTGGGGGGGGGGGCTCTATAGAGAGACCTGTAGGGAGGGGGGCTCTATAGAGAGACCTGTAGGGGGGGGGGCTCTATAGAGAGACCTGTAGGGAGGGGGGCTCTATAGAGAGACCTGACAGCAAAAAGTGAAGAAATGGCCAAAACTGTACAGTGCCCATTTTATATAAGATACAACTTTATAATCCTACATTGGGGAAAATTCCTGAAAATACTAGTTCCCTGACCGGGAATCGAACCCGGGCCGCGGCGGTGAGAGCGCCGAATCCTAACCACTAGACCACCAGGGAAGGATGCATTAATATCGGGAGATGATGAGGAGTAACGTAGGTCAGCGTAACTAAAGCATACAGGCTTATATTTCAGTCTGTAGATTATATATTGTAAATATACCCACACACAAGTTAGCATTATCTAATACATATTGAAAGATCTTTATGAATCCCAAAGGGGCAATTCATTCATACAGTCTATCCCTGTAAATAATCATGGTGGTTATGTTTTAACCCTAGCCCATTTTACCCATGTACTGTTTCCCCTTATGTCCCCAAGTCCACTCCTCTATTATCTGATTTAATTTAAATAATCTAAATACTTTTACATGAGTGATTGTGTGGATGAAACACCAAATCATGAAAATAAGTATACTTGAATTTTTAACATTATATAAACACTGCTAGTACACAAATAATATCAAATAAACAGGGATGCTGTTGCAGTAGCAGATTGCCTACCTAACCTGATATAACTACGTTATCAACTGATAGGTAATTGTATGAGAATATGGAAGAGGAAGCATGGGCGTAAATCTGATCTAACAGTAGGGGGGGGGGGACAATAAACAAATAATACAGCCAGTTATACTCGTAGAGGACGTGTGTACACAAGCCACAAGAATACTTGCGTTCTCCGCATAAATATTAGGTTTGGTCTGGGACAGAGGATATATATTTAACTGAAGCAAACCCACTGATCAGCCACTTCAAACACAACTGGAGATCTTCAACATTAACCCTAATATCAGCTCACACACATAACGTTAGGCTTACCGCCGTGGTAGCGTTAGTTGTAGTGGGTGCATTTCTATCCAACAAGCTATTAAACAAGCTAGCTAACGTTACATTATATTACACTAACATAGCGAACTTTTTGTCATAACTAATTCATTAATTACTCAGCATCATTTCTACTTGAGAAAAGAACAACTTCATCCGATGTCTAATGTGAATAAGACAGCCTTGAACCGCATACTTACTACATTCCTGTCACTACCATATACTCTATATTATTACAGTCTATGGTCACTACCATAGACTCTATATTATTACAGTCTATGGTCACTACCATAGACTATTATTATTACAGTCTATGGTCACTATCATAGACTATTATTATTACAGTCTATGGTAGTGACCATAGACTCTATATTATTACAGTCTATGGTCACTACCATAGACTCTATATTATTACAGTCTATGGTCACTACCATAGACTCTATATTATTACAGTCTATGGTCACTACCATAAACTATTATTATTACAGTCTATGGTCACTACCGATGTGACTGTGAGTCGAGTGCAGATCCTAACGTATAGCAGGCAGTGGACCAAACCACTGTTAGGCAAGGGAGGGGGGACTCAAAATGCTTCTAAACTTAAAAAGCATTTTTAGGGGTTTGTATTGTTTTACTACTTACATAGATATCTTAAGTATACATCATTATGTTATTTACAACACACAGCATTGTTTTAATGATATTTCTAGGGGGGGACAACCCTGAGAAGGGGGGGGGGGGGTCCTGACCCCCCCGACCCCCCTGGGATTTACGCCCTTGAGAGGAAGTAAGGATCACAGCTCTGAGTTGGTTGTGTATCAGTTAGCGTTCATCAATGAAAATGCCTCGGTCAGCACCATCGCTGTTCTGTTGTGAAGGTTAAGGGTCCTTCCCTGTTTGCTGCTCAGCTGTCTTCAACTACGTCCGCAGAAAGGAATTTTTTCCCCTAAATTTATTTTGCATGAAATGAAATTGCCCTTCTATATCAAATATAAATCTACTGTAGTTAACCCGTGTGTGTGGTTGTGTGTTTAAATGTGTGTATAGTTAATCTCATGTTATGGTTTGGTATCCTGATGTTTCTTGTGCCAACATTTTGAATACATTTGACCAGAGTAAACCGGTCCAAACCGGTTAGAAGCAGCGGGCTGAGCAGAGGCTGCCTGTCTTCAACTACGTCCGCAGAAGGGCTTTATATGTCGACGCTCTCCGCTGCTGGTCATCAGTTAACAAACTAGACTCTGACAGAATGAGTGGTCGCGGAAAAGGAGGTAAAGGACTCGGGAAAGGAGGCGCTAAGCGTCACCGTAAAGTTCTCCGTGATAACATCCAGGGCATCACCAAGCCCGCCATCCGCCGTCTGGCTCGCCGCGGCGGAGTGAAGCGCATCTCCGGTCTGATCTACGAGGAGACCCGCGGTGTGCTCAAGGTCTTCCTGGAGAACGTGATCCGTGACGCCGTCACCTACACCGAGCACGCCAAGAGGAAGACTGTGACCGCCATGGATGTGGTGTACGCTCTGAAGAGACAGGGCCGCACCCTGTACGGCTTCGGAGGCTAAATCAACGACCTGATCTAACGACGACCCAACGGCTCTTTTAAGAGCCACACACTTCTTCTTAAAGAGCCTATTTTCTGGAATATTTGATAGAAACCATAAAGCAAACCTTTTCAACACACAATTAAGTCCCCGTACATTCAAATGTAAAGTTTCCGTGACAGAAATTGCCTTCAGTGTAACACCAGAGATAATGTAAAATACATGACAGACCATTTATACCACACTGGGGAAATCCCTGAAAACGCTAGTTCCCTGACCGGGAATCGAACCCGGGCCGCGGCGGTGAGAGCGCCGAATCCTAACCACTAGACCACCAGGGAAGCATGCAATTATACCGGGAGATGAGTAGTAACGTAGGTCAGGGGTACCTAAAGAGTATACATAGGCTTTAAAGCAAATAAAATAGGCTATAGAAAATATATTACTATACAGTCTTATATTAGTCTGTAGATTATATATTGTAAATAAATCCACGCACAAGTTAGCATTATCTAATACATATTGAATGATCTTATAAGACTTTATGAATCCCCAAGGGGTAATTCATTCATACACTCTATCCCTGTAAATAATCATGGTGGTTTTGTTTTAACCCTAACCCATTTTACCCATGTACTGTTTCCCCTTATGTCCCCAAGTCCACTCCTCTATTATCTGATTTAATTTAAATAATCTTAAAGACTTTTACATGAGTGATTGTGTGTATGAAACACCAAATCATGAAAATAAGTATACTCGAATTTTGAACATTGTATAAACACTGCTAGTACACAAATAATATCAAATAAACAGGGATGCTGTTGCAGCCGCAGATTGCCTACAGCAAATACATTTCCCAATGGAAGACTATCTCTAGCACTTTCATTTCTCATTTATCACTGCAAATACTGCACATTTTATACAATTTGAATTGTTGGTTCTGAATTGCTTATTGTTCTAGGGTTTTATGAGTCTGTTGCAACAAACTTCCCATTCATATTAGGTCTTCTTTTACTGCCGAGACCTTTAAAGGAGAACTCTGGGAAATTTTTACGTTAATCCTGATCGCTATAAGTATGTGAGTACTTTTGATAGGGAAAAAAAAACGAGCCGAATCGGTGCTAGCATCATGGAGCTACTGCAGCTAATGCCCAGAGCTCCCAGTTAGCTGAAACGGCAGTTATGGGGGCATATCATAAAGAGTGCCTTTGTTCCTCTTAACAGACTCAAAATGCAACTAAAATGTCTGTGCATCATGAACAGGGTCCTTACATGACAACAAGATGCGTTTTGAACTCAGACATTGTTTAAATTCACCTACCCTGTTAGCTGCTATATGTTAGCTGCTAGCTGCCGTCTGATGAGTGAGTGTGTCCAGCCAGGCTTCGGTAATAATCATCAAGCAGAAGTTCTGTGTGTATTTGTAGCATATATATATATATATATATATATATATATATATATATATATATATATATATATATATATATATATATATCCATTTTGTGTGCAATCCATCTGGCGTTGGTGAATAGTAGTCTCTGCAGTGGCGAACTGTGTGTTAGTTGCCTTAGCCAGGCTAGCAGGTTCGACCGGCATATCCTTCTACCTCCTCCCCGCCTGCCGCCACCGACAACAATCCACGGGCGCCCGCTGGTCTGGTGGATGTCCTCCAGAGGACAGTTCATGCTTTCGCGGCGAAAAAAGTTGATTTCCCCTTCAAAAATAGGTAATTGAGCACTGTAGCGGTTATGATCATATCGGTGACTATGTAACTACATGGAAACGGGCCAAATGATGCCTGTTTCTTGTACAGTGATAGCGTTACTGAAGGCTCGCTCTAGCTCCATAGTTACGTTACTCCAAGCTTCTTCCCTTGTGAACACCTCCACTCTTCTACGCTACGATCTGCTGTTTACCTTTTCCTGCTACAACTGAATTCCCGCGGGACTTCAGCGCAAGTTCTCCTTTAAGTCTCATCTTATTTAAAAAAAATCTAAATCAAAACACTGCTCTCAAATCATAAACAAAGTGGTCAAAATGATATACACTACCAAGCAGTCAGTAAATAATACACCAAAAAATAGAAAACACATTGTTCAAAACATGCACTTCTCAGGGAGAAGTGCATTTTTAATCTCAAAACAAATTTCATATTTTTCCGTCATTGTCTTTAGATGAACGACAACATGTTCTATCATAGTAGCTCAATTGATCAGAAATTACTACTCTGCTTTGCTCTTTGCAATTGTTTTGTTCTTCCTCCTTGTATCTCTATTTCTACAGCACTGTACAGTGCATCTCACAATCTTGTCCTTTGTCTCTGTGATACTGTCATTCTTGTAATTCTTTGTTGATATGAACCTGCAACCAGTCAAAATCTATTGAGCAGTCAGTACTGTTGGAAAGCCCAATGTTGAGGGCCATACAATTTGTTCATTGTACAGTACACAGCGTACAATGCACTGTACAGTATAGAATACTAAAAGGGACAAAAATCTTCTTCGTCTTTCTTGCCCTCCTCCTCCTCGTCGCCCACCTCGCATATGCACTCGTCCTCTCACATTATTTTTTCTGTCCATTCTCAGACTTTCTTGTTCCCACCTTCAACAACCTGTTTGCTCTCTGAACCGGCTTATATCGGTTGTGTCACATCATTTTAAACAAGTGAAATCAATTTGGAGTGGTTGTGTTCAATCAATAATGTGTTCTCTAATTGTATTTGATTTCTCTAATTGTATTTGATTGTTGCCACTTGTGTTTACCAGTATGGATGACATGTGCATTACAGTGCAGAATGTGTTTTGAGTTTTGCTGAAAAGTCTAAGTGAGATCTGCAAATTGTGTTTGACCAAGTGAAATGGTTTGAGGTATTGACAACAGACTGCACAATTAGCTAACTGAGCTCAGGCAACTGAGAACTTTGTACAGCCAATGTGTTACAGCAACTGAGAAGAACTGTAAAACACATTTTTATTCATTGGCGAATGATTTGTTTTTGTTATCTTCCGTGTAACACGAATATTAATCCCACACTGGGTAAATATCTGAAAACGCTAGTTCCCTGACCGGGAATCGAACCCGGGCCGCGGCGGTGAGAGCGCCGAATCCTAACCACTAGACCACCAGGGAAGCATGCAATAACACCGGGAGATGATGAGAACATTGGTCAGAGTACCTAAAGGCTTTAAAGCAGTCATCGTCAACTGTCGGCCCGCGGGCCACACCCGGCCCGCCAAAGCTTTTAGTCTGGCCCGCAGAATAATCACGAATTACGAAAACAATGCGTTCTGTTATTCAGCATTTACAGCATGATGTGATGAGGGCCCAAACATTTCAAATTTCAAATTTCTTTATTAGGATAAACCCCTTGAGATGTATCTTCTCGTTTTCGAGGGGGTCCCAACATATAACACAGTAATTACATAACAGAGAAGTATAAAATCTCCACAAAAAACAAACAACAACCGCACCACCAGCATATATTCATCAATACATTACAACCACCAAAAGTCAAAAATGGCAAATAAAAAGTAAATAATAAACAAGTAAACAGTAGAGTATGAGTGAATTACGAACTACAGTCAAATATAAACATTAGGTATTGACAGTAGATATAAGGATTGCATGAATTTTTAATAACAGAGGCAGTTCATCTTAAAGCGAGCAGACAAACCAAGAAAAGAAATTGATCTTGTTTCCAGAGATAGATTATTCCAATCTACTGGAGCCTTAAACTTTAAAGCTCTTTTGCCAATTGTTTTTTAACTCTCGGAACAGAGAAGTAGAGTTGAGTAGAGTGCCGAACTTCATAGTTTGATGTATAAGGTACAAGATACTGTTTTAAATAAGGAGGATAATTGAAATAAATACATTTAAATATAAGTTGAAGCCAGTGCGTGTGTCTTCTACTAATTAGAGATGACCAATTAAGTGCATTATACATTATACAGTGATGAGTGAGATAAGGACATCCAAGGACAAATCTGCAAAGTCTATTATATACTGTGTTAAGTGGAACAAGGTCTGAGTTAAATGCATTTTGATATACAACATCACAATAGTCAATAATTGGAAGTATAAGTTGAGAGGCAAGTTTTATACGAACATTGCGCGTAAAGCAATTCCCAGCTCGATATAAATGGTTGATTCCAAAGTTCACTTTACGTAACACTTGCTCGGTATGTAATTTGAATGAGAGTTCAGTATCAAGCCATACACCAAGATATTTAATCTTATCAACTTTATGCAGAGAAGAGCCATCATTACAGGTTATTACACAGGAACCAGGTTTTGAGTTTGAGTTGTTGTCTGGTACCAAAAATAATATAACAGGACTTTTAAAAAGATGCTAGGATGAATAGCTGCGGATGTAGGGAGGGGCCCAGAATTTTATATTAATTAAATTAAATTATTAATTTTATATTTATTATTTATACAATATTTTATTAATTTGCTCTTTATCTTACCTACATTTTATTTTTATAAAATAAAAATGCCCTTCTATAACTCTTGAAAAATCATTTCTAAATATATATTTTAAAACATATCAAATATAAATCTACTGTAGTTAATCCGTGTGTGTGGTTATGTGTTTAAATGTGTGTATAGTTAATCTCATGTTATGGTTTGGTATCCTGATGTTTCTTGTGCCAACATTTTGAATACATTTGACCAGAGTAAACCGGTCCAAACCGGTTAGAAGCAGCGGGCTGAGCAGAGGCTGCCTGTCTTCAACTACGTCCGCAGAAGGGCTTTATATGTCGACGCTCTCCGCTGCTGGTCATCAGTTAACAAACTAGACTCTGACAGAATGAGTGGTCGCGGAAAGGGAGGTAAAGGACTCGGGAAAGGAGGCGCTAAGCGTCACCGTAAAGTTCTCCGTGATAACATCCAGGGCATCACCAAGCCCGCCATCCGCCGTCTGGCTCGCCGCGGCGGAGTAAAGCGCATCTCCGGTCTGATCTACGAGGAGACCCGCGGTGTGCTCAAGGTCTTCCTGGAGAACGTGATCCGTGACGCCGTCACCTACACCGAGCACGCCAAGAGGAAGACTGTGACCGCCATGGATGTGGTGTACGCTCTGAAGAGACAGGGCCGCACCCTGTACGGCTTCGGAGGCTAAATCAACGACCTGATCTAACGACAACCCAACGGCTCTTTTAAGAGCCACACACTTCTTCTTAAAGAGCCTAATTTCTGTAATATTTTAGTTATTTTAAATCAAACTCTGTATTTCACAATTAAGTAGTTCCCATATAATCAAATGTGTAACACAAGTTATCTTCAGTGTAACATAAATATTATATAATACCTGAAAACTCTAGTTCCCTGACCGGGAATCGAACCCGGGCCGCGGCGGTGAGAGCGCCGAATCCTAACCACTAGACCACCAGGGAAACATGCACTCATGCCGGGAGATGACGAGGAGTAACATTGGTCAGAGTACCTAAAACATACAGGCAAAACATTAAAGCAGCCATCGTCAATCGATGGACTTAACAGGACCAACACATATACATGTGGCTACTTAATATGCACGTGAATGACGCGACCATTACGTTTGCGTTCTTCATCCTTGATGATGATGCTGGCTGTATTATTTTGCAACAACATCGTTTCATTGCAAATGAGGCATAGGTGACGAATGCATAGCCTGCTTATCTGCCCATTCATCATGAAAGCTGGGCTTTTCCACGTGAACGTTTCGCTTCAGCCTCTTTGACAGTGACATTCTTACCTGACAACAGCTGTTTCTTTCTGCAAGTATTTCCCACCAATCAGGACGCTGCATACTGCAACCATGTTTCCCTAATCACAGACTTTAACCATCACTCCTCAGTGACCTGCCTCCTGGTCTGAGATCTTTTTCTAGTTAAAGAGCCAGTTATCAGTATGGAGTTTCCATGCTTTTTAGGAGTTTGCTCACACTAATACATATAAACAAAAAAAAATAGCATTAATTAAGCAAGAAAGTTAACATTTCGAACAAGAATAGGCGTATTAGGTATAAATTCATTTTATTTTCTTTATTTGAAAGTCCGGCCCCCTGAGTGTCTGCTTAGAAAAATTCTGTGTAAATGTAGTTGATGATCCCTGCTATACAATCTTATATTTCAGTCTGTAGATTATATATTGTAAATACACCCACACACAAGTTATCATTATATAATATATATTGAAACATCTTATAAAACTTTATAAATACCAAAGGGGTAATTCATTCATTCAGTCTATCACACTGTAAATAATCATGGTGGTTATGTTTTAACCCTAACCCATTTTACCCATGTACTGTTTCCCCTTATGTCCACGAGTCCACTCGTCTATTATCTGATTTAAGTTAAATAATAAAGACTTAGTAAAGAAGAGTATAAACACTATAAATTACACATATCAAACTGGAGAGCTCACAACTAAGTAGGCCCTACATAATCAAATGTCAAGTTTCAATGTGACCCAAATTGCCTTCCGTGTAACACACAACTTCAGCAGAGATAATTTAGACTTCATTAATCCCACACAGGGGAAATATCTGAAAACACTAGTTCCCTGACCGGGAATCGAACCCGGGCTAGACCACCAGGGAAACATACACGTACACCGGGAGACGACGAGGAGCAACAAAGGTCAGGGTACTTAAAGCATACGGGCTTTAATTAATGCATGAGAAATACTTTAAAAATCCCAGGGGGAAATTATTTTGTTACCACTCCAGGTATACAAACAACATATATTATCCAGACTTTTTACATATATAATAAAAACAAAAATGCAGTAATATATAAAATATGAAATGTACAGTGTTAATGTGCAAATAGTGCAATAACATGAGAAATGATTGTCTATGTTGAAATAAGATATGGGAAATATGTTAATACACAGTCTTATATTTCAGTCTGTAGATTATATATTGTAAATACACCCACACACAAGTTAGCATTATATAATACATATTGAAACGTCTTATAAAACTTTATAAATCCCCAAGGGCAATTCATTTTTTTACAGCCTTTCACACTGCTGTAAATAATCATATCAAATAAATGTCCCAATGAAAGACTGAAACTGTCTTTGGCACTTTACCTGCATTATTGTAAAATAATATTATTATTATTATTATTTATTATTCTAGTGTTTTACGAGTCTGTTACTGACAATGTCATGTTTCTTTTAGATGTGTAAGAAATGAATTTCCCTTTGTGGGATAATAAGGTTTAGTTTATCAGCCGTCTCCACAAAATATGCTGAACACATTTAGTGTATCATTACATACTACTCATCAATACACATGAGTAGAAGCAAAAGCACTTACTACTCAACAAGGAAAGCTATCTGAATGGATGGCTTGGGTTCTTTGGTTACAGGATGTCTAAAAACAAGGACTAGCAGATTTAAGAATAACTTCTTCCCCAAAGCGATGTCTTAAATGAAACCAAACTAATGATGCAGTTTGCACTGTTACTCAGCACTTTATTAACATTATAATATGTATTATCCACTTAATGTGAG
Source organism: Zingel zingel (assembly GCA_023566125.1). Lineage (NCBI taxonomy): Eukaryota > Metazoa > Chordata > Actinopteri > Perciformes > Percidae > Zingel > Zingel zingel. The sequence goes on along the minus strand of CM042331.1, from coordinate 30,534,602 downwards.
AGTAGGCAAGTTGCATTTCATGAGAGAGATATAGATATTATATGTATTTATGTGTAACAAGGGTGAAGCTCTTTACTATCTTATGAAGCATTCAATTAAATCCTAATAATTTAAGAAATATTGCTTATCAGCACATAACTACATTATCAAGTGATAACAAGTTGTATTCGAATATGGAAGAGGAATAAGGATCAGAGCTCTGGAGGTGGATGTGTGGTGGCTCTTAAAAGAGCCGTTGTGTTGTTATGAGCAGTCAGGTGAGTCTAAGCCCTCTCGCCGCGGATACGACGGGCCAGCTGGATGTCTTTGGGCATGATGGTGACCCTCTTGGCGTGGATGGCGCACAAGTTGGTGTCCTCGAACAGGCCGACCAGGTAAGCCTCGCTGGACTCCTGCAGAGCCATGACGGCGGAGCTCTGGAAGCGCAGGTCGGTCTTGAAGTCCTGAGCGATCTCTCTCACCAGGCGCTGGAAGGGCAGCTTGCGGATCAGAAGCTCTGTGGACTTCTGGTAGCGACGGATCTCCCTCAGAGCCACGGTACCGGGCCTGTAACGATGAGGCTTCTTCACGCCGCCGGTGGCCGGGGCGCTCTTACGGGCAGCCTTGGTGGCCAGCTGCTTCCTGGGGGCTTTGCCGCCGGTGGACTTACGAGCGGTCTGCTTGGTTCTTGCCATTCTGCTTCACTTTACTCAAGAAAAGTAGCTATGATTCTAGAGCAACAGTCTCTGATTATATAGCCGGAGCCGGCGCACAGGCGACGCTGATTGGTCCAATGAGCTGGCGCAAAGTTGATTGGTTCAATGTTTGCGCGGGCTACGGCAGCTCAGCCATTGGACAAGAGGAATTTGAAAATTCAAACTTACCCGCTCATTTTAATCTATTGTTTAGTACATTTCTAAAGCTTTGGGGTATTAACAGAACAGATAAACACACTTATTTTATTTATTGATCTTATATTTACTATTATTAATACGTGTGTTTTAACTTCCATTTTATTTTCCATTACATATGGCATCCCTGTTTTTATGTCCATTCTGTCTATTTTTGCCTTAATGTAAAGCACTTTGTGGTGCATTTCTTGAAGGCAATAATGAACTCTTCACTGACGAATTTAAATAAAATGTAGTTAATTTCATGAAATAAACATGGTTTTGAATATCAGTGTGTTGGGAGAAAAATAATTTAGGAAACATTTACTATAAATAAATAATAATAATAAATAAGTTAAGTGTGTTAACATGTTTAGACAGGGATGTAGATCTGTTAATCAGTTACACATGTTGAATATAAAAACACAAATGTCTACATCTAATATACTGTATAGTATATAAGTTATATTAAACAGTAAAAGCTTTATGAATTATCATCATTACTACTACAACAATTATAAAACATTGAACCAAAGGTCATTTACCCATGTATAAAATATACTATACGTGCATTTCTGCCAATTATACCTTCACTACACTTTTTATTTCCACTTTAACTTACTATTACTGTACTATATGAATGTAACGAAGTACAAATACTTCATTACTGTACTTACTAACTTATTTTAACTTATTTTACTATTTATTTACTTAATTTATCATTATTAATACATTCTGTGTGTATATGTTTATATTTATATTGTTTATATTCTTTTTTATCCTTCTTATATTTGAATGTGTGACATGCACCAACAGCACCATGACAAATTCCTTGTATGTGCAACGTACTTAGCAATAAAGCCCTTTCTGATTCTGATTAAGTACATTTTTCAGGTATCTTGTCCTTTACTTAAGTACAATCAATAGTGCATACTTTTGACTTTTTACTTCGTTACATTTTACATTTTTCTATACTTTCTACTCCACTACATTTCCCCCTGACAAAAGGTCTTCCTGACCGTCACACGTTTGCACTTTTACTTAAGTAGGGTTTTCATTGTTGTACTTTTACTAAAGTAAATATATCTCTGGTTATTTGTACTTTTACTTAAGTATTGTGATTCAGTACTTCCTCCACCACTGCTATTTATCTAGTATACAGCTATGATGGAAACTACCAAAAGATTTGGGTGTGTCACATCAAGCCAACTACATATATTTTAAATATTTTGAACTTACACCCATTATTAATCAAGATACATTTGTTCTTGTAACTTTATATATTTTACAGCTATTTTCACTGATACTGTCTGCATCTGGTTAGTTGTCAAAACTGATACTTGCTGTGTGCAACAATTGATTAGGATCAATATAAATCTGGACAGTGGTGTAGTGGAGGGTATACCCACCTCTTTTTACAGCCAAAAAGCCATGGAATATATAGGAGAGTATACCCACTTCCTCCTCCATAACCTACCCATCTACCTATTAGTACACCCACCTTATCAACAACCACTACACCAGTGCATCTGGATCTAAACACTATAAGATAAACCTACAGCTGAATAACACAATTAATAATCAGTGACTTTCCACCATAGCAGCTTTAAGGTTCCAAGGAACTTTTTTAGTGTGTTTGCAGACACCAAACTAACCTTTGTTTTATAAAGATATAATTGCAGGAGCTGACCGTTTTTACTTTGAATCTATAACAAACATCTCTTCTCATCATCTAACTGCTTTTGGCGAACTTCTGATGCATTTTAAAGCATTTAGGAGAGAAATAACAAGGAAAAGACTCGCAGCAGTGCCTCAAACGGCAGTAGTTTTGGGAGGTTTAAAGGCTTCCCAATCAAAATACAAACATTTTTAAAGCTTTATTTGACTTATATATAAAGATAAACTCCGTCGCTATCAGTTCCAATACATTTTACACTTTGTTTGTTCCTCCAGATGTGTATTTTATACATTTATTGGTGAAGAGAAAACACAAGTGACACAGTATTCGTGCTGCACTGGTGAGCGGCAGGCTGGGATTGTCTCTCCACGGTTCTCATGGTGCGTTTGAGTGTCTATAGATTAAACCCAGCAAGCTGAAGAAATAACAGTAGCCGGTATAATAATAATAATAATAATAATAATAAGTAGGTATAAGCGGATGCATAACAAAAAAAGGTACAAAAGTGCAATGATTCTCTTATAAAAAAAATCATTTTATAAATAATGAACTGAGATACCAAACGAGACTATGAATGTATGTACAATTATTCAGTACTTCCTCCACCACTGCTATTACTATACCATTTATCTAGTATACTTACACCCATTATTAATCAAGATACATTTGTTCTTGTAACTTTATATATTTTGCAAAAGTGCAATGATTCTCTTATAAAATAAGATAATAAATAATGAACTGAGATACCAAACAAGACTATGAACGTATATATACAATAATTATCATAATAATTATAGTGCAAATATAAAATAAAGTAATCGGGAAAATGGCTCTTTATGGCATTTGGGTGGCTCTTAAAAGAGCCTTTTGATGGGTGAAGAAAACTTTTCGATTTACTTCTTTGCTGGTTTCTTGGCTGCGGCTTTCTTTGCGGGTTTGGCAGCTTTAGGTTTGACGACCTTCTTGGCGGCTTTCTTGGGGGTGACGGCCTTTTTGGGTGCAGCTGCCTTCTTGACCACTTTCTTTTTTGGGCTCTTTGTAGCCTTCTTGACCGGTGTCTTCTTCGCTACGGCAGTCTTCTTTGCCTTCTTAGGTGTTGTTGCTTTAGCCTTCTTGGCTGCTGCTCCTGGTTTCTTAGCGGCGGCGGGCTTCTTCGCTGCCGGCTTCTTGGCTTTGGCTGCGGGCTTCTTCGCTGCTACCTTCTTGGGCTTTTCAGCAGGCTTGGCGGCCTTGAAGGATCCGGACGCCCCGCTTCCTTTGGTCTGGGTGAGGGCTCCTTTGGCAACCAAAGCCTTCACGGCGCGTTTAATGAGGGCGGATTTGTGCTCGACGTCGAAGCCCTGAGCGCCCAACTCCTTCTTCAAAGCTACGTAAGAAATACCTTTACGTTCCTTGGAGGCGGTGACAGCCTTCAGGATGAGCTCAGCGGCGCCGGGACCGGTCTTCTTGACCGGCTTGGATGCTTTCTTCTTGGGTGCCTTGGTGGCCGGAGCCGGTGCGGCGGGTGGAGCAATTGGAGCGACTTCTGCCATTGTGTTATCAAAGTGATCTTCTCGAGTAGTCTGAGATGACTGATAGAAAACTCCCAGCAAAGAGAGGAACTTAAACACATCATGAGAACCGTAGAGAGACAATCCCGGTCTGCCGCTCAGCAGTGCAGCAGGAACACTTTGTCACTTGTGTTTTCTCGTCACCAATAAATGTATAAAATACACATCTGGAGGAAGTACTAAAGTGTAAAATTGAATGTAACTGATAGCGAAGAAGTTTATCTTCATATATAAGTCAGATAAAGCTTTATAGAGGTTTGTTTTTTGATTGGGAAGCCTTTAAACCTCCCAAAACTACTGCCGTGTGAGGCACTGCTGCGGGTCTTTTCCTTGTTATTTCTCTTCTAAATACTTTAAAATAAATCAGAAGTTGACTAAAACCAGTTAGATGGTGAGAGGATAAGTTTGTTTAAAGACTCAACATAAAATCAGTCAGCTCTTGCTATTATATTTTTATAAAACAGGGGATAGTTTGGTGTGTGCAAACACACTCAAAAGTTGCTTGGGACTTTGCATCTGCCATGATTGAAAGTCAGTGTGCATGATTTGTTTTATTCTGCTGTAGATTTATTTTATACTTGAGACAATCCAAAAGTACTTCATGTCATTAAAGCCAATGCACATAACATTTACACTTTATTTCACTTTTGCCATTTACTTTGGGCAGATCTGTTCATCTGTTCTGCAGCAAACCCAGTGAGCTGCACATGTGGCCCAAGGCCTGTACGAAGTTGGAGCAAACTACATTACTCAATCAAAACATCATATATATTTACTATGATGACATTCAAAGTGTATATGTAGCTTTAATATGTATCAGCCTGTCACATGTCTTTGTATACAATATTTTTAGAGGTATATTTTTAAATATAGGCTTAGTGACAGTTTCATGGTCTCATTAAGTTCTATCAACCTGACAAAAGAAATATTAAGTCACAGTCTCTGAAATGAAGCCAGCAAGTTGCTCTTAACTTAAAAAGTCACATAGAACTAGAAAGCCTTTATTGTCAAGGAAATTACGAACTACTCCTGACCAGTGCAATAAAAAGGGAGGGGGGTGAGGGATGACATGCAACAAACGGCCGCAGGTCAAATTCAAACCCCCACTGCTGCCTATTCATCCTGCACATACACTTATTCTTACTACTCTTATAATGTTACTGTTTCTGCACTACAATGGTACTGTTACCACACTGAACATAGCTAGACATACTGTACATATCTGTCTATATGGTTCATACTGAATATCTATATTTATTCTGTTTTTCTTATAATATATTCTGTTAATACACTGCATATATCTATATTATTTGTACTAATATTATAATGTTACTGCTACTACATTGCACATACCTGTACATGTTGTTCATACATTGTTCATATTACATAGCCATATTTATTCTGCTCTTATAAGGTAACTGCTAATACACACATTTATATTTATTTTATATTACTCCAAACCACCTTCTGTAAACCAACTGTACACTACTGTCTACATTGCACTATATTTCTTGTCCTGTCTATACTTGTATATTACATTGCACTTTTCTGCTCAACTGCATGTTGTTGTACTCTGCACAATGACAAAGTTGAACCTAATCTAATCTATAAAAAAAAAAAAAAAAAATCAACCTACATGGGGGGCGCACACACTATGGGTGAGCTAGGGGTTGCCCCGTTAATGTTTTAATCTTAAATTAGTGGGACTCTAAACTCTCTCTGAACTTGATTATCTTGTTATGAATCGTGTCAGTTAATTTGCTACCAGTAGTTGGGTTACATAATGGTTTGGCTCCGCAGAACATGTCTAAACTGCTCACGGGGATTTTGTTACATTATTTTAATCAGCTCCAGATCAGGTAAAGGTGCTTTTAGTAACCTGATGGAACAAACTGCAATCTGACATAATAATAATGATAATGATGATAATAATAATAATAATAATAATAATAATAATAATAATAATAATAATAATGTATACTTTATTAATCCCTCAAGGGGAAATTACAATGTTTTTCACTCTGTTGTTATTACACACAGGTCTGAATTACACACACATGCTCAGTACCTCTACATGCACTAATGGTGCCCCGAGCAGTTGAGGGTTCAGTGCCTTGCTCAAGAGCACCTTGGCAGTGCCAAGGAGGTGAACTGGCACCTCTCCAGCTACCAGTCCACCACCATACTTTGGTCCATATGGGGACTTGAATCGGCAACCCTCTGGTATCTATAGAGCAGTGCTTCGAGGTCGAAACCTTGTTAAGATGAAGCAATATCTTCTTGTGATTATTCATCACAGATAATGGCCTCATTGTTTAACGGTGACTGTTTCACATTGTTTCCGATAGATTTTTGAGGCCCGAAAACCAGGAAAAGCCACATTTTGTTTGTTTTATTTTAAATTCTAAATTAAGTTTCCCACATTAAATTTCACCTCAGACCTTAGGTGATTTTGGAGGGTGGATGGTTAGATTGTGCATCTCGTTTTTTGCCATTTGCACACATATATATAATTGCAATATTATACAGTCTATGCATTTGCATAATCCTTTATTCTGTTTATTGTATTCTGCATGTGCATGTTACTTGTCATGTATATGTGCAGTAACGTAAACAATATGAGTTCACCAGTAATGAAACATAAAAGCGGGTGTCATTACATCATTATATATTAAATCTGTGTTGCATGTTTTAATTATAATACCTCACAATGTAGCATAATAATGTCATGTATGATATCTTTAATAACATAAGTAGAGCTGCAAAGATTAATCGATTAGTCGTCAACTATTATTAATCAATTAATCGATTTGAGTCATTTTTTTATGTAAAAACAGTCAAACTTGCGTGATGTCAGCTTGTTAAATGTAAATATCTTCTAGTTTCTTCTCTCCTCTGTGACAGTAAACTGAATATCTTTGAGTTGTGGACAAAACAAGACATTTGAGGACGTCATCTTGGGCTTTTTGGAAAACACTGATTCATATTTTTCACCATTTTCAGACATTTTAACACTTTAATTATTGCCCTGCATGATTAGATGTAAATGATTTATGTCACATAGTGGTAAGCTAGCCAAGATGAACAGATGAATCTTGTCCTGTGTCCTCCCCATGTTTGTCCCTGCTTCATTATGAACAATATTTAAGTGTTTGCTTGCATACATGTTTGGCAGTCAACTCCTGCACTTTCTGCGACTTGTGCATGGCTTGATTGCATATATGCGTATAGTGAATAAACCAGATTACAGACAAGTTCTGTCTCGCATCTTTATTAAGCTGCTCAAAATTCAAAACAGGAATTTTCAAATAACAGGACAAGTTTTTTCTTGCAACAGGCTGTATATGTTGTGGAAGGTGACCACTAGATGGCAGTGTTCGTTCTGTAATACGACAAGGATTTCCGTTTTATTAGAATTAAGCTCAAGCAAATGTATCAAGACATCCAGGTAATTAAGAGACAGCCGTGTATGGAGCAATAGGAGTGCCATGAAAAATAATAAGTCTCTCAAAGAATGAGAAAATAAATGTGGAAATATAAAGAGAAATAAAAGTATAAATGAGTAAATAAAACAAAAAATGCCTAACCCTAATATACATGGACAAAGTAATTAATTCGACTCACAAAGCACTGTGGTCTGCATGCACCGTGTCTCTTTAAAGTCAGACCAACTGTAAAAATAAATATTTGAATTAACCGATATCACCATGAAAATCCCCCAGCTGATTACTTAATTTAAGTGTTTTATGACTTCTTTTTTTTTAAATGTTTTGAATAATATATTAAAATGAGTCATCCCACAAACTGGCATCTAAGTATATTTACATAAGTACAGGACAACTACATCATACCTGTACATGTTGTTCATACATTGTTCATATTACATAGCCATATTTATTCTGCTCTTATAAGGTAACTGCTAATACACCTCACACATTTATATTTAATGTATATTACTCTAAACCACCTTCTGTAAACCAACTGTATAATACTGTCTACACTGCACTATATTTCTTGTCCTGTCTATGCACCACCTCTCTATACTTTGCAGAGGCGTCGGACTGGGGGGAAAAGGGGGATTGAGTACCCAGGGCCCTCATGGGAGGAGGGCCCAAACATATGCTATAATGAATAGCTGTGAATGTGGTGAGGGGCCAGTAGAAAATGCCTTTCTACAGGGCCCAGAATTTTGTGCTACGCCCCTGATACTTTTTATATCGCATTGCACTTTTCTGCTCTTTTTGCACTTCTGGTTGGACGCAAACTGCATTTCGTTGTCTTTGTAGCCTACTTGTACTCTGCACAATGACAATAAAGTCGAATCTATTCTAATCTAACATTTACAAGGGGAGGTATACAGTAACAACTGGCAACTGAGTGTGATTCTTCTGTCTATTTTCCCCTAGGTTAGTCTCTTAAAATGGATCCCCTACTGGGGCATATAGGCCACCTACAAGATTCTCCAGCTGTCTCGGTCCTGAGCAAGCCTCTCCAGCTGTCCCCAAGTGTGGCCTGTCCTCTTGACATCGGAGTCCAGGTCTCGCCAGCCAGCCAGCTGTCTCTGGGTCGACCTCTCTTCCTTTTCCAGTACTGTACTTAAGTCCAAATGTTGAGGTACTTGTACTTTACTTGAGTCTTTTCTTTTCCTGCCTCTTTCTACTTCTACTCCGCTACATTTCAGAGAGAAATATTGTAATTTTTACTTCACTACATTCATCTCTTACAGCTTTAGTTACTAGTTACTTTAGTTACTCCACTACATTCATCTGTTACAGCTTTAGTTACTAGTTACTTTAGTTACTCCACTACATTCATCTGTTACAGCTTTAGTTACTAGTTACTTTAGTTACTCCACTACATTCATCTGTTACAGCTTTAGTTACTAGTTACTTTATGCGTTAAGATTACTGCACACAGAACACATGTAGGTTATAAAAATCTGATGTTTTCTATGAATGAAACTAGCCAACAATATAACGGCCTACAAGTCCAGCTGAGATGATTAGACGATTACACACACAACTGGTTGGATCCTTTCCGCTTTCTAAAATGGGAGGATTGTTCTTTACTTATAATACTTTAACTACATTTTCCTGATGATACTTACAGACTTTTACTGAAGTAACATTTCCAATGCAGGACTTTAACTTGTAACAGAGTATTTTTACATTGTGGTATTAGTACTTTTACTGCAGTAAAGGATCTGAATACTTCTTCCAGGGCTGCTTATTTTACTCAATTTCCTTTCGGACTTTTACTGTTGTGTTTGTATATAAATGCTTTGCTTGTGTGTTTAAGTATCACACCCTGGCAGTTATTTAACCAAAATATGTGTATCGAATATGTTATTAGAGTCTGTGTGGAGGCTTCCTAATTGCATCATTTGAATCATTTGTTTACAAAAGTCAATGAACAAGAATATGGCTTAAAACAATGAAGTCTAGTGTTGACAGCGTATGGGAGCTAAACTGTGACCTAAGGAAGTTAGGGGCCGTGTAAGAGCCTTTGTGTCCTTACAGTGTTACATCTATCTGTCTAACACATTTGAGATTGTAATAGCTATGATCTAAATGTGGTTGTATCATAAATTAAACTGCTAAACACACTGTGTCAGGAAGTGTAGAAGTGTAGCTCTCAGCCAGTGGCCTAAATCCCAACGTGAGTGGGTTTGCAGACCCCAAAACAACGTCTTGTAATGAAACAATATTTGCAAGAGTTGACTGTTTTTAAATGGAGTCTCTGAACAAACATGTATTCTCTCTTTCAAACTCCTTTAAGTGAACTTCTGATGTATTTTAAAGCATTTGGAAGAGAGATCACAAGGGAAAGACCTGCAGCACTGCCTCACAAGGCAGTAGATGGGAGGTTAACAGGCCTAAGTAATGTAATTAATATAATGTATGTATAAACAGTATAAATGCATGATTCATATTAAAGCAATACATTGACACTTTACATGCTATCATGGCAGATATATATACATATATATGTATAATTATATAATGTCATTCACTCCAACTGTATACAGGCCTTGGGCCACATGAACAGCTTATAGTGGGTTGCTGCAGAACAGATGAACAGATCTTCTAAAAGTAAATAGAAAAAGTGAAATAAGATAGTCCTTTCATGTGCATTAACTTTAATGACTGAAAAATACTTTTTGATCGTCTCACCTATGAAATAAATCTAAAGCAGAATCAAACAAATGACAGACAGTGACTTTCCACCATGGCAGCTGTGTAGTCCCAAGGAACTTTTGAGTGTGTTTGCAGATGCGAAACTAACCTCTGTTTCCTACCGATATAATAGCAGGAATATATTGTTTTTACTTTAAGTCTTTAAACAAACATGTGCTCTCACTATCTAACTGGTTTTAGTGAACTTGCGGTGTATTTTAAAGAATTTAAGAGAGAAATGAGAAGGAAAAGACCCGCAGCAGTGCCTCACACGGCAGTAGTTATGGAAGGTTTAAAGCCTTCCTTATCAATAAACAAACGTCTGCAACGCTTAATTGGACGTATATGTAAAGAGAAACTCCTTCGCTATCAATTCCCTTAAATTTAATAATGTAGTTGTTCCTCCAGATGTGTATTTTATACATTTATTGGTGAAGAGAAAACACAAGTGACACAGTATTCCTGCTGCACTGGTGAGCGGCAGGCTGGGTTGAGTCTCCACGGTTCTCATGGTGTGTTTAAGTGTCTGTCTTTGCTGTGAGTTCTGTACCAGTCAGCACAGACTACTCTAGAAGATTATTCGATAACACAATGGCAGAAGTCGCTCCAGCAGTCGCTCCGGCACCGGCAAAGGCCCCCAGGAAGAAAGCAGCCAAGCCGGCCAAGAAGCCCGGTCCCGGCGCCGCCGAGCTCATCCTGAAAGCTGTCGCCGCCTCCAAGGAACGCAAGGGTATTTCCTTCGTGGCTTTGAAGAAGGAATTGGGCGCCAAAGGCTACGACGTAGAGCACAACAATGCCCACGTCAAGCGCGCCATCAAGACTCTGGTGTTGAAAGGAGCCCTCACCCAGACCAAGGGAACCGGGGCGTCCGGATCCTTCAAGGCCGCCAAGCCTGCTGAAAAGCCCAAGAAGGTAGCAGTGAAGAAGCCCGCAGCCAAAGCCAAGAAGCCGGCAGCGAAGAAGCCCGCCGCCGCTAAGAAACCAGCAACAGCCAAGAAGACTGCCGTCGCCAAGAAGACAAAAGCAGCGAAGGCAACACCCAAGAAGGCGAAGAAACCTGCGGTCAAAAAGGCTACAAAGAGCCCTAAGAAGGTGGCCAAGAAGGCGGCAACCCCCAAAAAGGCAGCACCCAAGAAGGTTGCACCCAAGAAAGCCGCCAAGAAGGTCGTCAAACCCAAAGCGGCCAAACCTGCAAAGAAAGCTGCAGCCAAGAAACCTGCAAAGAAGTGAACTCTTCACATTTGAACTTACTCAACCAACGGCTCTTTTAAGAGCCACCCAAATCCACCTAAAAGAGCCTTTTCCCCCCGAATCTATTATATGTGTATGTGTGCTTGTTATAGCAAGCTATTTAAACGTATGGTCAAAATGCCAAACACTTACAGAGAACCAGCACTTAAACACGAGGATTGGACAAGATATGCAACTAAAAATAAGAATCATATGCGTGTAATAAAAGTTAAACATCCCATAAAGCATGACATAAAATTAATATTTGTGTTAGACGTATTGAAAAGTGAACTAACATGTAATGTAAACAGGAATGTAGTGAATGTACATATATCATCAAATAATTATACAGTGATAAGAACAGGTAGTAACACCATATGAGAAGGTAAAGTAATAATATAGTAAATCAACTGCTGTGTAAATTAGTTGAAAGCATATTACACTTAATGGTTAAACAGTGGTGGAAAGTACATTTACTCAAGTACTGTACTAAAGTACACCTTTGACTGCTTGTACTTAACTTGAGTATTTCCACCTTATGCTAATTCTACTCCATTACATCTCTAAGGCAAATATTGTGCTTTTTACTGCACTACATTTATTTGATGATTACAGGTGATGGTTACTTAAAAAAAACAATATGCTTTGATTACAAGATGCAGTACTGTGCGACTTAACTATCCAGTGGTATTCAAAGTATCTAAAATGGGCTTAACATTGATGAACTACAGCATTCAAATATTGTAAACATATTTGTTAGTAATAAAAACCGAATAACATAATATTCTATAGTTACATAACACTTACACATGATTACAGTAGTACTTTTGATACTTATAAGTACAATTTGCTGCTAATACTTTTGTACTGTTACTGCAGATGCAGTTAAAAAAGCATATAAATTAACTAACAGGGCTGTTTGTATAAATAAGGTATGCTAACTGCCATCATTTGTAAAATATAAGTAAGTGTACATTTTCTTATGTATTGTACTTCAGTACATATTGAGGTTATTATGTTCACGGACCGATTTAAACTTCTAATACTTCTACTCTACATTTATTTGACAGCTTGGTTAGTAGTATTGGTAGGAGATTTAAAGGCTTAATGGATTAACATTTAAAAGAACTTGTTACACCATTTTTTTTTTACAAACTAAACAATCAATCAATCGATAAATGGAGAAAATAATCAGCAGATTTATTCAGAATGAAAATAATCATTAGTTTGTAGTTAAAAAAGAACTTAAGTTCAACCACCTCTAACAGTGAAATGCTGCTTTTACATTAATGATAGACAGACAGACAGACACACACACACACACACACAGACAGACAGACAGACATATACACACACACACACACACAGACAGACAGACAGACAGACAGACAGACAGACAGACAGACAGACACACACACACAGACACACACACACACAAACACAGACACACACACACACACACACAGACACACACACACACACACACACACAGGCATACACACACACACACACACACACACACACACACAGACAGACACATACACACACACACACAGACACACACACACACACACACAGACAGATGCACAAACAGACAGACAAAGTTGATTAATTAAGTTCTTTATCATTTATCATTCAGACCTTCTCAATTTTGAGCAGTGTACGACAATAACTTAGATGTGATTAATTCAGCTGAAGTAAAATTCAATTTCATTCTTACAAATTTAAACTGTTTAATTTTGATGCACAGGCATAATCCTTATGACATATAATATTACACATTTCCTCAAGGTTTTATGCTGTGCTATTAATTGTTTCTTTTTGTGCTTCACTGTGTTTGTTTTTTAAACTTTATTTTATTATTTTATACTATGTTATTGCACTATACGTCTTCTGCTTGTACACAGTATACATCACACATTTCTGTGAAGGCAAGTCCCAGAGCATGTAAGGCTGTGACGTCGAGTCCTCTGATTGGGCAACCGTACTTTTGTGCCTGACCAATGAACGACCAGATGATCGCTATATAAGCCGGGCTTTTCCAGCGTTGAGTTATTCTGTTCTTTGCGTCTCGCAATTCCTAAACTGTACGTCAGAGAACTAGTTGGAAAATGTCTGGCCGAGGAAAAACCGGTGGCAAAGCCAGAGCAAAGGCAAAGACCCGCTCATCCCGTGCTGGACTCCAGTTCCCAGTCGGTCGTGTCCACAGGCTCCTGAGGAAGGGGAATTATGCTCAGCGTGTTGGTGCCGGAGCTCCTGTCTACCTGGCGGCCGTGCTGGAGTACCTCACCGCTGAGATCCTGGAGCTGGCTGGAAACGCCGCCCGTGACAACAAGAAGACCAGGATCATCCCCCGTCATCTGCAGCTGGCCGTCCGCAACGACGAGGAGCTCAATAAGCTGCTCGGCGGCGTGACCATCGCTCAGGGTGGTGTGCTGCCCAACATCCAGGCTGTACTGCTGCCCAAGAAGACCGAGAAAGCCGTGAAGAGCAAGTAAAGCTCCGTACTGCTCCTCAACCAACCCAAAGGCTCTTTTAAGAGCCACCCACTCCATCCAAAAGAGCAAATTCCTCATCAAAGTTCATACTATTCTGCTACGCCATGTTTAACATATGCTTATATGGTAACATTTAATATAGTCACAATTAATGCCAAGTGTGTTCCTCTAGAATCACTGATATATGTATATATAGTCAAACTACCTCAATGGCTTTTCTTTTCCTTTTTATTAACCCCCCCCCCCCCCCCCCCACTTCATCCTAAAGTCATTAAATACGTGTACCATATTCAATAGATATCTCGTATAGAACCTCAAGAAATGCAGCACAAAGTGGTTTATAGCAAGTAAATTGCATATACTGATCATTAAAATGAGAACATGTGTGCCATGCACTTTGTTTTTAATGTTTGATTTGCATTATATTTTATTTGTTGAAATGAACTTTCTTTTCTCAACAGCCTTTTTGCTCGGTCTCTCGTCACAGTTGACGAGCTGGGCTGTGACACAATGAATAATAAGATGGAAGGTTAAAATCCACTGAATAAAGGTTAAAATAATAAAGGCAGTGCCCATACTTATGTGCTTATGACTCATTTTATAAGTAACAGATAAACATGGCTTTGAACAACTGACATAATACTGATATTTTCTGTTTTTTTATTCTATTCTCATTTTAATTCATGTATTTTTCTCTGTTGCTGCAACAACTTACTTACCCCTTACAGAATTATTCTGTTATTGTAGTTTGTTTAAAAAAAAAGTCAATGTATTAAATATACATTACATGGCAATTTCTGTTTGTGGCTAGTTATGCAGAAACATAATTGGCTATTATTATTATTATTATTACACATATCATGGCCAGTGTCAATATAACACAAAGGTCAAGGAAGGGGGGACTCATTTTGAGTTAATGGTGTTAACTTCATGTGGTTACTTCACAGGATTTTTACTCTCACAGTTAAATTCCAGATGGACAACAAAGAGACAAGAGGCTAGAAGTTGCCTCTTTGCTATTTGAGCATGTGTTTGTGCATGCATGTTCAAGAAACCTGGGATCTTTAACAGGAGGTACTCATAGTCACTGCAGGGTGGGCATCAAATGATTGTTTGATAATGGTTTGAGTGCTTTTTCCCCCACAAAAATATAAAGCTGTCTGAAAATACACATGGATGAGAAGTTTACTTTACTTAGTAGTAAAGCTACTTACTAAAGCAACCATCCAGATTCAGTTAAGTTTAAAGATCCTCTGTCATCCACATGTATGTTAACATTAAAACATGATAATTATATTTTAATAGCTTCGTATTGTATGCCCCATTTAAAAGGGTGTGTGTTTATGCTTTAGGTAGTTGTACGCCCAGTTTCATGTTGAAGACCATTGATCTCATTTTGGCATCTTAATAGAAGGAGTTTCCCATGCAGCCACTGTTCAGACCTTCATTATACACAAACATGAGGAAATAATTCAACTGGTAAAACTCTCTTTTATTATTGTTCAGATGTTAATGGCCCCCAGCACCTCCTCTATTCTTATATCACTTTAGGTTCTCCACACTTTCCACTGCTTCTCCATGTATGTGGAGGGGGAGGTGGACTGTATCCTTTGTTCGACTGAAGTCAATCACCATCTCCTTTGTCTTAGAGGTGTTTAGGTGTTCATCTTAGGCCTGGAGCCTCATTGTCTAAAATCAGCCCAATTCACGTGGTGTCGTCTCCGAATTTCATTATGGACTTGGAGGTGTGATTACCAATGATGTGGTCGGTCTGTGAAGGGGTCCAGTATCTTTTTGTGTATTTTAATCACTGTTTAGGTCATAAACAAATATGCTTTGGCTTGACTGAAGTTTTTATTTTTTATTTAATTATGTATTATTAGAATGATGATGCAAGATAAAGTACCATTCATGACATGACAAAATAAAATGTCTACTTTACAAATGCAGTAGATGGAAAGGGATTTAAGAGATACTGGCGCTTTACTTTTACTTTCCTCATTTAACTATTTCCACACACAGTTTTTCAGTTATTTACATATAGGCCAACATAAACTACTACTAAGACTCATCTTTTACTGTCTTCAGAATAAAGTCTTCATGTTCAACTTTTAGTTATTTTTATTTACACAGATGTTACACATGTTTGAACCAAACATGTGTAAGAGGGTCTCTATATCTGAATTAATCTGTGAAAAAGTGTGTTTCTAAAGAAGAATAAAAGCAAATATGTAAATATTATATGTGGTACATATTTGGTAAACATCATGTTTTTTAAAGGAGCTGATTTGATGGATTTATTTAGATTTTATGATTCTAACAAAATAATAAGAGTAAGACCCAAATATATAAAAAATGATTTCAGATGTTGTTGTAGGAGGCCTTTGATGCAGAAATTAAAGCGTTTAAAAAAAAAAAATGTTTATGTACATTTTTAGAGAAATGTAATATTGCAACATTGGGCTTTGTTGGGAGCAGAATTTCTGTATTTGTACTCAACAATTCATAACAACTAAGGGTTCATTTGCAGGTTTGATTGCTTACTTAGCACCAAAAAACAGTTCTTGTCCTCTGAAAAGCAAAGGCGAACATCACACTTGCTGCATTGCGTGTGTTGCGTGCTTGCATTGCATGCTTTATTGCAGTGTCTGCAGTGTCCTCTCCCTGTCTTCTGTGGGAAATGTGCAACTAGGTCCTTGCGTACATCCAATGGGAGGTGTGCACATCTCTTGGACGGTCTCTTCTGAGCATTCAGAGGGCTTCTTGATGTCACTGTCTGTGTTGCTGGGCTCCCTTTGCCTGGAGATGATCGTCCTCTCTTTGGAGTTTGAAGTGTTGTGTTTACCAGGATGAGAAAGGATGCTAGCTGTGCCTGAAACTGTCTTCTGTTCATTGTCTCTTTGCTAGACATCTTGAGAGCTTTGCAGTCCCGCTTGTAGAAGAGCCAGGCATTGACCACAGCGAGGATGATGGTGTGCCAGAAGATGTACATGTACCAGTGACGGGATTTGATGGGGAACATATTTGAATTTCCCCTTGAAAGGAATCATCATCACCTCATCCACAGAGTTGTGCTCTTCTGGTACCATCTGCAGGCATTTCTCTCTGAATGAATCAAGCCATGGTCTGAGTTTCCATAGTTTGTCTTTCTTTTCAGTCTCAGATACTGTCACGTTGTTTACAAAATGTAATGACGTCAACAGGGATTGGAATCTGTTGCATGGCATCACATCAGCAACAGCGGAGTACCGTGTCTCTGTCTCCCAATACATACGGGTTCCAGCCATTTGTACTAGGCCCTTCTTCAGGTACATGCCAAACATTTTTTTCAATTTCCTTTGCAGTGGTGTTTACAGATGTTCCATATGTCTGAAAGCTGTACTGATTTGTATTTTGTGTCAGAGCCTCAATCATGTCTTCGGACACAAACTTCTGGAAGGATTCCAGTGGTGTGTGGAGGGAAATGTCATCTCCTGTGATATCCAGACCAGAAAAATCTGTGTTGGGACTGATTAAATCTTTTTTCAGCCAGCGATACCTGTCACGGGGCATGGTGTGTTTGTTTGTTTTTGGCTCAATGTCCACGTAATTATCAGCTGGACAGTCCATGGGTGGTTGGTTTTCATTGTCCACTTGTTGACAGACATCTTCATCTGAGTCTTCATCACTCATTGAGCTCCACTTCAACTTCACTCTCACCATTTTTGATGATATCAATCACATCCTGCACACTGTATCGCGGCTCTCTCCTTGCTGGTGGCATTCTGAAAATAAAATATCAATTAATTAACATGTATAAATATGCTTTTTACATTGTAGTACATAAGCTGAAGTAATAGATATTGTGGTGGACCACGTGCTCAGGGTAGAAATGTTTTCCAGGCAGACAATACTGTCTGCTTATTGTAAGTTGCTTTGGACAAAAGTGTCTGCTAAATTCCCTAAATGTAAATGTAAATAGCTTAGCCTAGGCTATCTACTTACCATGCTAAATTAAACATGCATCCCAATCACCAGCCATTTAGTCACACAATACTGCCTTGACATAACAATACTGCTTGTTATGCTCTCAAATGATCATACTAAAAGGAAAACATGCATACCCCCACTTGCATCCGCACCCCACATTCAGGAACATTTT
This sequence comes from Zingel zingel, assembly GCA_023566125.1. Lineage (NCBI taxonomy): Eukaryota > Metazoa > Chordata > Actinopteri > Perciformes > Percidae > Zingel > Zingel zingel. Next base: position 30,516,460 of record CM042331.1, on the reverse strand, counting down.
CACCTTTCCCAGAACTGGATTGTCTGTTATCCTCTGGAAATGTAGGTCAGTCTGATCAAATTAACTACATTTTTTAGAGATAAAACTTTTAAATCAGTCAAATTTGACCAGAACACAACACAAGGGTAGAATGTATACTGTCCATGTATAAAGAAAATACTCTGTTTCAGGCAGTGGTGTAGTGGAGGGAATACAAATGTAGGATCCAATAGCATTGTGAGACTGAACAATAGGACCCAATGACTATGTAAATGTGATAAAAAATAAGATAAAATATAACAGATTGTTTTTAATGATGGCTAAAGGTAATGTTGTAATTTTACAACAAGTGGTGTTACAGGGTTAAGATGTCAGCTGTATCATAATTACAAAAAGACTACCCAAAAATACTTACAAAACACTTTTGAATTAGACTTATACATAACAGAATTTATTGGCAAAACCTTACATGACTCTTCCCATTTTGTTTTACAGGATAATCAAACTGTAAAAGATCGAATCATCCATACAATTAATCTGTCACACAGGTTTAAATTTAAATCCTAACGTTTTTTTTCTTAACCGGAAATGCAGCCGTTGGCTTGTAAAGAGGCGGAGGAAAAGGGGGAGGGCTGGGCTGAGGCTGCGTGTCTTCAACTACGTCCGCAGAAGGGCTTTATATTTCTACGCTCGCCGCTATTGATCATCAGTTAACAAACTAGATTCTGACAGAATGAGTGGTCGCGGAAAGGGAGGTACTTCTTTCTCGTACTCAAAGATAAAAGAAACACGAAAAATTTCCGGAAGAGGAAAAGGCGGGAGAAAACTCGGCTGAGTTTGTCTCTAAAACCCTCTTCCTCTGTCCGTTTTGTGTGCGCCTGAAAAAATGGCTTCTTATTCTGAGAAGTTTGGCTCACACTGGGCAAGACTGCAGTTTAGAGGCGATGGCCCCGCGCCTACTAGAGAATTTGTGGCAGAAGAAATGTTATTCCAGACATCCTGGGTGAGTCCTACGGACATTTATTCATTCATAGCCCTGCCGAATAGGAGAGATTTCGAGTTGGTATTTTACCACGAAGCACCCCTCCGACGCTTCCTCGAAATTGCTTCCGCCAAATCAAACGATTTGAAATGGCGTGAATGGACCGTGGAGTCGTCAGTGGCTGTAGATGTGATAACAATCGTAATAAAGTTCTGGACAGGCAGAGTTGCTGACCATGACATTGAACTTTATTTACAAAGATACTGTGATATCATCCAATCAGTATATAAACCTCTGGACAAGTTTGGCATCTGGTATGGGGTTAGGAAATACAAAATCCGTATACACAGTGACACCTCTGGCCATCTCATTCAATTACCAAACTCCATCTCTCTGGGTCCGTACAACGGCCGCATCATTTACACTGGACAGACCACCAAATGCTTCATTTGTGAAGCGACCGACCACCAGGTGAAGGATTGCCCGACAGTAAAGTGCTGGCGATGTGGGAGTCTGGGCCACAAGGCCAACAGCTGCCGGAGTGAGAGCGAGTGCTCCCTGTGTGGAAAAAAAGGCCACACATTCTTCAGCTGCCCAAGTTCCTTCGCTAACAAAACTAAGGGCCTTGCTCAGCGGGGAGACACCTCCGTCCCTCCTCCCCGCTGTGACTCCCAACAACAGCCCGGAAGACTGCAGAGGCAGCCAGCAGCCCAGGAGTCTGGAGGACCGCTACAACAACCAGCGACCCAGCAGCCTGGAGATAACCAGAGACAGCCAGCGACCCAGCAGCCTGGAGATAACCAGAGACAGCCAGCGACCCAGCAGCCTGGAGATAACCAGAGACAGCCAGCGACCCAGCAGCCTGGAGATAACCAGAGACAGCCAGCGACCCAGCAGCCTGGAGATAACCAGAGACAGCCAGCGACCCAGCAGCCTGGAGATAACCAGAGACAGCCAGCGACCCAGCAGCCTGGAGGACCGCTACAACAACCAGCGACCCAGCAGCCTGGAGGAAAGCAGAGACAGCCAGCGACCCAGCAGCCTGGAGGACCGCTACAACAACCAGCGACCCAGCAGCCTGGAGATAACCAGAGACAGCCAGCGACCCAGCAGCCTGGAGGAAAGCAGAGACAGCCAGCGACCCAGCAGCCTGGAGGAAAGCAGAGACAGCCAGCGACCCAGCAGCCTGGAGGACCGCTACAACAACCAGCGACCCAGCAGCCTGGAGGAAAGCAGAGACAGCCAGCGACCCAGCAGCCTAGAGGACCGTCACAACAACCAGCGACCCAGCAGCCTGGAGGACCGAAACATGCTCCACCGGCCCAGCAGCAGCATCTCATTCAACCCTCTACTCTGCAGACCGGCATCGCCCCTCCTGAGGTCTGCCGTCAGTCAGGTGAGAATGATTTGAAGATCAGTGGCATTCTAAGCATGAGTGATAGTGATAGCGATGATAATGAAGGTAATGAGCAGAGCTATGAAAGTGCTAGTGAGAGTCCCAGTTCTGACTTCAGCTCGACTGGTTTGACAGTCGGTCAGCGAGTCAGCACCCCGCGGCCCTCCCGTGATAACGTTGACAGTGCTTCTTGTGACAGTAACTCTGGCTCGTTCTCCCCGACGCCAGATTTCCCTATTTCAGAGTCCCAGCATGAGCTTCCCTTTGAGGAAGTTAAAAAGAAAAGATCTCGTACTACAACCTATAAAAAAGATAATAAACGCCTGGACGATAAACCAACGCCATAGACTTAGCTTTATCCCCAAACCACCATGTCCTGTCTTAAAATATCCACCTGGAACGCTCGCGGCATCCAGTCGAGTGCTTTTAGAGTTAAGAAATTGAAATATCTTTTAGACACTGACTTTGATATCCTGTGTACTCAGGAGCTCAGACTGAGCACTTATAATGATGTCACTGATGTGTGTAATATGTGGAACAAAGGATTGAGTGTAATATCTATTGGGGAAAGCAAAGCTGATGGTGTTGGTATATTTTTTAAAACGAATGATGTTGTTGTAATACGAAGAAGAGATATAATCCCAGGTAGATTACTTATGATTGATTGCTATTATAGGGGTGAAAAATATCGTGTCATAAATGTGTACACTGCTCCTGAAAGAGTTAAAAAAACTCAACTATTTAAAAGACTTAGAGAGCTTTTGACAGTTGGCTATAAACTTATTTTATGTGGAGATTTTAATACAATTACTAACGAAAATGATATAGTTAGTCCCAATGTTTTTAAATTAGGGTCTGAAGGTAAGCTTTTAAAAGAAATATGTGATGAAACTAAATTAATAGATGTGTGTCGCTACATGTATCCTGTCGGGGTCCAATTCACCCGCTTTGACCACAAGACAAAGACCCGTATTGACCGAATCTATGTATCTAATCATTTTAAAATCATTCATTATGGTACAGTACTTAATGACTTCTCTGATCATATGTTAGTTAAAACCGTCTTGTCCTCTGAATCCTCTGAAACCAGGGGCTTCTGGAGGTTAAACTCTCAGTGCCTGAAGGATCCAGATTTATTAATAGAATTAAAACAAGAAATTCATAAAATCTTAGAACTAAAATGTTTAACTAAATCTAATATTGAATTATGGGAATTATTAAAACATAGATTAAAAGATTTCTTTAGATTCAAATGTAGAGAAATAAATAAGATTAAAAATATGAAGTATAAAGTTTTAATGGAACAATATGTTAACTTAAAACAGATGAAGAAAAGATCAAACTCCGATGATGAAATCATGTCTGAATTAAAAACACAAATAGATAACTTTAATAATGAAATATTGTATAACATTTATAAACAAACAGATACAGATAATAGAGGTAATTTAATACATACCCTTAAAGCTGGACAACAGCAAATTCAAAGTAAATTCATCAAATCTATAAAGAATCAGGACGGTGATGTGGTGTCTGATGAAAAACAGAAAAGACAAGTGATCAGAGAATTATGCGCAGATGCATATAAACAAATAGATATAGAAAGAGGCTGTGTCAACATTTTATTAGATAGGCTTCCCTCATACAGCTCTCTGAACTTTGCAGAGCTTGAGGGAAATATAAGAAGGGATGAAGTTCTGCAGGCCATCAGACAACTAAATGTTGGTAAAAGCCCCGGGCCTGATGGCCTGCCTACAGAGTTTTATCAGTTAAATATCGATGATGTAACAAATGTCCTCACAGAGATGTATAATGAAGGCCTGAACAGTGGCTGTATGGGGGAATCCTTTTATCAGGGCGTAATGTGCTTATTGTATAAGAAAGGAGATGAAAGTGATATTGATAACTACAGACATCTGACTATAATGAACACTGATTATAAAATATTAGCCAAAGTAATTATGAATAGATTAAACGATATATTAGATGAAATTATAGAAAAAGAACAAACGTGTGCTATAAAAGGCCGGATTATGTGGGATAATCTCTGCACATTGAGAGAAATGATCAATAAGCCTGAGAAAAAAAACTTCTATATAATCGGGCTGGACCAAAAAAAAGCCTTTGATTACGTCTCCAGAGAATATTTATGGGCCGTAATGAAGACCTATGGCTTTACAGAAAATTTTATTCATCTGATCAGATGTCTGTATGTTAAGTCCAGTGTGTGTATAAATGTAAATGGTGTTTTAACAGATCCTTTTGATGTAGAGAGAGGGGTGAAACAGGGCTGCCCTCTGAGTGCTGCTCTTTACATCCTGGCCATCAGCCCCCTTATTAAAACCATAAACTCAGAGAGTCTCATATCTGGCACACAAGTTGGGCTTGCGCCCAAAGTAACTGCCATGGCATACGCTGACGACGTCACAGTTGTTATTAAAAACCAGATGGAGATGGACGTTTTAACCAATCACCTGAACTTGTATGAATTAGCTTCCGGCGCTAAATTAAATCATAATAAAACGGAGGGAGTTTGGATTGGAGCTGAAAGTAAGAAATGTGACCTCAACATTAAAGTAAAGGAAGAAATTAAAATCTTAGGTCTGACCATTTGTAGTCAAAACTGTAGCGACAAAAACTGGGAAACTAAACTATGTGAGGTTAAAGAAGAAGTTAAAAAATGGGAAAATAAAAATGCCAATTATAAATCAAGAGTGAATATCGTTAAAACTTTCATCTTATCCAAACTCCTGTTTTTAGCAAATATCTTTCCTCCATCTCACAAAATGATAATGAAATTAAATAAACAGTGCGTAAACTTAGTCTGGGGTACAACTCGAGAAGTTACAAAAAGAGAAATCTTGTATAAAAGTAAAGAATATGGGGGGTTAGGGGCAGTAGATGTGGGTATAAAACTGTATATAGCCTTTGTTAAAAACGTGTCAGTAGCCATGTCCAGGAATGCTCTCTGGGTCGGTGACCGCTCCAAGTGGAGGAAAAGGAGAGGGAGAGCCAGACAAGGTCCAGAATATAACCTCATTTATGGTGATTTTATATATGATTATGAGAAACTTCAAATTGACTGGAGTGGCCTCCCGAGTAAAATGATTTTTAAAAAACTTAACGATTATAAATATGGTGGATATATAAATTATAAAAACTTAACTCACGACGAAGGAACCCAGTTCCTGAAATTTTTAAAAAATAAAAACCTCTCAGAGAGCATTCGTGACATGAGATGGCTGATGTCTGTCAACAGACTCGCTGTCAGAGCTGTGGTGTCTTGGAGTTGCTATGTAAAAACTAAAAAATGTCCAATGATTTACTGCAACGAAGATGAGACACAACAGCACCTCTTAATGGACTGTTACAGAGCAGCTGAAGTCTGGGACAAATTAAAGGTGTATGGAGTAAAATTTGATCTTTCATATAAATCTGTTATGTACTGTATTATTGATGAATCTCTACCAGAGAAACAAAAGGAACTGTTAAAAATAATCATATGTATTGTATGCATCAAGTTATGGAAAACAAGATGCTGTATGGTTATACAACAGACAGTCATAAATAGCGATGACGTGTGCAAACAAGTGCTCACTGAGCTAAGGAGAAGAAGAACTCTGGACAAAAAACAACTTCTCCCCTGGAACACTTTGACACTTTAATCACAGCACTTTATGAAAGACTCTATGCACTTTATGAGAAACTCTAGAAGCACTTTATGAAAGACTCTATGCACTTTATGAGAAACTCTAGAAGCACTTTATGAAAGACTCTATGCACTTTATGAGAAACTCTAGAAGCACTTTATGAATGATTCTCTACATTAGTCACTTTACTCAATTTTTACTCATTTAAACTTTGTAATTGTTTTTCATCTTTGAATCGTGGTATAATGTATGTTTGTTTAATGTAGCCTATATAATGTAAAATGTGAAACTTTAATAAAGCTCTTTAAAAAAAAAAAAAGAAAGGGAGGTAAAGGACTCGGGAAAGGAGGCGCTAAGCGTCACCGTAAAGTTCTCCGTGATAACATCCAGGGCATCACCAAGCCCGCCATCCGCCGTCTGGCTCGCCGCGGCGGAGTAAAGCGCATCTCCGGTCTGATCTACGAGGAGACCCGCGGTGTGCTCAAGGTCTTCCTGGAGAACGTGATCCGTGACGCCGTCACCTACACCGAGCACGCCAAGAGGAAGACTGTGACCGCCATGGATGTGGTGTACGCTCTGAAGAGACAGGGCCGCACCCTGTACGGCTTCGGAGGCTAAATCAATGACGACCTGATCTAACGACAACACAACGGCTCTTTTAAGAGCCACACACTTCTTCTTAAAGAGCCTATTTCCCTATAATTAATGGTGACTTTGCATTTACGTGTTCATTAACTCTTTATAGTCGAAATGTCATATTTTGACTTCACATTAAACAATAATAAACCAAACTAACTGTGCTTCTTACATCGATTAATGATTAAGAGGAGCAAACCCCTTAGTGTTTACTCATTTCTAAGAATTTTATTTAAGGACATTTTTTACAACGTCATTACATGTGGTCCATATATTTAGGTTTTTGTTAGTCAATTTTTATAATGATTAATGCTGCGAAAGTATACACGTGACGTGAGTTTGCTTCACTCCCCCAGCCAAAAAACAATGGCAATCTATTGAATGGCTGGTCAAATTTGAACATTTATTAACTTTTGGCTGGTGGATGTAAATGTACCATGTGGGCGAGGTCAACGGGGTCACTAGTCAGCACAATGTTCACACACAAGACATTAGATGGCTAATTTGAAGTTAATACAACTGTATTGCATAAATGTAATATGTGCAAATTGAGTGTGGCATTTTTAATAATTGTGTTGTCTCCCTGTTGACCGTACAAGTTTTCATTTTTTTTGGGGTCACAATTTAAAATTAAAACTTTTTTTTAGACACTTGTGTCACTTTTTCCCCAGATGTTTTGTCACTTTTTTGCCCAAGTTTTTGCTCACTTTTTCAGATGTTTATTTTTCCCCAAGTTTTATTGGACATTGTTGTCACATTTTTCAATGTTTTATTTAAAAAAAAAATGCTATAAAATTGAATAAAACACCTAAATTAAATCTGGAGTACTGATCATTTATTTAACTTGTGAAGAGTGTTGTATGGAACCATCCATGTCATTTTTTTTTATTTGTTTTGACAATTTGGTTGAAAGAAGCCCACATTTCTGTGATAGGAACTTTTTGAAAACGAGTCAAATTTGACCCAAGGACAACAGGAGGGTTAAATTGTAGTTGAATATTTTAATTATGACATTAATTGAGGCTCCAAAGGTGTCTAATTCATAGTTATTTAATACATTTGACTTATGCAAAATTAAAATATTGTCTATTAAATCCCATTTTAAGAATGAGGTTTTAATATGCTGCATTTAATTAAAAAGTGCATGTTTACATTTTCTAAAACAGGGTAACTATTGTTTTTTTTTCAACCTGGACCCTATTTTCTATGTTTTTGTGTCTTAAGTGAAACCAGTGCATATTAAACAATACATAACAACTCCAGATGTGTTCCTCATTTAGTGAAAAGGGTTATGAGTACATAATGAACAATCTGTTGACAAAACAGACGATGATCAGCCTGAGTTATCCTATATGAAAAATAAGTGTAATTTCAAAAATGTGTCTCATACTGTATATTTATTCTGGTCAGGATGAAAAAAGGAAGTCTGAATGTTATATTCCTTGAGCAGTGAAAGGTGCTATGAGCACAGTAAGAACACAGGCTTTCCATTTATCTCTGTAAAGATACCCAACACTGTTTCTGACAACAGTAGCCCACGCTTGACAGTGTGTAGCTGTATGGAAGCATGTGGGAGCTATAATAACGTATCCAGCATAGGGCCTGATACACTTATTAGGAATATCGAAGTGTGTGTGTGTGTGTGTGTGTGTGTGTGTGTGTGTGTGTGTGTGTGTGTGTGTGTGTGTGTGTGTGTGTGTGTGTGTATGTGTCTGTGTGTGTGTGTCTACGTGTCTGTGTGTGTGTCTGTGTGTGCGTGTGTGTGTGAGACAGTACACATGTGTGACAAAAACGTATTATCAAGAGTGTAAAAAAATAATTATGATTAAAAATGGGGTCTATGATTAGGTGTGTTAGGTATAAATAAAAATATCCGTTTAGGTAGCCTGAGTAGATCAGAATGTAAAGTGGGATTATTATTGCACATATTATTGTATGTTTACACACTTCATTTATAATCACCGTTTTTTTTTTGTTTTTGTTTTTTACAGTTTTCAGCGATGATCATGTAAAAAAATCTGAGTTTTTAGTTTACTTTTTAAAATGTGTTTAAAATTTTAGGACAATTCTGCTAATCCCTGCTAATCACACCACTATGTGCCTTGTAAATTGGTCTTAAAATGCATCTCCATTCAATTAAACCAGAAAAACAGCGAAGTGAGACTTCCGCATAGATACGCTCTGACGCGCTAACAATCAGCCAATGGGAGAGTGGGAACCGCACAGAGAAATTTGCATCTCCGGGGCTTAAGAAGGAGCAGCGCAGCAAATTCGTCACACAGTTATCGGTGAATACCAGAATTGTAACCATGCCTGAACCAGCAGTGAAAGCAGCCAAGAAGGGATCCAAGAAAGCGGTGGCCAAGACCGCCGGCAAGAAGGACAAGAAAAGGAGAAAGACCAGGAAGGAGAGCTACGCCATCTACGTTTACAAGGTGATGAAGCAGGTCCACCCCGACACCGGCATCTCCTCCAAGGCTATGGGCATCATGAACTCCTTTGTGAGCGACATTTTTGAGCGCATCGCCGGTGAGGCCTCCCGTCTGGCTCACTATAACAAGCGCTCCACCATCACCTCCAGGGAGATCCAGACCGCTGTGAGGCTGCTGCTCCCCGGGGAGCTGGCTAAGCACGCCGTGTCTGAGGGCACCAAGGCCGTCACCAAGTACACCAGCTCCAAGTAACCATCTCGCTACCGAAATCACACCAAACCAACGGCTCTTTTAAGAGCCACACAATTCTTCTTTAAGAGCAAAGTTTTTATTTAAAAACACAATTCACTAGTTTGATATACGGGTAAATCAAAGTACCACAATCTCTGAATACAGGCAATCATCTGCTGAGTGTGTCTAAATAATTTTGCACACAAAAACACACTAGTTGACTAGAGACTTATATAAATGTGTTGGTAAGTCTAAATAAAAACAAAGTCCCTAATTAGCCTACTAAAAAAAATTTGTGAGACTATAATAATCTGCCCACAAATCTGAAATTAAGCATTTCACAGAACATGTTTCAAGTGTCCATTGAAGAGTAGTTAATAAGTGCCAGATATTTATTGATCCCAAAAAATAGGAAATAATGGTGTGGTAGCAGCAAAATATCAGACCCAGCACACATACGGAGTATACATTAAATAATAGGAAACAATATACATGAAATAATAGACTACACGAGCAATATTTAAAATGTATACAATTTGGAAATAAAATGTACAACTGTACAGCATGCTACATTTTTTTAAACATGCAAAAAGTCAACTGTAATTCAAAGTAAATTCTTTCACATAAAGCAGGGTGTTTTAGGCAACAACCCACAGCGTACAAACGTATCTTTACTGACTTTTTAATCTTGTCATTATGCTTCAAACACTGGAAATCTGTTCAGCAGCTTTCAGCAATGTGCAAACCAGAAACTGTACAATGTTGGTTAAGTAGCAGCATAGATGGCGTTATGTGTTTATAACTGGCATACTATGAACTTATACTGTGTCTTTTAAGAGAGAAAGTGTAGAGACAGATAATAGGACAAGCAGGATTTGTGTTTGAAATAGTACGTTTAATTGTGGAAGAAACACATTACATGTAAAGTGAGTGAAAGCAGTGCTCAGTATAATTACTGTATTCCAGTTTCTGCCATCACATCTTGTTGAAATCAGTCATCTCTCATGTCTTAAATACAGTATAACATGCACATGTTATTGTTTACACACCAGGTCTCATTCACATTAATGCTGTTTTTGATTTATTTTTGAGTTTATGTAAAGCTCCACACTCCATTGTATACATGTCATAGTATGTATAGTCACGTTTAGTATTGCACAATTTATGCCGATATTTGAGTCATTTCACTGCAGTTAGGACCAAAACTGTTTTAATGTTACACAATAATGCTGAAAATAATATGTATATTAATAAATGCTAAAAAGAAACGGTATCCATATAGCACATTTTATACAAGAAAAGCAGCACAATGTGCTTTACAATTAGAGAAAACTGAAAGAATGGAAATAAAAACAGGGATAAAATGCCATACTTAGTAAGAATAAGTTGGAAAATAAAACATGCTACTTAATAATAGTAAAACATAACTTTAAAAACTATATAATAAGTGCGTTATTCTGTTATATTAGTACCCAAAGCTTTAGAAAAGTACTCAACAATAGATTAAAATGAGCGGGTAAATTTGAATTTTCAAATTATTTTTGTCCAATGGCTGAGCTTCTGTAGCACGCGCAAACATTGGACCAATCAGCGTCGCCTGTGCGCCGGCTCCGGCTATATAATCAGAGACTGTTGCTCTAGAGTCATAGCTACTTTTCTTGAGTAAAGTGAAGCAGAATGGCAAGAACCAAGCAGACCGCTCGTAAGTCCACCGGCGGCAAAGCCCCCAGGAAGCAGCTGGCCACCAAGGCTGCCCGTAAGAGCGCCCCGGCCACCGGCGGCGTGAAGAAGCCTCATCGTTACAGGCCCGGTACCGTGGCTCTGAGGGAGATCCGTCGCTACCAGAAGTCCACCGAGCTTCTGATCCGCAAGCTGCCCTTCCAGCGCCTGGTGAGAGAGATCGCTCAGGACTTCAAGACCGACCTGCGCTTCCAGAGCTCCGCCGTCATGGCTCTGCAGGAGTCCAGCGAGGCTTACCTGGTCGGCCTGTTCGAGGACACCAACTTGTGCGCCATCCATGCCAAGAGGGTCACCATCATGCCCAAAGACATCCAGCTGGCCCGTCGTATCCGCGGCGAAAGGGCTTAGACTCACCTGACTGCTCATAACAACACAACGGCTCTTTTAAGAGCCACCACACATCCACCTCAGAGCTCTGATCCTCGCACGTTTTTCATCCATAGTCTGATAATTATTTAATATATTTATATCAGGTTTATAAACCAGTCGGTGGCCGATGTGCAATTATCCCTACATTATTAGAAGAATCCAAGCCATCATTCAGATAGCTTTTTCATCCTTGTTGAATAGTAAGTGGGTTTTGCTTCTATTCATGTGTAATGATACAATAATTTCTTTAAGTTTTCAGTGTTTTTATGAAGATGGCTGATATTTGAATTAAGCTAATAGACGAAGTGGACTTTGACATAAGGTTATTTATAGGGATAGACTGTAAAAATGAATTACCCCCTTGGGGATTTCTAGTTTTATAATAATATAAAAGATTCTTAAAGAGCCTATTTCCTATGATGTGTAGAAAGTATAAATGTGGGTGTTGTCTAATCTGCATACTGAAATATAAGACTGCAGTAAATCATCTGCAGGCGTAGGAGGCATCTCGTATGCTTCCCTGGTGGTCTAGTGGTTAGGATTCGGCGCTCTCACCGCCGCGGCCCGGGTTCGATTCCCGGTCAGGGAACTAGCGTTTTCAGATATTTCCCCTGTGTGGGATTAATAAAGTTTATCTCTTATTATCTCTGCTAAGTTGTGTGTTAGACGGAAGACAACTTGGGTCACATAAAACTTGACATTTGATTATATGGGGCCTACTTAGTTGTGAGCTATCCTGTTTGATATGTCTAATTTATAGTTTTTATACTCTTCTTTACTAAGTCTTTATTATTTAAATTAAATCAGATAATAGAGGAGTGGACTTGTGGACATAAGGGGAAACAGTACATGGGTAAAATGGGTTAGGGTTAAAACAAAACCACCATGATTATTTACAGCTCTGTGATAGACTGTATGAATGAATTACCCCTTTGGTATTTATAAAGTTGTATAAGATGTTTCAATATGTATTACATAATGATAACTTGTGTGTGGGTGTATTTACAATATATAATCTACAGACTGAAATATAAGATTGTATAGCAGGGATCATTAACTACATTTACACAGAATTTTTCTAAGCAGACACTCAGGGGGCCGGACTTTCAAATAAAGAAAATAAAATGAATTCATACTTAATACGCCTATTCTTGTTCGAAATGTTAACTTTCTTGCTTAATTAATGCTATTTTTTTTGTTTATATGTATTAGTGTGAGCAAACTCCTAAAAAGCATGGAAACTCCATACTGATAACTGGCTCTTTAACTAGAAAAAGATCTCAGACCAAGAGGCAGGTCACTGAGGAGTGATGGTTAAAGTCTGTGATTAGGGAAACATGGTTGTAGTATGCAGCGTCCTGATTGGTGGGAAATACTTGCAGAAAGAAACAGCTGTTGTCAGGTAAGAATGTCACTGTCAAAGAGGCTGAAGCGAAACGTTCACCTGGAAAAGCCCAGCTTTCATGATGAATGGGCAGATAAGCAGGCTATGCATTCATCACCTTTTTTTCCAGACATTTCCCCAGTGTGGGATTAATAAACTCATTTTAAACATTAATTCTGCTTAAGTTGTGTTAAACTGAAAGCAATTTAGGTCACTTTGAAACATAACACTTGATTATATGGGGGGGGATTAGTTAGTTGCTACTTAGTGAACTAACCAGTTTAATATGGGCATTTATACTTTCTACACAATATAGGAAATAGGCTCTTTAAGAAGAAGTATGTGGCTCTTAAAAGAGCCATTCAATAGATTGCCATTGTTTTTTGGATGGGGAAGTGAAGCAAACTCACGTGTATACTTTCGCAGCATTAATAATTATAAAAATTGACTAACAAAATGAGATGAGATAAACTATACACACATTTAAACACATAACCACACACACGGATTAACTAAAGTAGATTTAAATTTTATATAGAAGGGCAATTTCATTTCATGAAAATTAAATTTAGGGGAAAAAAAATCCTTTCTGCGGACGTAGTTGAAGACAGCTGAGCAGCAAACAGGGAAGGACCCTTAACCTTCACAACAGAGCAGCTATGGTGCTGACCGAGGCATTTTCATTGATGAACGCTAACTGATACACAACCAACTCAGAGCTGTGATCCTTACTTCCTCTTCCATATTCTCATACAATTACCTATCAGTTGATAACGTAGTTATATCAGGTTAGGTAGGCAATCTGCTGCTGCAACAGCATCCCTGTTTATTTGATATTATTTGTGTACTAGCAGTGTTTATATAATGTTAAAAATTCGAGTATACTTATTTTCATGATTTGGTGTTTCATCCACACAATCACTCATGTAAAAGTATTTAATTATTTAAATCAGATAATAGACGAAGTGGACTTGGACATAAGGGGAAACAGTACATGGGTAAAATGGGTTAGGGTTAAAACAAAACCACCATGATTATTTACAGGAATAGACTATGAATGAATTACCCCTTGGGGGATTTCTAGTTTAAGATGTTTCAATACGTATTATATAATGCTAACTTTTGTGGGTGTATTTGCAACATCTAATCTACAGATTGAAATATAAGACTATGTAGTAAATGATCTGCCGGTGAAAGCGGCACTATAGGTTTCCCTGGTGGTTAGGATTCGGCGCTCTCACCGCCGCGGCCCGGGTTCGATTCCCGGTCAGGGAACTAGTGTTTTCAGGAACTTCCTTAGGGTGAGATTAATAAACGCCTAGCTTTAATTAATTCTGCTGAAGTTGTGCGTTAGACCGAAGGCAATTTAGGTCACATTGAAACATACCATTTGATTACATGGGGGACTACTTAGTTCTGCGTTAACCAGTTTGATATGCGTATTTATACTTTCTACGCAACATCATAGGAATGAATTAAGCTCTTTAAGAAGAAGTGTGTGGCTCTTAAAAGAGCCGTTGGGTTGTCGTTAGATCAGGTCGTCGTTGATTTAGCCTCCGAAGCCGTACAGGGTGCGGCCCTGTCTCTTCAGAGCGTACACCACATCCATGGCGGTCACAGTCTTCCTCTTGGCGTGCTCGGTGTAGGTGACGGCGTCACGGATCACGTTCTCCAGGAAGACCTTGAGCACACCGCGGGTCTCCTCGTAGATCAGACCGGAGATGCGCTTCACTCCGCCGCGGCGAGCCAGACGGCGGATGGCGGGCTTGGTGATGCCCTGGATGTTATCACGGAGAACTTTACGGTGACGCTTAGCGCCTCCTTTCCCGAGTCCTTTACCTCCTTTTCCGCGACCACTCATTCTGTCAAAGTCTAGTTTGTTAACTGGTGAACAGCAGTGGAGAGCGTCGACAATTTATAGCCCTTCTGCGGACGTAGTTGAAGACAGGCAGCCTCTGCTCAGCCCTCCCCTTTCTGATCTCTTTGTCAAGCGAGAGAGTGTAAGCCGCTGCATTTCCGGTGGAAACAAATCAACAACAAAGCAAGCATCAAGTCTTTAAGGTAGGGCTGGGCTGGGAAATATATCGATATTATATCGATATCGTGATATGAGTTTAGATATGGTCTTAAATTTTGGTTACTGTATTAATGTTTATAAGTGTATAAGTGTAATCTTTTTTGGGTTGTAAAGATGGCATTACAGTATAGTGATGTGATTCTCTGAACTTACCAGACTTTTTTATTATTTGCCGTTTTAGTCATTATATCCACATTACTGATGATTATTTATCTAAACTCTAATGATGGAAGATATTTTGTTAAAGCACCAATTGTAAAGCCTAGAGAAGAATATCGTGATATTCGATTTTTCTCCATATCGCCTATCCATATACAGTCCTTTACAGGCGCCAACATGGACTACAAACATAACTTTATTAAGCCACAAGGGGAAATGAATGTCTTACACATCTCCTAAAAGAAACATGACACTGTCAGTATGCACAGTTAGTTTCATACACACAATCACTCATGTAAAAGTCTTTATATTATTTAAATTAAATCAGATAATAGAGGAGTGGACTTGGGGACATAAGGGGAAACAGTACATGGGTAAAATGGGTTAGGGTTAAAACATGGTTTAAACATGGCATGGTTATTTATAATTGTCTAATTCTCAAATATATATTGTCAAACCTGCTACTTATACTTTGAAATTGTATTTTAATTCATTTAGTTCAACCAAATTTATCAACATTGTTGGTTGTTGCGGTTAGGATTCCTGGTTTTCACCCAGGCGGCCCGGGGTTCAACTCCCGGTACATGGGAAGCGTGCTGTACTATTCTTTCAGATCAAACTGGTTCAACATGGTTTGCATGTCAAAGTGTCCAAAAACACTGAACCCCAATAGCCAATAGGAGCGTTATCCATCCTCATATCTAAACCAGGGAACTGAATGGTGGTGTAAGTCATGTACTGTTTTAAACACGTCTTAAAGGTTGTGAATAGAGTTTAGATTTTCTGCCCGAGCCCAAACCGGGCCCTTAAACAAGCATTTGTGTTTTTTTAATATTAATATAATATCCTACATGAGTGCCCTGAATCTATTAGTTCAAGGCTAAGGTAAAGTAGATTATGAGAAAGTTCAAAAGAATATTCTGTCAGAACACTAGACTAGTTAGCATGCAGAGTTAGCCAAATCAGACAAAAACAATGGGATTAACGTTAGCCATGCTAGGCTAGGCTAGGCTAACAAGGTAAGGCTCTCAAGGCATGATTATGTCTTACTGTCATCACTCTTGTGAGGAAATGCATTCAAAAACAACTCTGACTCATCTTCAACTTCTTCAATATAGGATTCATCAGTTTGTTTCATAATATTCATCAAAATATTTTCTGCCTCAGACAGTTCCATGTCTGCAGTTGTGTCAGCCATTTTGAATGCTGTTTTAGGGCACCAACTACACTTACGCCCTTCTGGCTCTGAACAAAAATGTGGGTCCTACATGTATTTTTCGGAGCCAGAAGGGCGTAAGTGGACTTACGCCCTTCTGGCTCCAAACATTACTCACACTTTTGTGTTAGGTCTTTATTGTTTTGTTGCTTTATTCAATACAGGTTGATCTCAGATAGGTCTTTTTGGCACCATTGGATAGAGCTCATCGAGACCTTTATTTTGATATTAAGAACTCATATTCGCCCAAAATGCCACTTACGCCCCTCTGGCTCCAAGCCCTCGAATTAGGTGATGGAGACCAGAAAGTCCCCTATATGGTTCCAGGGCTTTGATTATGTTGCTGCCTTGATCTGTTACCCACGCTATTCAGCTGAGGGAGCTATGGGTCGAGTTTTTTTTTTACGTTTCTTCATTCGGATCCATTTGCGATCCGTTCCAGTCTGAATAATCAAACAGCAGTTAACATGCTTCCTCCTCGTTGCATTACCGGTATTCATTAAGATAATTCTAAACAGATTTCTGGAGTTCAAACAACTCAGACTTGTAGTTGAGAACGTCAGTTATAACGGCCCACGTATTCAAACATTGTCGGGTTTAAATCGGGCTCGGGCTCATAATTACAGTTAATGTGTCGGGTCGGGCCGGGCTCTGGTAGGGTCGGGTTTGATTTTTTGGGCCCGATCTAAGCTCTAGTTGTGAAACAGTCGCAGTTTGGTTAGGTTTAAGCCCCCAAACTACTGAGTTATGTTTAGAAAATAGGGTTAGGGTTTGAATACGGAGAAATTGTTATGTAAAAACAATTAATCTTTTCCTCAAACACTGTAGTGAAGTTTCAGACAATGAGCAGGTCCTGAACACCACAAAATCCAAAGAGATCATTGTGAACTTTAGGAGATCCAGGACGACCACACATCCCCCTCTCCCACAGCGACAGCGAATTCCTGGGTATCAACATAACAAAAGACCTATCATGGTTCCTCAACGCCCGGTGAGGAAAGCTCAACAGACGCTGTTCTTCCAAAGAAACTCAAGTAGGCCAAACTTCCCTCTCAGCTCCTAATAAAGAACCGGAAATAACTGGTCCGGTTGGTTAAAAAACAGCACAGAAGATTATGGAAACTGAGCTCCAAACTTGCACACAGTGTATGCTAACCATTTACACAAGAAGGCCAGCAACATTCATTTTTTTCATTTCATGTTTATTTGAATAGGGACAGATGCTTCGACATAGACAACAAGTCTCTGTTACAGCGCCTGGTACAGACTGCTATGAAGGTGATGGGGAGGACTGATAAGCTCTCCCTTCAGTCCATCTATGAGCAGTCTGTACTTAGGCAGGCGCGGAGAGTATTGCTGGACCCGTCCCACATCCTTCAAACAGAATACGAGCTCTTGCCTTCTGGCAGAAGGTACAGAATCCCTCAAATTAAACTGAACCGTTTTAAATATTCCTTTGTACCAGTTTCCATCAAAATTTGAAATAAATTTGTATTATTTGTAATAGATAGGCCTGAGAAGTGTGCAATAACTTGGTGTTCTGCATTTTCTTTTATTTTTTTTTAATGTGTATTTATTGTCTGTAATGGCAGCTACTACTATGCACCACACACTCTTGAGTCCATGACAAATTCCCCCTAGGGGACAATAAAGGGTATTCTATTATATTCTATACAATCTGGTTACAGTCTGTTTGTCCTCTTGCCATTGGGAAAGAGACAATGGCCACGTTCACACCGCAAGTCTTAATGCTTGATTCAGATTTTTTTTGCTCAGATCCGATTTTTTGTTTGGCTGTTCACATAACCTTTTAAAATGTGGCCTATATCAGATCCCAGTGTGAACTGTTTGCGGTTTCGAATTGACCCACATGCACAAAAGACCACTAGCAATGACATCAGACGCAGCACGCTGTTGCACTAAAGTCAGAGAGGTTATGGAGGAAGTCAGCATTTTGGCTTTTACTTCAAAATGTTTGCGTAATAGCAGCCGTAACATTAATGAGCATACACTAGTTAGGTCTAACACCTCCCTCTCCCTCCATTGACTTGCTCCATCACTGTTCTCCGTGTTGTAGGCCTAGTCAAGTTTGTAATGTTACCGTCTGTGTCTAGGGCTGACTCCCACTGGGGCATAATTGTGACAAATGTCGTTGTAGATCAGGGGTGTCAAACTCATTTTCACTAAGGGCCACACTGGAAAAAGAGAATCACACCAAGGGCCAGACATGTAGAGTGTATTTGTTTTTGTTCCAACTTTTTTGTGGCTTTCTCAGACATTTGTCACCTTTTGTTGCATTTTTGTTGACATGAAGCCCTACAAAAGTCATCAAAGTAGTTCCTTAGCCATCATAGAATTTAGCAAATCAAGCAAAACAATTATCCATCCATCTTCGTCCGCTTATCCGGTATCGGGTCGCGGGGGTAGCAGCTCCAGCAGGGGACCCCAAACTTCCCTTTCCCGAGCCACATTTACCAGCTCCGACTGGGGGATCCCGAGGCGTTCCCAGCTAGGTTGGAGATATAATCCCTCCACCTAGTCCTGGGTCTTCCCCGAGGCCTCCTCCCAGCTGGACGTGCCTGGAACACCTCCCTAAGGAGGCGCCCAGGGGGCATCCTTACCAGATGCCCGAACCACCTCAACTGGCTCCTTTCAATGCAAAGGAGCAGCGGCTCTACTCTGAGCTCCTCACGGATGACTGAGCTTCTCACCCGATCTCTAAGGGAGACGCCAGCCACCCTCCTGAGGAAACCCATTTCGGCCGCTTGTACCCTGGATCTTGTTCTTTCGGTCATGACTAACAAAATTGCAAAACAATTATACATTTTTTTAACAACAACAACAACCTGTTTCTCAGCCTAAATATGAAATCTCTCTCTCTGCTTCTGGGGGGACTTTCTGAGTCTCAGAGTCGGCAGATCTGCCATATTCTACTTTGAATGTCAGGTAATTGCAGTTTAAAAAACACTTTTCTGTGTTTTTGGTTTTGCACACAACTATTTACACACTTATTGTGAACCCAAATTGATATACGGGCCGGATCTAAATCTGCAAGAGGCCAGATTTGGCCCACGGGCCAACATGTCTACATGTGATGTAGACTGACGTAAAAGTCGCATCAAATCCGCCTCGGTTGTTCACACTGCAGCCGCATTGAAAGCAATCAGATCTGGGTCAGATTCAGGACCACATATGGAAGTGGTCTCAATCTGATTAGAAAAAAATCAGATCTGGGCAAGATTTGAGTGATCACACTACTTCTGAAGAAGTCTGACCTGGTCACTGGACCCCCAAAAAAATCTGATTTGGGCCACTTTTGGCTGTTGTCTGAACGTAGCCTATAGAGCCATCCAAGCCCAAACAGAACAGCGTTTTCAGCAGAGCTATATATCCATCAAACACCTCCCATAGCTACTGAGGCCTGTACATATGACCACCCCCAAACTGCTGCTAATACTCCCCAACACTTATATTATACACACCTCACTTGTGCAATATGTTTCTATTTTTCTAATCCTGTTTCTGTCTACTTATCTTGTTTTATATTCAGGGTTCCTACACCTTTTCCAAAGACAAATTCAAGTTCTTTTACAGACTTTCAAGGTCCACTTCCAAGCTTTTCAAGCACCTTACAGCTGTGGTAAAGCTGATAAAGATTTTATTTGTTTTAAATGGGTCAAATTTGAGGAGGGATAAACTGGTAACGATCAAAGTTGTCCCGTCAATCAACTCAGTCTTTAGTTGGCTAATCAGTTCAGCTGTAGTTCTAGGTCTGTTTATTGTTGAGTAGATACGTTTATAATTAAACAGTATAAACTACATGCATTTTGCACGCAAAAATCTTAATTTGTTAAGTAACTGAAGGTGTCCAATTAAGTTGAGTAAAAAATAATATTCATCTCTGAAACGTAGCAGAGTAGAAGTAGGAAGTGGCATAAAAAGGAAAGACTCAAGTAAAGGACAAGTATCAAGTTTGTACTTATGTACAGTACTGGAGTAAATATACTTGTTAGATTTCCCCTCTGTATACAGCAGTTTTTTTGGGGGTTAAGTGGCCCAGAAACACAAAATCATAGTTATCATTAAAAGTATAACTGCCATACATATTATTTAATATTTGTTTCATTTATTTACTCTATTCATGAATATTGAGCGTCGATGTTAATTAGGAACTAACGTGCATTTTGCGTTGCACACGGACACTTTATGGTGCAGTAAGAGAAAGGCACGATGGGGTGAGAAGTTATATACATGGCGAAGTATGTGTAGATAAAGTATATCACCATTGGGTTTGCATATGATTTGACAGACAGGAGTATTTTAACAAGGATTGTTCTTAAATCCACCTCATGTTCCCTTTTGTATTAATCTCACATGGGACACCCTGCAGTGGTTAATGAATCATCTGTATAGTAAGTGCGTATGAGGAACTTGCTCTTTTGGATGGAGTGGGTGGCTCTTAAAAGAGCCTTTGGGTTGGTTGAGTAGCAGTACGGAGCTTTACTTGCTCTTCACGGCTTTCTCGGTCTTCTTGGGCAGTAGTACAGCCTGGATGTTGGGCAGCACACCACCCTGAGCGATGGTCACGCCGCCGAGCAGCTTGTTGAGCTCCTCGTCGTTGCGGACGGCCAGCTGCAGATGGCGGGGGATGATCCTGGTCTTCTTGTTGTCACGGGCGGCGTTTCCAGCCAGCTCCAGGATCTCAGCGGTGAGGTACTCTAGCACGGCCGCCAGGTAAACGGGAGCTCCGGCACCGACACGCTGAGCGTAGTTCCCCTTCCTCAGGAGCCTGTGGACACGGCCGACTGGGAACTGGAGTCCAGCACGAGATGACCGAGTCTTGGACTTTGCTCTGACCTTACCGGCGCCGGACTTGCCTCTTCCAGACATGATCAAATTTGAAATAATTCGTTGAGTAGATGTAGAATACCCGGAAACCAGCCGAAGCCTTCTTTATATAGCCACTAACGGCTCATAGCTGGTCGCTCATTGGTGAGATAGAGCGTAAGTGTTATCGTCCAATCAGAAACGAGCATGCAAGGTACCGTAGAACTCAAACGGCTTCCGCTCGCAGTTTGTGCTGTTTACAAAATAAAACATTCCAGCAACCTCAAAATAAAAACAATGAAATTATCAAAGAATGAAAATGAAGAAATAGAAAAAATAACTATGCAGATTCAAATTAATCCTTTTTTACAGAACAAATGGTCTACAACAACAGATCAAAATGTTTATTAAACTATTGCTTTTTTAAATTATTATTACATTTAAATATATGTGTAATTAATAATTATACATATTCAATACTGATCAATAGTATACCACAGTATAATTATTAGTTTTTATATTTATTTTTATTTTTTTTTATTTTACTTGAGTACAGTATCTCAAAATGTACTCAAATCCAGTACTTGAGTAAGTGTACTTATTAGTTACATTACACCACTGGAGAACCAGAAAATACAGTTATAAAAGACAGAACCAATTAAACGTATTGCTTGAAAACTTTTTGGGCCACATCATTGACAATAACAAACAAAGTATGTACAATAATGTACATATCTCAAACATTTTTGTTGTTTTTATTTTTTGAAATGTATTTATATATTTGATTTGTTTGGCCATATATATTTAATGTTTATCTAGCCTACTGTAACATCTCAGACTGACACCCAGAGCCGGCCCTAACCCTGGACCCTATTTCCCCATGTTCTTGTGTCTAAGTGACTGATGGGAACAACAATCTTTGACATTGGTCCAGTATTAAAGGGATATTTCAACGCTGGAAAGATGAATATGTATTAAATTGGGTAATTTATGTAGTAGATATGTAATATTTTTTTTTTATTGAAGTTGGTGCCTTCTAGACCGAGAAAAGCCAAAAAAATTATTTTTGGCTCATGTGGATGAAAGACAACAACTCCCAGAATGCACTTGCTTCACTTCCCTATGAGTCTACTCTCAAGCCACGCCTACCAGTTACAATAGAGGATTTCTAAGGAGGTTGACCTCTCTGTTAAAGAGTAAGATCCTTTTTTTAAACATAAAAACATCTGCAAAATCGCGTTCACTGAACCCACCAGACTCCATGTAAATAATCAGTCATTTAAGCATCGTATAACACACCGTTCAAAGTCGACAGAAACAAAATAAAACTATGAAAAAAACATTTTGGGTCGTCTTTCCACTTTTCCAACCATCACAGCTGTTGAAAGAAATGCACCGTTTACTGATTTACATGTAAAAATACGTTGGCTCTATACACGCTAAAAGTAGGCTATTGCTTTTTTAAACCCGTGGTAAAGTTGGTTTTATATTGGACGTTGGATATTCGACAAATTTGAAAAATCTATTATGCAGCTTGACCTTTTCACCTATCCATCTCAAATCACTTCTGGTGAACTCTGCTAACTGCCCTACACATAACACAAAGCTTATTTCATCAAAAAAATCCACCTTTGATTTTATAAATATTTGTTAATGTTAAAAAAATGCTATAAATATATTATAATATAGATTTATAGCATTTTTTGAGAGTAAAAAATATGTGTATTGGATTGAACAGAAATAGAAAAAAGGTCTATCTCTGTAGGGATCCTTTCCATAATGTTGTCAGACACTTAGAATAATAATCTGAGTCTGTCAGCGGCAAAATGAGCACTTTTGTGAAGGTAAATGCAGGTAAATGTATGCTGAACAATTGTCTTATTAACTTATATTGTAGCTGCCGAAAGATTGTTGTTCCCATCAGTCACTTAGACACAAAAATACTGAAGTTACCCTTGAAGCGATATAAGCATTTGCTTGTCTGGGATGCCCCTACACAAGATCTTTTTATAATGAACACACAGAAATGAAAACAAGTGAAATACCTTTTGACCCTCATGTTGTGCTTTCAATGTTTTTTTTACATCAGAAATATGAAAAGTTGAAATAAGCGCCCAAAATGTCGAAGACAACACAAGGGTTAATGGCACAAATGTTCATTTTTGTTTAAGTTAAATAAATGACATTTGTAGGTCGGTTTAAGTAAGAAAGTGCCATAATTATTTTTCATATTGCAACAGCCAAATGTTATATCATGACCTGCCTGTATGTGAAATTAACTGTGTCACAACAATTGATTATTTTCAGAAGTTCCTCATAAGAAATCATAAGTAAAAGCAATTTGCATTTGGAAAAATTGAAATCCACACGTCTGTGATTCTCCACCAACATACATTCCTCTAATATTGGTCAAAATCATTTATCATTTCAAAATGAGGTATAATCTCCTCTAAATGAGATTTATTGACCATGAATTCCAAAAATACGTGTAAAACTATTGGTAATAAGTTGGTTTTAGTGAAAAATAGCATAGAAAACATTGAAAAAAGTGACAAAAATGTCAGAAAATGTGTCAAAAATATTTTAAAAAACGGTCAAAAAAAGTGTTCATTTTGACAGCTAACATTTTGACAGCCAACATCTTATAGTATCTTAATGTTTTAATGTTATACAGGATCATTCTGTAAATGGTAATGCATTCTGGGAGAAAATTGTAATATTACAGCACTATCTGCGAATGTTTCTGCAGCCAGTATATTACTGTTAATTTAAATAATACAGTTAGAAATGGTATGTCTATTTACAGCATAATACCTTAAAGGTGCAGTAGGTAAGACTTATAAAACTAACTTTGTGTCCTATTTGCTGAAACTGACCCTATGTTCCAGTAGAACTACATGAAGCAGGTCATTTAAAAATAATCCAGCTCCTCTGGTACCACCTACAGCCTGGCGTGAGAGCTGCAAAAATCCACCTCTCCCTGTTCAGATGCACCAATCAGGGTCAGGGGGGGTGTCTAACTGTTCAGATGCTCCAATCAGGGCCAGGGGGGGGGGGGGGGGGGGGGGGTGTCTAACTGTTCAGATGCACCATTCAGGGCCAGGGGGGTGTCTAACTGTTCAGATGCACCAATCAGGGCCAGGGGGGGTGTCTAACTGCTCAGATGCACCAATCAGGGCCAGGGGGGGTGTCTAATTGTTCAGATGCACCAATCAGGGCCAGGGGAGGTGTCTAACTGTTCAGATGCACCAATCAGGGCCAGGGGGGGGGGGGGGTGTCTAACTGTTCAGATGCACCAATCAGGGGAGGGGGGGTTGTCTAACTGTTCAGATGCACCAATTAAGGCCAGGGGGGGGGGGGGGGGGTGTCTAACTGTTCAGATGCACCAATCAGGGCCAAAGGGGGTGTCTAACTGCGTGTCAATCACTGCTCATGCACACGCATTCATTCTCCCTTGTGGGGGGAGGGGCTTAGGAGACCGTTTTGGGCTTTAGCAGAAAGGGGGGAGGGACTGAGAAGTTGTTGATGTTCAAATTTTTGGCTAAGTCCTGGATCTTCACAATCCTACCTACGGCACCCTTAAAGTTTAAAAACAGTATACATACTAGATTTAGATTTAAATTTAACATTCAGGTGTAACATTTAATATTTGGATTTAACTATTTAAAATATCTCTAAGTTGACAAATATTGTTTTAAATGTGCAAAAAAGTGACCCTCAAAAATTCATACCAGTTTTTTAAACATTGTTTGAAGCTAAATGTGACAAAATGTTGCTGTTATTTTCAGCGTGAGCCGCTTTACAAACGGCACCCCATACCCAAGTGTTTCTCCGGGAGGTACTGAAGTGTGTCTGGACAAACCAAATATACTGTCAGAGTAGATCTATCAGCTTTTGGAAGTTGTGGCCCCTTCCTTTTCCAGGAAAGTGTGTCGCTTGTGAGATCTTCTGGCTTCCCAAGTTGGAAATGTGCATGCAGGAATACTATTTAACCCTCCTGTAATCATCGGCTCAAATTTGACCCATTTTCAAAAAGTTCTGAAATTTGGGTTTCTTTCAAACTAATTGTCAAAAAACAAAACATGGATGGTTCCATACAACGCTCTTCACAAGTCAAATAAATGATCAGTTCAATTCTTTCATTGAATTTGGGTGGTTTATTCAATTGTATAGCATTTGAAAAAGAATTGATAAAAAAAACATTGAAATAAGTGACCAAAACGTAAATTTTTTACCCAGAAAAACTAAAAGTTGTCTTCATTCATGTTAATGTGACAGTTAACTGATACAAACGTTTTCATCACTGTGTCTGTATTTATTCATAGAAGCAGTGAAGATGTCCTTCTTTTCGGCCGGAAGTCCGTCCCCGTCCTCTGTCTCTGTGTTGGCGTTCTAACCTCCGGTGGATTTCTGAGGACTATGGTTAACTGCTCCTCAGATCTCAGCAGGGTAAATCCAGACAGCTAGCTAGACTATCTGTCCAATCTGAGTTCTCTGTTGCACGACTAAAACTACTTTTGAACGTCCACATGTTCCACCAAAACAAGTTCCTTCCTGAGACTATTTAGCAGAGGCACCGTGGCTCCGTCCGGAGCTTAGCCCCGCCCATGATGATTGTGATTGGTTTAAAGAAATGCCAATAACCCAGAGCACGTTGTTCTCCAATCCAGGAATGCTGTGTGAACTAGACAGACCGTCCTCCACAGCGCTGTGGAGGAAGGTCTGGCAATGTGAGACTAGTATCCATGTATACCTTTTGGCGAAAACATTAGAAAAACTTATGTTTTTTTAAATACATTTTGACACATGATTTTGTTTGAGGGGTAGCAGGCAGCTGAGTGATTATTTGAATGAAATTAATTAATCAATTAAACAGGGTGTAATACTGTAGTCCTGAGGTTTAAATCCAAACTATCCCTTTAAGCCACATTAAAATGTTTTTTTATTTATTTGAATACACACAATAGTCTGTATTTGGTTCATATTCCCATTTTTGTATTATTATATTATCCAAGGGGGTCAAACTCAACTTCACTAAGGTCCACACATTAATAACATGAATCACATCAAGGGCCAGACATGTTTAATGTATTACTTTTATTTAATCGAAGAAGTCAAATATCTTTGACTGTATTATTGCAGGTCTCATATTGCTCTCTCACTGTTTGGTCAACAGAAAGCCCTAAAAAAGTCAGCAAAAAAAGTTCTTTAGCCACCAAAGAGTTTAGCAAATCAATTACACACTGTTCATATTACATAGCCATATGTATTCGGCTCTTATAAGGTAACTGCTAATACACTGCACACATTTATATTTAAACCACCTTCTGTAAACCAGCTGTATACTACTGTCTACACTGCACTATATTTCTTGTTCTGTCAACACCTGTCTATACTTTGTATATGACATTGCACTTTTCTGCTTTTTTTGCACTTCTGCATTTTGTTGTCTTTGTACTCTGCACAATGGCAATAAAGTTGGATCTAATCTAAAACAAAGATTACATTTGATGCTACCACACAGCTGACTCACAGCAACATGTTTCACAGCCTGAATATACAAACTCTCTGGTTCTGGGGGTATTTCTGAGTCTCAAACTCTGCAAATCTGCTAAATTCTGCTTTCAGTGTCGCGTCATTGCAGTTTGAAAACAGTTTACCGTCTTTTTGGTTTGGCGCACAACTAGGCGGGCCAAAATTGATCATGAACCTAAAATGATATGTGGGCTGGATGGTAATTTGCAAGGGGCCGGGTTTGCCCCGCAGGCCTTGAGTTTGACGTGTGTGAAGTAGAGTAAAGTACAGATTACAGTAAAATAGAGCGAAGGGATGGAGGTTCAGACGTAAAACAGTTGAGTGAAATAGAATAGATCTTTAACATCTGTTTCAGACGCTCTTTGGAAACAGAAAAGTAGTAAATAAGTAAAGTAAATTCAAGTGAATGAGGAACAGTGAATAAAAGCAAACAAGTGGAAGCTAAATATTTACAAAGACGAGCGATAAAAACTAGATAAACAATAAAGATAAGATAAGATGTACTTTATTAATCCCAAACTGGGGAAATTCCCTTGTTACAGCAGCTCAAAAGAAAAGACCCCACACATCAGAATAACACAAATACACTTTAAATAGACATAGGAGAAATATACAAAAAAGGTTATAAGAAATAGAATAACATTGAAAAAACATAGTAGAAAGTAGAGTACTGTAATGTAAAGTACTGTAGAGTAGCGTATTGTAGAGTATTGTAGAGTAGAGTACTGTAGAGTAGAGTATTGTAGAGTAGAGTAAAATATTGTAGAGTACTGCAGAGTATAGTATTGTAGAGAGTAGAGTATTGTAGAGTAGTGTAGAGTATTGTAGAGTACAATATTGTAGAGTACTGTAGAGTATTGTAGAGTAGAGTACTGCAGAGTAGAGTATTGTAGAGTACTGCAGAGTAGAGTATTGTAGAGTACTGTAGAGTATTGTAGAGTAGAGTACTGCAGAGTAGAGTATTGTAGAGTACTGCAGAGTAGAGTATTGTAGAGTACTGTAGAGCAGAGTATTGTAGAGTACTGTAGAGTATGGTAGAGTGCTGTAGAGTACTGTAGTGTAGAGTACTGTAGAGTAGAGTATTGTAGAGTAGAGTATTGTAGAGTAGAGTAAAATATTGTAGAGTACTGCAGAGTAGAGTATTGTAGAGAGTAGAGTATTGTAGAGTACAATATTGTAGAGTATTGTAGAGTAGAGTACTGTAGAGCAGAGTATTGTAGAGTACTGTAGAGTAGAGTACTGTAGAGTATTGTAGAGTACTGCAGAGTAGAGTATTGTAGAGTAGAGTACTGTAGAGCAGAGTATTGTAGAGTACTGTAGAGTATTGTAGAGTGCTGTAGAGTACTGTAGTGTAGAGTATAGTATTGTAGAGTACTGTAGTGTAGCGTAAAGTATTGTAGAGTACTGTAGAGTATTGTACTGTAGTGTAGAGTAGAGTATTGTAGAGTATTGCAGCGTACTGTAGAGTAGAGTACTGTAGAGTACTGTAGAGTAGAGTACTGTAGAGTAGAGTATAGTATTGTAGAGTACTGTAGTGTAGCGTAAAGTATTGTAGAGTACTGTAGAGTATTGTACTGTAGTGTAGAGTAGAGTATTGTAGAGTATTGCAGCGTACTGTAGAGTAGAGTACTGTAGAGTACTGTAGAGTAGAGTACTGTAGAGTAGAGTATAGTATTGTAGAGTACTGTAGTGTAGCGTAAAGTATTGTAGAGTACTGTAGAGTATTGTACTGTAGTGTAGAGTAGAGTATTGTAGAGTATTGCAGCGTACTGTAGAGTAGAGTACTGTAGAGTACTGTAGAGTACTGTAGTGTAGAGTATAGTATTGTAGAGTACTGTAGTGTAGCGTAAAGTATTGTAGAGTATTGCAGCGTACTGTAGAGTAGAGTACTGTAGAGTAGAGTACTGTAGAGTACTGTAGAGTAGAGTACTGTAGCGTATTGTATTGTAGAGTGATGGAGGCTCAGGGGTCAGAGGCGAAAGGCATCCCAGCATCCTCGCTGATTGGCGAAGAGATGACGGCCATCTTGGATTGCAGCGGGGAAAAAAGATTGATGCGGTAAGCTGCTTCTTTTATTCGTTTGATTCATTTCATCAGCAAAACCTCATTTAAACTAAAACACCACTCGCGTGGTAGTTACCACGGAAACAGGCCGCGGAGGGAAGCGGAGACTTTGAACCCGGCCGTCCTGTTTCGTTGCTTTTTGTTGTTGTTTTGGGGACCAACCGACGGAGCCACAGAAGGCCCAAACCCGAACAAAAACACACCTGCCACCGGTCTCCTCTCTGCCAGTCTCCTCTCTGTCTAACCGCATTCAAACCGACGTCCTCGGCCCACCAGATAGTGTTATAACTGCTTACAACTGTCCCTGTAGAGGCGTCCTTACGTGACGGTTAGCCTGGTTAGCTGTTAGCTTACGTGCACTACTCGGCTAGCACGTAGCTCCTGACACATTTCACAGCTAACGAGGTAACGCCAGCTAATATGTATTATTCACAGGGGACTTACAAACTCAACTGAAATCAAGGTGCGCCGGTTTAATTGTGCTGTGAAGTTACCAGTGGGCTGTGTTTGTGGTGGAATTAACGCTATTCTGAAAGATTATCGGAGCTAGCATTAGCTCACACAGCTAACGTTAGCTAGCTAGGCTTTTGCGACACTGCTGCACATTTAACGTCGCTTTGAAACAAGAAGAGTGAAGCTTGTAAAACCAGCTTTTACCTGAAACACAAGCAGTTATAGAGACTTTATATGATATTATAGAGCTCAATTATCCTCTGGCCTCTAAACGTCCATCACTTTACTCTGTAGTGTTTACATTTGACAGTGTATGGCACTTTATCTCGTTAGCCACTGGCTAACCAACTGTAGTAAACAAATAGTAAAACTGAGAAATCACTATTTAAACAGGCCTGTGGCTCTTTATGTTTACACCACCTCAGTCAGGGTTTCAGCAGGTTATATATAAGGTTTTATATAACATGATTTAAGGCATGCAGCTTTGTGTCACAAATTATTTTCCAAAAACTGAGTGTCCCAAATGATGAGGGTCTTATTTAACCCTTGTGTTGTCTTCGTTTCAACCTTTTTTTCTGACATTTGTGACGCCTTTTTTCACAATTTCTTTTTGCTTTTTCCAACGTTTTAAATTTTAAAATTTTTCTTCTACACATTTTCAGCGCTTATTTCTACGTCCAATATTTTCTGATATAAAACCAAAATTTAAAATGGGGCCAATGTGACCCGAAGTCAACACAAAGGTTAAGACCGGTTAGGAGTAGGTGTAGGGTTATGGTAGCACAGGTGGTTTTGCAGGTTCGTAATTAATTTTGGGACACTAAACTGCACATATACCATGTAGCCCTTTTATATTGTGAGATGAAGTGATATTCTTGTGCAGGTCAAGATGTTTATCGTCAATCCGATTATACAAGTACACACATGTGAAACGCTAATGCTTTTTCTGGTGTGAGTTTCAAATGCAGTTTGAATGGTAACAATCTGTTCAGCCGCTGTGGAGATACCGATGTCTTAAGTCAAGAAAACTTGCCCACAAATGTGAAGGTGTTAGGTTTAACATCGGTAGGCTGTAAGCTGTCGGTGGGTGATTTCAACACAACTGACCCAGGGAAACGAACTTTGAGCATTTGTACCTAAAGAAAAAACTATCCCTGAGAACGTAAAACCCTTTGAAGTATCTCCTTAATGAGTCATATTAAGAGGATTTTGAGCTGGGAAACATAAATATGCTCTCCTTTAAACGTTTATTCTAAAATCTACAGAAAATATTGTTCTGTTTGTCACAAGTTAACAGGTTTACATTAGTTGTTTTATCCAACTAACAGTTAAAAAAAGCAACCCCCAAATGGTTATTTTTATAATTGAAGAATAAAGCCAGAAAATATGCACATTTAAACAGATCATTTGGGGCATTTTGACCATTCAGAGAAGGTGTTATATGGTGCTACTTTCACACAAAACAAAGGGGGGATGAACCCAGGAGTTTGCTGCCTTTGTTTATTTGTTCAAACAAGTCTGATGTTGCAGGATAATCAGTGGTCAGTGCTGCTGTTTAAACCAGACCTGAGTCTGCAGCTCCTCTTAAAACTTACAATTATTCCAAACCTCTTCTAAGTATATTCTACTGACTTAGACTTAGACTTAGACTTCTCTTTATTGATCCTTTTGGGATGACTCCCGCAAGGAAATTAAATATCCAGCAGCAGATTTTAGCAGCATACAAACAAAACACTCTTTAAATAAAGAGGTATAGAAAAAAATACAGTATAATAATAACCATATACATAGACTTTTAGCTAAATATTTGTTTTACAAACAGTAAAACAACAATAAACTACAGATACATATATAGATATGTAGGACTGTGTATGATATTGTATTATTGTACAGTTAATAAATAAATGACATTTAGCATGAATTAGAAGTTAAGAGCCGTTAGAGTCCAGGTATGTATGTGAGTAGATTATAAAATCTACTGCTGCTCGATATGAGGAAAAAATATCTAATTGTGATTATTTTGACTGATATTGTGATTGCGATATGATTCACGATATTGGAGGGAATGATGATTTTTGTATCCTTATTCTCATTTTCATTGAAAAAATGTTACAATTTTAAAAATGTAAATGATTATAGTGTGATTTTTGTGAGAATCTGTACCAAACAAAGATGTTTTCTGTAGTCTATAGGATAGAAGGATATAATTTGTAGACTGGGACTTCTCTGCACTACCACAATACTTAATTCAGAATGGTTCTATACATATTTAGTTTTTAACAAATATTTCTATACAATTGCGATTCATTGTGCAGCTCTAGTATATTCACAAACATAATTGCAAAGTTTTACTTCATTAAAAGTGCAAAAGGGTTTGAGTCACCGGAGCTGATGGACGCTGGTCTTCATTCCTCCTAAATTAATAACGCACTTTGTGCATCAAATAAAGGTGGATTTGTCTGAACAAGAAGCATTTGGGATGAGCCAACACACAACACGAAATGAGACAAAATATGACCGTTTCCTGTGTCTGGTTTCTCAGGTGACACGCGGGATGTTTGGTGCTAACCGAAAGAAGTTTATGGAGGGAGGGCTAGAGAGCGATTACGCGGACGACTCCAGCCTCTACTACACCCAACAGTCCATGTTCCCTCCACACCGCCCGGACAAAGACGTAAGTTGACTATTGTGAATAAATGTCGTGATTTAAGGCTACGGAAATACGTTTCTTTTAAGTCTTTTCATCTGCCAGCAAGGAGCTTCTCCACACGGTCATACCTTTTGTGTAGACAAGTTCTTCAAGTTTTTATTTATGGTTAAGAAAACATGAATATGTGTTAACTAACGATGATTTACATTGTCGATTAATGTGTGGATTATCTTCTGAATGGATGAGTTGTCTGGTCTCGAAAATGTGAGAAAATGGTGAAAAATGTTGATCAGTGTTTCCCAAAAAGTCCCAAGGTGACGTCCTCAAATGTCTACTTTTGTCCATAACTCAAAGATATTCAGTTTACTGTCACAGAGGAGAGAAGAGACTAGAAGATATTCAGATTACTGTCCCAGAGGAGAGAAGAGACTAGAAGATGTTCAGATTACTGTCACAGAGGAGAGAAGATACTAGAAGATATTCAGATTACTGTCCCAGAGGAGAGAAGAGACTAGAAGATATTCAGATTACTGTCCCAGAGGAGAGAAGAGACTAGAAGATATTCAGATTACTGTCCCAGAGGAGAGAAGAGACTAGAAGATATTCAGATTACTGTCAGAGGAGAGAAGATACTAGAAGATATTCAGATTACTGTCCCAGAGGAGAGAAGAGACTAGAAGATATTCAGATTACTGTCCCAGAGGAGAGAAGATACTAGAAGATATTCAGATTACTGTCCCAGAGGAGAGAAGATACTAGAAGATATTCAGATTACTGTCCCAGAGGAGAGAAGATACTAGAAGATATTCAGATTACTGTCCCAGAGGAGAGAAGAGACTAGAAGATATTCAGATTACTGTCCCAGAGGAGAGAAGATACTAGAAAATATTCACATTTAACTCTTGTGTTGTCTTTCTGTCGACCATGCAGGGTTAAAATTAAAACGTTTTTTTTTTTTACACTTACGTCACTTTTCCCGGCGTTTTTCAAGCTTTTATGACGTTTTGGTCACTTTTTTCCAAGTTTTTTGTCACTTTTTCGGACACTTTTTTCGACACTTTTTTCACTTTGTCGATTTCTTCTGCACTTTATTTGAAGTTTTTGTTTTTTCCCACGTTTTTGAAGCTTTTTTTCACGAGATTGTCACTTTTTTTCAATGTTCTTTTATAATTTTTTTTTTTTCAAATGCTATACAATAGAATAAAACACCCAAATTCAATGAAAGTAGTGAACTGATCATTTATTTTACTTGTGAAGAGCGTCGTAACCAGCCACGTTACTTTTATTTGACAATTTGGTTGAAAGAAACCAACATTTTTGATATAGAAACTTTTTCAAAATGGGTCAAATTTCAACAGGAGAGTTAACAAGCTGACATCACACAAGTTTTACTGTTTAAAAAAGAAAAGACTCAAACAAACAATTCAGCAGCTGTAGACTTTTGTGTAAGTTTTTAAGTAAGTATATAAGGAGAGAAGAAAGGAAGTGCGTAGGGACGAAAAGAAGGATGAAAGGAAGAAGGCAAGGATGGAAAGGAAAGGGAAGGAGGGAAGAAAGGAAAAGTGGACTCACAGGTTAAGCTCTGTCATTTAGATTTCAGTCTGGGTATAAAGACACAAAACATCTTGGAAAATATGATATATAGAGCTGCAACGATTAATCGATTAGTTATCAACACTTAAATTAATCGCCAACTATTTTGATAATCGATTAGTCTGTTTGAGTAATTTTTTAAAGACAAAAGTCAAAATTCTCCGATCCCAGCCTCTTAAATGTGAATATCTTCTAGTCTCTCCTCTCCTCTGGGACAGTAATCTGAATATCTTCTAGTCTCTCCTCTGGGACAGTAATCTGAATATCTTCTAGTGTCTTCTCTCCTCTGTCTCAGTAATCTGAATATCTTCTAGTCTCTTCTCTCCTCTGACAGTAATCTGAATATCTTCTAGTATCTTCTCTCCTCTGACAGTAATCTGAATATCTTCTAGTATCTTCTCTCCTCTGGGACAGTAATCTGAATATCTTCTAGTATCTTCTCTCCTCTGGGACAGTAATCTGAATATCTTCTAGTCTCTTCTCTCCTCTGGGACAGTAATCTGAATATCTTCTAGTCTCTTCTCTCCTCTGACAGTAATCTGAATATTTTCTAGTATCTTCTCTCCTCTGGGACAGTAATCTGAATATCTTCTAGTCTCTTCTCTCCTCTGTGA
>CM042331.1:30454973-30474973 GCA_023566125.1 Zingel zingel | reverse complement strand
GGATGGAGGCTCAAATCCCACCCCACTGCTCAATCCGCTGGCCGGTCGGGCTCCGTACGGTAAGCGAGACCTGTGTGTGTGTGTGTGTGTGTGTGTGTGTGTGTGTGTGTGTGTGTGTGTGTGTGTGTGTGTGTGTGTGTGTGTGTGTGTGTGTGTGTGTGTGTGTGTGTGTGTGTGTGTGTGTGTGTGTGTGTGTGTGTGTGTGTGTGTGTGTGTGTGTGGGTATTAAAGGTGCCGTAGGTAGGATTGTGAAGATCCAGGACTTAGCCAAAACATTTGAACATCGACAACTTCTCAATCCCTCCCCCGTTTCTGCTAAAGCCCAAAACGGTCTCCTAAGCCCCTCCCCCCTCAAGGGAGAATGAATGCGTGTGCATGAACAGTGAGCACTGAGCAGAGCCAAAGTAGAACACTTCTTAAATAACTAACTCTATTGGTTATCAGGCAAATCATACACTAATACAGAAATTCTGCAAACTGCCTGAAAATTGGCCCGGGCTGATAATCGGTATCTTTATTTTATGCCATACAGCAATTTAGGTCAGGTAGTGCGAACATTCAATTAAAAAATATATTTTCTGTTGTAACTAAGCCGGTTCTCAACTCCTCTTTTGTTAAAAAAAACAACCACCACCTTTTTGTACTTTGGTTTTTAAACTGAAAGAATCACACCTCAAACTCTCAGTACTTATTCTGGAGCTTTCAGCCAAACTATGTGGTCCTCCTCAGAAGACGTGTACGAGTATGTCCAAGGAAATAGATATTTTATAGACCTGATTATGATGGATATCAGTTTTTAAAATGAGTTTTGTGACTCTAAAGTCAATGTGGCCGATGGATTTCAGAGCTACAAGTGTGGTTGGGTTATACGGTGGTACTTACCGTGCGTTGGTAGAAACGTGTCCTCCGGTAGAGATTTATGAATACCGTGTACACAGAGAAGAGGAGAGGGTATGTGCGTTTTCCATCGCAAAAAAGGAGGAGGAGAGGGTTCCTGGGTAGCTCACCTGATAGAGCGCGCGCCCATATACACTCACCTAAAGGATTATTAGGAAGTAGGAACACCATACTAATACCGTGTTTGACGCCCTTTCGCCTTCAACAAGGTGCTGGAAGCATTCTTTAGAAATGTTGGCCCATATTGATAGATAGCACCCCCCACACCATTACACCACCACCACCAGCCTGTCCAGTGGTAACAAGGCATGACCGACCCATGTTCTCATTCTGTTTACACCAAATTCTGACTCTACCATCTGAATGTCTCAACAGAAATCGAGACTCATCAGACCAGGCAACATTTTTCCAGTCTTCAACTGTCCAATTTTGGTGAGCTCGTGCAAATTGTAGCCTCATTTTCCTATTTTTAGTGGAGATGAGTGGTACCCGGTGGGGTCTTCTGCTGGTGTAGCCCATCCGCCTCAAGGTTGTTTGTGTTTTGGCTTCACAAATGCGTTACTGCATACCTCAGTTTAACGAGTGGTTATTTGAGTCAAAGTTGATCTATCAGCTGGAATCACTCGGTCCATTCTCCTCTGACCTCCAGCATCAATGAGGCATTTTCGCCCACAGACTACTGGATGTTTTTCTTTTTCAGACCATTCTTTGTAAACCCCTAGAAATGGTTGTGGGTGAGAATCCCAGTAACAGATAATGTGAAATACTCAGACCAGCCCGTCTGGCACCAACAACCATGCCATGCTCAAAGTTGCTTAGATCACCTTTCTTTCCCATTCTGACATTCAGTTTGGAGTTCAGGAGATTATCTAGCCCATGACCACACCTCTACATGCATTGAAGCAGCTGCCATGTGATTGGTTGATTAGATAATTGCACACATGAGAAATTGAACAGGTGTTGCTAATAATCCTTTAGGTGAGTGTATATAGAGGTTTACTCCTCAATGCAGCGGCCGTGGGTTCGACTCCAACCTGTGGCCCTTTGCTGCATGCTCGGTTTACACCTATCACCATTTCTAGCCACTGGGGGACCATAGGCAGGCTGGGGGAACTCACATTAATGTTAAAAAACCTCAAAGTGCAATTTTCATGCCATGGGATTTAAGAAAGAAAGAAATATGGAGGAGAGTAAAGTTGTAAATACAGAGCAGGAGGAGGCATCACAACTTTTTAACAAGTATTCTCAAGCAAAAAGAAAGCAAAATGTTCTCTTCTAATAGCTTTTATTTGTCTTATGTGATAGTAAACTGAACATTGTTTAGGTTGTGTGTAGGGATGCCCCGATACAACTACTTCATGTGCTGTTGGATTACCCAAATGATTAATCTGTAAACACAGAATATAATCGCTGTTCGTTTGTAAAGGTCTTACATTTATCTTGATTAATCCTGCTGTTTGTGCATGATATCTTTGTTTTAATGTGTGTTTGTATTGCATTATTACGCTATACTCAGTGCATCGCTAACTACTCTCACTACTTTCATCCAGTTGGCATGGTGACCAAGCCGTCCAGTGAGCAGTCGCAGGACTTCTCCATTCATAACGAAGACTTCCCAGCTCTCCCTGGGCCAAACTACCAAACAAAAGACCCCACCAGCACCAACGAAGACAGCAAAACGGTTAGCTCTCCCCTATTCTTCTTGTTTCCTAATGATATCTTTTTTTTTTGTTTACCCGGTGAAGGGTTAAAATCAAGAGCAACTGGACTCGGTTAAAGGACAATTCTGGCGCAAAATGAACCTAGGGGTTAATAACACGTGTACCGAGTGAACCGTTGTCTGGGATATGTTTTCATGCTAATCGAATGTGACCAGTTTTAGCGCAAACCACTAATTAGCTTATAAAGCTAGTAGTCGGAGCACGGGTAAAGTAAAAAAAAATCACTATTTCTATACCGCTAACAAGGCTCAAAATAGCACCACACTTCCACTTGAGCTATGTTAAGGCTGTTACACACCAACCAGACGGCCGACCGTCGGCAGAAAAGGCAGTCGGACTGATCAGTCTCCTGGTGTCAGTCCAAAAAGTGCCACAGAACACACCAAAGAGACGAGACGTAATACGTCTCCATAACAGCAGGTGGCGCTAATCTGTATTGTTGCCCAAAAAAATGAAAACCGGCAGCTGATTGGACGAACGCGTCACATGGGTTTGTTTTCTCCGGAAATTCACAGCCAGACTGTCATGGCGGCTCGTTCAGAATCCGATCTCATATTGGACTAAAATAGTTCACCGTAACGTGTTCCTGAGAACATGTTAAGAGAGGAATAGGCCGTGCAGTTGCTGAATCTGTCTTCATTTCAGATCAACAAAGGTCAGTTTAAAAGATCTTCATCAGATTTTGAGAGGCTCATCAGCTCCCCATCTCCAGGTGAGTCCCGACTGTCCTGTCTCCGACTGAACATGTCGGGTCGGCCCAAATGAAGGCCGACGGCTCCTCCGATGGCACGGGACACACCGAACAGACTCGAGTCACCGACCTCGCCAGACGGTCCGACGGCCGATACCCGGCTCTGTGTCAGCACCTTTACTGGTTGCACGGCGTTCGTGGACTGTTTTCCCAAGATGACGCCCGCCTGTATGCCCGAACGGTTTTTGCTAAAACTGGTCACATTCAATGAGCATGAAAACATATCCCAGAGAACGGTCGACTCTGTACCCATGTGTTATTAACCCCTAGGTTCATTTTGCGCCGGAATTGTCCTTTTTAAAGGTGCTCCAAAGACGTTTTGTCTTTAACCCGAGAGACTTCTTCAGTTCGGACTGAACGGTAGAGAAACCCAGCTATTCAACCTCCGTGGGGTCGATGTCAAGAAAATCGGGATAGCTTCGTTCGTTCGTTACTGCTCCTGGCTGTTGTAACGACATTCTTTCGCTCAGACTCGGGCTACAACAAAACAAACATCTAGGCCTGTCACGATAACAAATTTTGCTGGACGATAAATTGTCCTAGAAGTTATTGCGATAAACGATAATATTGTCGTTCCGAGACCATTTTCATCCAGTATAATGATAATGGCATACTAATGCAGGTACACCTTTTCAAAGATCAATACACTCTTATTTCTAAAGAATATTTAACACCGGAACTGGAAGACATTTTAAATATCCACAATATGTCTTTGACCTCCTTCAGTATGTCGTCTTTCACGCTGTTGGACAGTTGTGGGATTGCCGTTTGTGAGTGTTTGTGCGATAGACTACAGACTCTGTACTACATTCAACAATTTTTTTTTTTCCCTCTGGCCGCGATAATTTCAATTAAAAAATTATCGAGCGCATTTTTATTTATCACGCGATTAATTGATTTATTGCATATTGCGACAGGCCTACAAACAACAAGACAAAAACCATCTCTGTCCACACAAGAGTTTTGGCTCCAGTAGCATTACCATTGACATATATAAAATGGTAATATCTCTAACCTGGCCTGGGAACGCCTCGGGATCCCCCAGTCGGAGCTGGTTAATGTTGCTCGGGAAAGGGAAGTTTGGGGTCCCCTGCTGGAGCTGCTACCCCCGCGACCCGATACCGGATAAGCGGACGAAGATGGATGGATGGATGGATGGATGGATGGATATATAAAATGGACCAACAGGTCCTGTGTCTCTGGACGGAGACCAGTGAAGGATATTAGAAGCTCTTTTCCGGTGATGGCTGAGCGTTACTGAGCAGCCTCCAACTGAGCTTGAAGACGTAGATGTGACGTGAGCAACCTGTCTGAAAGTTGGAAGTCTTTTGAATGAGAGACAAAACGTCTTCGGAGCACCTTTAACCAAATCCAGTTGCTCTTTATTTTAACCTTTCTCTGGATAACTATGACCTGGATAACAGAACCTTCACAGACACTGTTATTGTGTACCTTTCTCTGTGCTGTTTTCTTGTCTTTATTTTCTGTTGTTCCCTGCTGTCCATTTTTCCTGTGAATTAAATATCCGACTTGCTGTTTTCATCATGATGTCCTTTCCTTACTTATGCAGCGCTCTCTCGTCCTGACTCGTCCCATTTTTTCGGACTGTTTTTTCCCTCCGTTTTTGTCCAATCAGAATCTGAACTCATCGGGAAAACCCGCCTCTAACTCAGATGGTCCAAAGTTCCCCGGAGACAAGAGCTCAGCGCCTAGCAACAACAACCAGCAGAAGAAAGGGATTCAAGTGCTCCCTGACGGTGAGACGCACTCAGTAGATTGCGATGCATCCACGTAGAAATAATACTGAAATAGTGGTGTAATCGCACAGATTTTCGTCTAAACCTGCCTCATGTGTTGTGTTTGTGTCCCAGGGCGTGTGACCAACATCCCAATCGGCATGGTAACGGACCAGTTTGGGATGATCGGCTTGCTGACGTTCATCCGGGCAGCAGAGACGGACCCCGGCATGGTCCACCTAGCGCTGGGCTCCGACCTCACCACGCTCGGTCTCAACCTCAACTCACCGGAGTACGACACACACACACAAACACGCGCGCACACAGACATACACACACACAAACACGTGCACACACATACATACATATATACATACATGCACACACACACTCATATACACACATACATACATACATACATACATGCGCAGTCACACACAAACACGCACGCACACAGACATACACACACACAAACGCGCACGCACACAGACATACACACACACACACACTCATATACACACATACATACATACATGCATACACACACACACACACACACACACATATACGCACTCACACACACATACATACATACATACATACATGCATACACACACACACGCATTTACACACACACGCATTTACACACACACGCATTTACACACACACGCATTTACACATACATACATGCATACATACACACGAACACATACACAAACACTTGGACTGCGCGATATGAAGAAACTATGCGATAACAATTTACTAACGATACATAAAAAAGTTTTTAATTTCTGCTGTTTTTGATATTCTGCTAAAATACAACAAATTGTTGAATTAAAAAAGTTATTTACAATGACATCGAGTCAGTTACAAAGAAGTACACAGAAAGACCAAAATACAAAAACAATGTGATAAACAGATCAGGACCACCAGGATGCAAACGAAAGTACAATTATGTAAAGCAATTACAAGTAGAAGTGTGGAGGTCCAAAATCAGAGTTAGTTAATTTAAAGAAAGTGTTGTATTTTTGTAGCCTGGTCCTACCAGACTCTGGTCCATTAGCCTGGTCCTACCAGACTCTGGTACATTAGCCTGGTCCTACCAGACTCTGGTCCATTAGCCTGGTCCTACCAGACTCTGGTACACTAGCAAGACTCTGGTCCATTAGCCTGGTCCTACCAGACTCTGGTCCATTAGCCTGATCCTACCAGACTCTGGTCCATTAGCCTGGTCCTACCAGACTCTGGTACATTAGCCTGGTCCTACCAGACTCTGGTCCATTAGCCTGGTCCTACCAGACTCTGGTCCATTAGCCTGGTCCTACCAGACTCTGGTCCATTAGCCTGGTCCTACCAGACTCTGGTCCATTAGCCTGGCCTGGTCCATTAGCCTGGAGCGAGCTGGAAAATCAAACTGTTCCCGAACCCCGTGGGGAGGAGGGCCATAACATCGTGGCCACCAACACAACTCAGCAAAGATCGTTCCTGCTCGGGCTTTAACTTCTGGATATTCGGCAGCGTTGCCACAACGGACCGAATGGCTTCGTTCGCATCTTTCTAGCGCACGTCCTCAACGTCACCGTTCTCAACCACTCCCTCTGTTCGCTGATTGGATCGGCTAATATTTGGCCGGAGAAAACCTAAGAATATACCGCAAAGCCAGACGGAGTACTGAATGGAAATCAAAATTGAGCGGAAGTACGTAGGAGGGTGGAGCCAGGCTAGTATTTTTGTATTACATATTGTACAATATGTAACTTTTTTTTAGGCACTAGGTGTAAGATCCCAATAAGCAGCGTGGGATCATGCATTGTGCACCGGACCACGACAGTTCGGCGCAAATACACAAACCGTTTCAGCTCTACTTACAGCTGCATTACCTCAGAGAGGTATCAGGTGTGTGTGTGTGTGTGTGTGTGTGTGTGTGTGTGTGTGTGTGTGTGTGTGTGTGTGTGTGTGTGTGTGTGTGTGTGTGTGTGTGTGTGTGTGTGTGTGTGTGTGTGTGTGTGTGTGTGTGTGTGGATCTAACTGTCTCGCTCTTTTTTGTCTCTCAGGAATCTCTATCCTAAGTTTGCGTCTCCGTGGGCGTCAGCTCCGTGTCGACCGCAGGACATAGGTGAGTTTAGACTCTGGAGTGTCTGATTCATTTTAAGTTCATTTACTGGATATTCATGGAGGGAATATTGGATTTACATTCATCTGATGGACACAAACACAACTCCAACTGGGTTACCATGTTGCTCTGTTTCTGGTGGATGAATTAATTAAAAAGCAGCTCTAGGTATTCAAAGGATCAGACTTATCCTTTATTTGATACATTGTTGGGTGTTTTCAGCTGTTTCTGCTTCCTCTTTCTGCAGACTTCCACGTCCCCTCAGAGTATTTAACCAACATCCACATAAGGGACAAGGTATGCACTTCAAAGGAAGGATCCTTTTTTTTTTTTTCGGTCTTGGTAGTGGTAAAGCAAACGCATGTTTTTTTTTCTTACATCAGTGATTTGGCTTGAAAAAAATGGATTTTAATCAAGTGTCAATGTTTAACTGTCGATCTGTTTCCCGTCACGCTTTCCTGTCTCCAGTTAGCAGCTATCAAGTTGTCTCGGTATGGTGAAGATCTGCTGTTTTATCTCTACTATATGAATGGAGGAGACCTACTACAACTCCTGGCTGCAGTAGAACTGTAAGAACAACACACACAACACACACAGACAGACACAGACACACACACACACAGACACACACACACACACACAGACAGACAGACGGACAGACACACACACACACACACACAGACACACAGACACAGACACAGACAGACACACACACACACACACAGACAGACAGACACACACAGACGGACAGACAGACACAGACGGACGGACAGACAGACACAGACAGACAGACACAGACACACACAGACACACACAGACAGACACAGACAGACAGAGACACACACACACACACACAGAGAGACAGACAGACCAAAATATCAGGCACACATACATAATATACATGAAATAATAAATAGGATAGAATACAAGAACAAATAATCAAAAAATAAAGATATAGAAATGCAAAGGAATGAATGTACAAACGTATATACAAGTTGGGAATAAAAATGTACAACTACTTTAATAGGTTGAAGAAACTGCTCCACAAATTAGATCACAATGGGGAAAAATTAAAGAAAGAAGAATTTCTGTTTCTTACAACTTCACTTTACGTCTTTATTTTTCTTGGATGTTACTTAGAGAGAGGCATCTAAAGAGGAACTCCACACTACTAATCAGTTTTTGTTGTATACATAATCACATAAATTCTTGTTTACATGTATTATAGTGGGTGCAAGACTGAAATTGCATCTGTTTCTCAGATCTCCTGACACGTATTTCTATTGCATTTGTTCACTGGGAAGTTCATTTTTGGGGTGAGATGATATATGTCAGAGTCAGTCTCAAAGAAAACTAAAACTGCATCTCCATTATATACACTCATTAAGTCATCGGTCTCACTAGGGAGCCGCTGAGACATGTGCGACACCTAGTGGTAGAATGTGGTATACCCATACCGGTCCAGTGTCTGGCTTGATATCAAACCAACATTTTTACACCGGCCCCAAAACCTAGTAACCACCTGCATCAGTTAGTCAGGAACTTGACTGTCCACAGGTTGTAAGCTAGTGTTCAGCTTCACCAGTTCATCTACGAGTTTACATTAGTAACTGTGTGTGTGTGTGTGTGCGTGTGCGTGTGCGTGTGCGTCTGTCTGTCTGTCTGTCTGTCTGCGTGTGTGTGTGTGTACGCGTGTGTGTGTCTGTCTGTCTGTCTGTCTGTCTGTCTATGTGCGTGTGTGTGTCTGTCTGTCTGTCTGTCTGTCTGTCTGTCTGTCTGTCTGTCTGCGTGTCTGCGTGTGTGCGCGTGCGTGTGCGTGCGTGTGTGTGTGTGTGTGTGTGTGTGTCTGTCTGTCTGTCTGTCTGTCTGTCTGTCTGTCTGTCTGTCTGTCTGTGTGTGTACGCGTGTGTGTGTCTGTCTGTCTGTCTGTCTATGTGCGTGTGTGTGTGTGTGTCTGTCTGTCTGCGTGTGTGCGTGTGCGTGTGTGTGCGTGTGTGTGTGTGTGTGTGTGCGTGTGTGTGTCTGTCTGTGTGTGGTTAGCTTTAACAGGGACTGGAGGTACCATAAAGAGGAGCGGGTTTGGATCACCCGGGCTCCGGGGATGGAGCCCACGCTGAAGACCAACGCCTACGAGAGAGGGACCTACTACTTCTTTGACTGCCTCAACTGGAGGAAAGTGGCCAAGGTAAACACCGGTTTCATTTTTCTTCCTGATGTACAGCTTTGTTAACAACTCAGATTATGTCAGAACTAACAATTATTTTAATAATCTATTTCCCTGCAGGTTATATTTATTGTTGGGTCTATAAAACATAAAGAAACAGTCATAGTTTCCCAGAGCCCGAGGAGTCGTCTACAAATACTTTTATTTCGTCCGACCAACAGTCCAAAACCCAAACATAATTCA
Organism: Zingel zingel; assembly: GCA_023566125.1. Classification (NCBI taxonomy): domain Eukaryota; kingdom Metazoa; phylum Chordata; class Actinopteri; order Perciformes; family Percidae; genus Zingel; species Zingel zingel. The sequence goes on along the minus strand of CM042331.1, from coordinate 30,465,348 downwards.
GTTTAATATCATGTTAACAAGAAGCTGCTGTTCTGCTTTTTTTTATTTAGAAAATGACTTCAAACGATTAATCGATTTTCAGAATAGCTGCAGATAATTTTTCTGTCACTCAACTAAACTGCAATTTGAATTGACTATAATCTAGAAATGATGTTCATCTTCAAAGTTAATTTATTTTAAAGTTATTCAGGAGCTGTTTATCAAATGAAGAGTTTCATTTGAAGGATGTAACCGTTTATTTAAAGTGCTCATATTCTGCTTTTTGGCTTTCCCCCTTTCCTTTATTGTGTTATATATCTTTTTTGTGCATGTTATAGGTTTACAAAGTGAAAAAGCCCAAAGTCCCCCCCAAAGGGCCTTACCATCTCCAACAGAAAACACTGTTCACACACTGCTCCAAACAGCTCTATTGTAGTCCAGCCACAGTTCAGAGACAAACGTGGTCACTTTGGAACACACATTATAATGCTCGCCTAGCTGCTAGCATGGCACGCCCTCATACTCTGCTCCTGACTGGCTAGTAGTCCTTACCTAGGTACTGTCAGGGCCCTCATACTCTGCTCCTGACTGGCTAGTAGTCCTTACCTAGGTACTGTCAGGGCCCTCATACTCTGCTTCTGACTGGCTAGTAGTCCTTACCTAGGTACTGTCAGGATCCTCATACTCTGCTTCTGACTGGCTAGTAGTCCTTACCTAGGTACTGTCAGGGCCCTCATACTCTGCTTCTGACTGGCTAGTAGTCCTTACCTAGGTACTGTCAGGATCCTCATACTCTGCTTCTGACTGGCTAGTAGTCCTTACCTAGGTACTGTCAGGGCACGCCCTCATACTCTGCTTCTGACTGGCTAGTAGTCCTTACCTAGGTACTGAGCATGTGCGACTGCCAACAAAGATGTTACAGCAGTGAGAGGTCTCACTCTGGAGCTAAAACAGAGACCTGAACACAGGGTGAAAAGAGGAGCTGCAGCAATGTGCAGTACAACAAAAATATGGTGTTTTCTGAAAATTAAACCATGTAAACCTATTCTGATATAACCTCTAAATACAATTATGAACCTGAAAATGAGCATAATATGAGCACTTTAAAAGCAATTCCAGCCTGTAAAAAAACATATATTTAAGGATTGTTGTCCTTTTGTAATCAAAAAGGACTTTAACAGTTAATAATTTATCAAAATAGTTTCTGAATAAATTTGTTACCACGTGACTTATTATTATTATTATTATTATTATTATTATTATTATTCTTATTCGTGCATCCCAGAAAAAGTGTTGTTTGGCAGTACTTTCAGTCAAAAGAAGGCCGTTCAAGTCCAGCTACATGTTCAATCTGCAATGCTGATTAGTCTGGTGGTGGCGAGGACCCTAAACAATACACAACACAGTCCCTCCAGGATTTCGCGATGTTGCAATCGCGCCAATTCACGCGAATTCAACCAATCACCGCGTATTTGGTGCGACTCGCAATTTTAACCAATCACCGCAACGTTTCCGCACATTTGACCAATAACCTGAAGTTTCCCGCGACTTCAACCAATCACAGCAGTCCCACGAGCACTCTGAGAGTCCTTGTTTTTGATATGAAGACAAGACGTGTGTGACTCATTTACCAACAAAACGTACAGCGAAAGACCGTGCAAGGACCCTAAACAACACACAACATCACCGCTGTTACAACATCTGGTATCAAACATCTGGAAGAATACGAGTTGTGATGAAGGAATCTACAGACAGCAGCCAGAATGCAGTAACTTCAGGTACGGCAAAGGAAGGACAGTCCCTGCTGACTTCATTAATGTGTTGACTGAGTTCATGGACTGAGGATGGGAGGAGGACTCAGCAGAATCTCAACCAGTGGATTCTGTATTCGGCCGAACTGCAAAAATCTGGATTCGGTGCATCCCTAGAAATTTTTAAAGCCAAAGCTTCTGATGAACGGCATCAGCTGCCACAGCGCTCAACATGTTTGTTTCCTTCTCTCACGTGGATCAAAAGGATCAAACTTTATTCTCACATACACACAGTACAATGTAGTGAAATTCTATTACTGCATTTAACCCATCCTAAGTATATTAGGAGCAGTGGACAGCTATACTTACAGCGTCCAGGGAGCAACTTGGGGTTCAGTGTCTTGCTCAGGGACACTTTGACATGTGGCCGGAGGAGCCTGGGATTGATCCACCAACCTTGTGGTTGAGAAGCAACTGCATTACCTCCTAGCCACAGCAGGTTATAAGCCACGCAGGAAGGGGAATAACATTCAGCTCATCAGATGTTTGCGCCACATGTCTAGTCTGAAGTTACTGTGTGAATAGTCTTACTGTGTGTGCGACTCAAGTCCGAGTCTCACACTTGAGTCCCCATCTCCGGGTGGATTTGACAAGGAGGAACCTTCACGCAATACAAGTCAATGGAGATCGAGAGTTTCTTTCCCCTCCGGTGGAGGCGGGACTTAAATACGCTCTGTCACTTTCAGGGAAACTCTGGAATATGGCGAGCACTGTTAAAAAAAATGACACCATAGAAGCAAATCTGACTTGTCTCTTTTTTTCTTCTCAGGAGTTTCATCTGGAGTATGACAAACTAGAAGAGCGACCTCACGTTCCCTCCACATTCAACTACAATCCTGCCCAGCAGGCCTTCTGATTGGCTCTACCTCCTGCCTGCCTGCCTGCCATTGGCCCTCCTGGCTCATCACTCATCGCCCCTCTAGGTTTTTCCACCTCCACACACTCAAAAGTGAATCTGGCCAATAAGGACTCGGGACGGGAGAGGACGTCCTGGCTCCTGCTCTCTCTTCCCAAAACACATTTCTGAATAGACTCTTATGATTTTAACTTTTTCGGATTATTTCTTTGTTCTTTACCTCATTTTCTGTTCTGTTTTTTATTTCCCACCCTTCCCTCCCTCCATGAGTTTGGTTCGGTTGGTCTGTTACGTGGAGCACGGACTTAATGTCGACAGACAGACAGCACAAACAAACAAGGACACAAGCACTGTAAATAACTGTCCCTCTGATCGAGTGATTCATGTTTCTATCACGTCTTAAGAATTTGACTATTTTTGTCTAAGAGAAGCTTTTAAAGAAGAACCAGATTTTAAACACAGAACACAGAAATCAATCACCCCTCAGGCGGATAATTATTTCGCACCGTGCACACACTGTGTCGCACCCCTCTGGTCTTTGGCGGGAAAATATTTATCATTTTTCTCCATTTTTACCAGGTTTTTCCAGCAGCATTACAAACAACAAACACACACACACGCATACGTCAGCAGACAGTGGACAGTCAGGAGAGGAAATGCAATGTACATTGTAGCACTATTTCATAATAAAAGAAGAAAAAATATCTTTTGGTTTGTTTTTATGTGGCGATACATGAACCAGCAGAAGCTCCGATTTTTTTTTTTTTTAACTTAATAAGTTAGAAGCAGATAGAAAAGTCACTCTGAGTGGGATGTGTTAGGCATTTTGAAAACAGGCAGTTTTCTTATTTATTCAGAAATATTCTGGCATTATTCTACATTTTTCTTGTAGGCAAGAAATCCCATGTGCAGATCTCTTAATACCGAAACAGCTGACTGTTAGCCTGACGAGCCAGCCCCACATCCAGATGTTGGGTCTGGGAACTCCCCATTGGCAGGGCTCAATCCGAGAGGCGGGATAAACGGTTGTCTTTCAAATTCCCTCTGCACGCAATAGGATAGCTCTCCAACCAATCAGAGCAACGCTAGTTGATAGATTCAACTTTAAACTCTGAACACATCTCGCTTTTTTAAGAATGACTTCAGTGCCGTTCTTTGTTCTTTTCTCAAAGAAAAGCTGAACTCCAAGTCTTCCAGAGTCACGGCCAAAGCCGATTCAAAATTCCACTGTTTGCCAGCAGTAGCAGCGTTAAGCCCCGCCCACCGACTCTATACACGATGTGATTGGCTTGACCAGAATTTGTTTTTTCCAGCTCGCAAGCCAACGGAGAGTTGCTAGACGACCCTGGCTGCAAATTACATTTACTGCCACTAGAGTGCGTCTAGATTTCTAGGCTAGTTGACTGTAGTTTTTAGCAAACATTATGTAACTTAAGTTACGTACGTAAATAAAAAAATAAAAAATGTTGACTTTTGGTTTCACACGGGAGCCAAACCCCCGGTCTCCTGGGTGAAAGTCCTGTGTTTGTTTGACCCGTCCATCCCTACACGGACTTTTGCAAACTTTGATTAGAAACGGAATAAAAATCAACCGTAATTCAGGATGTAGTATAGTTGTGTGGGGAAAATTTTTTTAGGAGACACGGCCGGCTCTAAAATAAAAAAAATTAAAGTTAATTTTTTGAAAATAATTTAAACAAATTATAAATATCTTTCGAACTGTAAATTAAGTTACGTACGTTGCGTAGATTCGGTACGTTACGGCTACGTAAACAAGTCAAAATGTTGGTTTCACACGGGACCCAAATCCTGACTCCCGTGTGAAAGTCCCGTGTTTGTTCGACCCATCCATCCCTACACGGTAGGGCTGCACAATTAATCGCAATTCTATCGAAATCGCAATATGGACTAGTGCAATATCCAAATCGAAAGGGATGCGCAATATTTGTTAACGGCAAATATGTGTGTAACCGTTCGGAATTATATATTGTGGTGCCGCACAGACGTCCTGGGACTACAGATCATATCCTACAGACTACAGGCAAACATCTTTATTTGGTACAGATTCCAAATCACACTACATGACTATAGTATATCCCCTTCCCTCCAATATCGTGACCCATATCTCAATCACAACATCAGTCAAAATAATCTCAATTTGATATTTTCCTCAAGTCGTGCAGCGCTACTACGCAGACAGTTTTGCAGACTTTGATTAGATACGTAATAGAAAAAATGGATTAAAAAAACAAATCCAGGCCAAAGTATGTTTTCCTCGAAACGTAATTGAGAATACTGTTTAGTTGTCTGGGAACTTCATTTTTAGGAGACACGGCCGGCTCTAAAATAAAGAATGAAACTTGAATATTTGAAAATACTTTAAAGAAATTATTGTACATTGAGGAAAAGTACAACATTTCTCTCCTCACCGGTTAATTATTCCACTTGTAACTCAAGAAGATATATCAGGATAGCCTGGTCCTACCAGACTCTGGTCCATTAGCCTGGTCCTACCAGACTCTGGTCCATTAGCCTGGTCCTACCAGACTCTGGTACACTAGCCTGGTCCTACCAGACTCTGGTCCATTAGCCTGGTCCTACCAGACTCTGGTCCACTAGCCTGGTCCTACCAGACTCTGGTACTCTAGCCTGGTCCTACCAGACTCTGGTACATTTCATTTGTCCAGAGAGTCTGCCCAGAGCCACTCTGGATCTGCCATAACCAATCGCTAACGTTTGGTCGTGACGTCAGCTTAGCATCGCTAGCGTTAGCCTTAGCTAACTCCTTCACCGCTAACGGAGCGAGCTGGAAAATCAAACTGTTCCCGAACCCCGTGGGGAGGAGGGCCACAACATCATGGCCAACAACACAACTCAGCAAAGATCGTTCGTGCTCGGGCTTTAACTTCTGGATATTCGGCAGCGTTGCCACAACGGACCGAATGGCTTCGCTAGCATCTTTCTCCGCCGCCGTTATGGAACTACAACTCAAACTAGCGCACGACCTCAACGTCATCGTTCTCAGCCCCTCCCTCTGTTCGCTGATTGGACCGATTTGAACTGCGAATATACCGCAAACCCAGACGTAGTACTGAAGGAAAATGAAAATTGAGCGGAAGTACGTAGGAGGGCGGAGCCAGGCTAGTATCAGGCTGTGATACTCAAACAATACTTGTTAGTTGATACGTTCATTGGATCTAAATATGGGATTAAATGACAAGAAAAACAGAACCACACCAGACTTATTCTTCAAAATCAAACGGCACAACAGAAAGACGTGATTATAAGGGTATTAGAAATAAAAATGTAGATAACCTCCCCCACATAATGCCACAGTTTGGTGGATTAAAGTAACAGATTAAAGTTAAAAATGTTAGCACATCCCCTTCACGTTGACTCAGCTCTTTTATCATATCCGTTTTCATCTTTTCTGTTTTTTATTCCAACATTACAGCTCCCTCCCTCTGCCAGTGGAGCTCCATGTTTCTTCACCTTTTTGATATTTAAGTTCTTCTACTTTTCTTTCACCTCTCACATTTGTCTTATTTTCCGCCCGGCAACAGTGGAACCAATCAGACTGCTGGAGTGACCTCTCTTTAAGGATCGTGAAGGAAAAGTTTGACATTTTGGGAAATTCGCTTATTTGCTTTTATTTGTCTCGAGTTAGTTAGATGTTGAGATTGATACCACTCTCATGTCTACGCTAAATATGAAGCTCCCGCCAGGAGACATTAGCTTAGCTTAGCATGAAGACGTCATTTTTACAGTTTTTATATACAGATTAAATAAGATATACAGTCACATGTTAATCCACTTTAGAGAAGCCGGTTGGAGGATTTTGTTATCTTTGGGCGGAGCTAAGCTAACTGTTCCCCCTTTCCCCCTCCCTGTTTCCATTCTTTATGCTAAGCTAAATTAGCCGGCTGCTGGTGCATTCAATTAATCTAGGTCACTCTGTGTGGCCAGCAGCTAACAAGTTACAACCTGATGTCATATTACAGATTACATGTCAGCAAAAAATGTTGCATTACGCGAATCAATATGAAGTTCACCTTCAAGCCAACATTTACTTTTGTCCCCCATGTTTCAGCGTAATATGACGTCAATAGAGTGCGGATCAAGCCGCATTTAGATACTTATGTCCGAGCCCGACACAGTTAAAATCTCATTTTTCTCCTCATATTAATGACACATGTACGTTTGTTTGTGTGGAAAGCTTTTATTAAGCAACGTAGGAAGGCATTCAGAAATGTCAACAGATGAGGTCATCAGCTCAGACGGGGCAACGAGCTCACGTTAACACGCTGGCCAACTTCTTTTTAACGTCTTCCATCGTTGCGCTACCACATGTAGCCTAATATGCACCTGTTTCGTTGTTACAGCTACATAAACAAATTTCCGCACACAGGAAGACGGATGTTAGGGTAATATTTTAAATTTCTTTTAATCGCAAAAATTAACCTTTGCATCAAGTGAAAGAGGCCCATTGGCTACCTACATAATACGCTGTATTCAATTTAAAATGTTCAATGTTGTAGCAAAATGTTCATCATCTTCCCGAGTTGTTACTCCGACTTGAGGGCAGCGTTAACGTGAACTTTCCCGATTAATTCGGCAGCTAACAGTTACGGCCTGATAACGTATTACAGATTACATGTCAGCAAAAGATTGATGTGCAATACATGAATGAATAAGACGTTTCTTAACATGAACCCAACGTTTACTTTGGTCCGCCATGGTTCTGCGTAATGCGATGCCAACTCGGCAAGTCGTGCAGCAAAATGTTCGCCAACTTCCCCGAGATAGTGTTCCAACATTAGGTGACGTTCACATGAATTATTCCGATTATTCCGACACCACATGAATGCAGCATTTAGCTTCATATTTAGAGTTATCAATTTGAACATCTAACTGTCAGCAAGAAAGCGAGGAAGCATATTTTCCAAAATGTCAAAAGCTTTCCTTTCAAGATCTTTGCCACTCCACCAAAAGACAGCCAACAAGAAGTCCCCATATTTTTTTAAGCTAATTTTAAAATGATTTCCTTTTTCTTACATTGTTTTTAAACTTTCTCCAGGAGGCACCAATGTACAGGTATGTATATATATACATATATTTGAATATATATACATACAGACAAGGCAGTATTTTTAAGAAAAAGGGGAAAAACTAAAAATGTGTCTGAAGCGAGGAGACCCTTCCTGTGCTGGCCGCCAGTAAACGATGCAATACAAGACTTCCCGTTAACGGAAAACCAACATGGAGACAGTTTTACAGGGGACCATGCTCGACTAAGCCGACAACTACCAACCGCCAACCTTCTTTGGGCAACGACGACAACAACAAGCCGCCGCTACGACGCGACTGTGCCGGTATATGTTGCCCAGCTCGTTCACACTGCAGCAGCAAAAGCCAAGGACACGCCCACAGATTTGATTGGAGGACGAGGACTGAGGCACTTGGCCGTTTGGCTGTTTTATTAAATATGGCAGCTAGTGTTTTAATAGAAAAAAAGAATAAAATAAATATTCTGGTAATGAAACTGAAGGAGGACTCGTCTGTGGGTTTTTTTGTGCGTTTGTGCGAAGTGCTGTTGTTGTTTTTCAGGATTGATGATTCCCGTTTTTCTTGTCATCTTCATCGCTTCTGAAGAAGACGATCACCCCGACAACTGCACGGCAACACGGGTACAACACACATTTAACTGTTGATTTGTTGAATGTTGACACATTACAGAAGATAACGTCTTCAGAGTAGTTTTGGAGATTGCTTCCTTACACAATGTTGAAAATTGTCTTTGTGGAAATGTATGAATTTACTAGGGATGCACCCAATCCAGATTTTTTGGGTTCGGCCCAAATCCTGAATCCTCTGGTTGAGATTCTGCTGAGTCCTCCTCCCATCCTCAGTCCATGAACTCAGTCAACACATTAATGAAGTCAGCAGGGACTGTCCTTCCTTTGCCGTACCTGAAGTTACTGCATTCTGGCTGCTGTCTGTAGATTCCTTCATCACAACTCTTATTCTTCCAGATGTTTGATACCAGATGTTGTAACAGCGGTGATGTTGTGTATTGTTTAGGGTCCTCGCCACCACCAGACTAATCAGCATTGCAGATTGAACATGTAGCTGGACTTGAACGGCCTTCTTTTGACTGAAAGTGCTGCCAAACATCACTTTTTCTGCTCACCAGTTCCATTTCCACTTCCTCACAGCCGGCTGCATTGAACGCTCCACCTACGTTAACACCTTCCCGTAATCAACGGCGCCGTCATCACGGCGACCAGCGTAGCGCGCGGAGTGCAAGCGTAGGGTTCGGTTCACCGGGAAAAAAAATTCTAATGTTCAGCAGAAACCCAACCCGTCAAAAAGCCCAATATTCAGCCGAATCTGAAGCCAAATCCTGGATTCGGTGCATCCCTGGTATTTTCGACTAGGGCTGGGTTGATAGAATCGATTCTCCAATTAAAATCAATCTTTGTTTGAGTGATCGGATATCGATTCATAAAATCCAGAAATCAATCTTTTAGTATATGCTTTTTCACTATGGAAGTAAAAAGTTACACCCTCTGTGAAACCCTTTGACTCTAACATGTCAACTAAATGAAACAAGAAGTTTGAACCTGGCTTCATCAAATGTTCACATTTCTGCTCAGGAAATGTATGCAGTTTGACTTATATTTAATTAGATAATGCCTCATTTGCATGTCTAAACATAGAATTTAAGAAAACTTGTCATGCAAAAAATAATTGCCTTAATGTCAGTAATCAACTGGGGAAGAATAATGATGTTACACAAAAACCTACTGTATGTTCCAATTTCCATACGGGCATTTGGGACCGAAAAACGAAGTCCTGAGTATTTTCTCTTCTGCGTGATGGGCGCTGCTTCCCAAGTCTCTATTTCTTTCTCTCATTCGTGAAGGCTGTCTTAAGGTGCTGACACACCAGCCAGACGGCCGACCGTCGGCAGTAAAGCCAGTCGGACTGATCAGTCGGGTCCCCGAGGTCCAAAAAGTGCCTCAGAACTCACCGAAGAGACGCCGACTTGAGCGTACGCTCTGCACGTAATACGTCTCCATAACAGCAGGCGGCGCTGCTCTGTATTGTTTCCCAGAAAATGAAAACCGGCAGCTGATTGGACGAACGCGTCACGTGGGTCTTTTTTCTCCGGAAATTCACATCCAGACTTGTCATGGCGGCTCGTTCAGAATCCGATCTCATATTGTCCTAAAATAGTTCACCGTAACGTGTTCCTGAGAACATGTTAAGAGAGAAATAGGCCGTGCAGCTGCTGAATCTGTCTTCATTTCAGATCAACAAAGGTCAGTTCAACAGATCATCTGATTTTGAGAGGCTCATCCGCTCCCCATCTCCGGGTGAGTCCCGACTGCCCTGTCTCCGACTGAACATGTCGGGTCGGCCCAAATGAAGGCCGACGGCTCCTCGGACGGCCGACGGCACGGGACACACCGAACAGACTCGAGTCACCGACCTCGCCAGACGGTCCGACGGACGATAATCGGCTCTGTGTGTCAGCGCCCTTAAAGCTCTTATTCCTGCCCCGAGGAGCTAGGATGGAGGAGGGATCTCTGAGGAGCTATGAGCGAGGATATAAACAGGCAGGCCTGTAGACGGGGTTGGGGGGGGTTCGAAACATCCCCCTTCTCTGCCAAAGGTCCATAGATTAAGTCAATGGTGGTACATGATCTCGGTAAGCAATTAGACA
>CM042331.1:30422473-30444973 GCA_023566125.1 Zingel zingel | reverse complement strand
ACAAGTAGAAAGTAGCAGAACATGAAAATTCTCAAGTTAAGTACCTTGAATGTGTACTTGAGTAACTTAGTTACTTTGGTGGCTTTTTTCACACTCACTGGATTCTTCGCTGCATGTTGAGAAATCAGTCAGCTCAGTGAGCCCATTGATCATGTAGTCCTTGGAGGCCATTTTGGATGGCTGGTTGCATCTTTAAGAGCGATCAGACACACGCACGCACACACACACACAGAGACATGCATACAGACACATGCACGCACGCATGCACGCACACACACACACACACACACACACACACACACACACACACACACACACACACACACACACACACACACGCACACACACACACACACACAGAGACATGCATACAGACACATGCACGCACGCATGCACGCACACACACACACACACACACACACACACACACACACACACACACACACAGAGACATGCATACAGACACATGCACGCACGCACACACACAGACACACACACACACACACACAGAGACATGCATACAGACGCACGCACGCACGCACGCACACACACACACAGAGACATGCATACAGACACATGCGCACACACACACGCGCACGCACGCACACACACGCACGCACGCACGCACACATGCACACAGTCACACACTCACGCACACAGACACGCACACACACACTCACGCATAGACACCTGCACACACGCACACACACAGACACACACACACACACACACACACTCACGCACACACTCACACACACACACACACACTCACACACACACACACACACACTCACGCACACACTCACACACACACACACACACTCACACACACACACACACACACACACACACACACACACACACTCACGCACACACTCACACACACACACACACTCTCACACACACACACACACACACACACACACACACACACACACACTCACACACAAACACTCTCACACACACACACACACACACACACACACACACACACACACACACACACACACACACACAGGTGCTGAAATGAAACTTTATCGATCCATGAAGAGAAACTGTCATCACAGCAGCAGGTAATGAGGAACATAATAAGACATCAGCACATTAATAAATAAGTTAATGTGTATGAAATGGAAACCCTGAGAAATTAATAAGAAAGGCAATATACATCATATACTGTACTGCTATTATCGTGGCTTTTAATTCCTGTTGGTGTTTTAGGTAATTGTGGACAAAGTATGTTAGTATTATCAACCAAATGTAGCTAAACCATTAAAATAAAAGTCTGTATGCTGCAGTAAAGTGTTCCCTGTCAGTGTTTACCTCTTCTATCTGATGTTTCTGGATTAGTGTTCCTGCTGTTATCAGCCTGTTCTCATCAAGCATTCGTACATTTAGCTACGAAAGTAACGCACTGTAATTGGAATGTATTCCAGGTATTTATTACTGTCAGCAGCACATTCACTGCTGCTGTATAAGAGCATAAAGATCTTCATAGGGAGGAGGTCGGGGGGGATGTTTGGCTCCTTAAACACAGGGATTTCAAGAGGGGCGAGTGGAGTATGCTTAAGACTTTCACCCAGGAAACGTGTTGGAGCCATTATGTATCTTTGTTTATATACCACGTTGACAGTAATGCAGATGCAGTTTTATGTTTGATCCCTTGGTGGAGCATTGCTTCCAGAAATGCATAAAGGTAATTAACAGCCAGAGATACACAGGTGTGTGTGGCTAGGGAGAAAGGGGAGCATGCCTATGTTCCCACAGCCCTATGTTCCCACAGCCCTATGTTCCCACAGCCCTATGTTCCTACAGCCCTATCTTCCCACAACCCTATCTTCCCACAACCCTATCTTCCCACGGCCCTATCTTCCCACGGTCCTATGTTCCCACGGTCCTATGTTCCCGCGGCCCTATGTTCCCGCGGTCCTATGTTCCTACAGCCCTATGTTCCTACAGCCCTATGTTCCCACAGCCCTATGTTCCCACAGTCCTATGTTCCCACAGCTCTATATTCCCATAGCCCTATGTACCCACAGCTCTATATTCCCATAGCCCTATGTTCCCACAGCTCTAAGATTTTTTCCAAAATTAGGCCCTATGTTCCCACATTTCCTTTTTCTTAAATTTGTATCAGATTTTATCCTTCTAACCCTGACCCTACAACATGTTGTGGGAGGATAGGGCTTAAATTGAAGGGAAATGTAGGAACACAAGACTTAATTTTGAAAATGTCCTGGAAATGTGGGAACATAGGGCCTAATTTTAAGAAAAATCTTAGAAATGTCAAACATAGGGCTGACCCCGGGGGGCGGGTGGGAGAGAAAAGCATACAGCTTTTCACCGTGTCAGGTTGGCGTGTCAATATATTGTTTGATTTGTGTTTAAAAAAAGACAAATGGAACTTAACCAGAAATGAAAAGGACTCTATTACTTGTGCTACGGTGAGCAGGCCGACTTGCAATGAATGAGTCACCGCACTGAAAGATATTCAATGAACGGTCATTTGATTTATTGGCAGCCCAGAACACTTCTTCTTTGGTCCCACGACCTCATTGGCCTAATGTACGAGTTGTTAAAAGACTATAAAATGCATGTTCGTTCCCTGGGAGTGTTTTTAATCCAAACCACAATCTTTTCCAAAAATGTATAGTCATTTTGGTGCCTAAACTTAACTGTCGTTGCAGCATGACGCTCACTGTTTGTCGGCTAAACTCAACTAGCAACGGTACGACCGACAGCTCATGGAGCTTTGTAGCCGGCGTCACGTGACCGGTCCATTTATGATAAGATAAGATATACTTTATTGTCCCCGAAGGGAAATAAGTTTTGGACTCTGTCCGTTCCGCAGCTTTACAAAGACAACACAAAATACAGAAAATAAGCATCTCTCAACACTCTCATGCAGCACCAAACATGCTCTCATATACATTAGACAGGTCCCTATATAGTAATAATCATATACATTAGACAGGTCCCTATATAGTAATACTCATATACATTAGACAGGTCCCTATATAGTAATACTCTCATATACATTAGACAGGTCCCTATATAGTAATACTCAAATATACATTAGACAGGTATCTATATAGTAATACTCTCATAGACATTAGACAGGTCCCTATATAGTAATACTCAAATATACATTAGACAGGTACCAAATATAGTAATGCTCTCATATACATTAGACATATACCTATATATTAATGCTCTCATATACATTAGACAGGTACCTATATAGTAATGCTCTCATATACATTAGACATATACCTATATAGTAATGCTCTCATATACATTAGGCAGGTACCTATATAGTAATGCTCTCATACAAACTGGTGTGTATACATTTTTGTATGATATCGTACGAACCCGTTCATGAGATGCGTTGGCATTATTGCCGTGTACAGTATGTTGCGTTTTACTGCTGTAGATGTTTACACACTTAAAACCATAAATAGTCTCTTCAGCTTGTGTTAACCGCAGACTTTATTTCAGACATCTAAAAAAAAAAAAAAAAATGCAAAAACGCTGCTAACTGTTTCCCGAGTGTTAGGACTCGTTCCTGCCGCACTTTATTTGGTCAGAAACAACAGTAGTGCACACAGAGGTATAGAGAATCTTTGGACAGATGTTGGTCAGCTGTTCTACAACTTGGTAAATAAATTGCATTTACAATTTCATAGTTTATATTTAACTATGGTTAACTGCTCCTCAGATCTCTGCAGGGTAAATCCAGACAGCTAGCTAGACTATCTGTCCAATCAGAGTTCTCTGTTGCACGACTAAAACTACTTCTGAACGTCCACACGTTCCACCAAAACAAGTTCCTTCCTGAGGCTATTTTGCAGAGGCACCGTGGCTCCGTCCGGAGCTTAGCCCCGCCCAAGATGATTGTGATTGGTTTAAAGAAATGCCAATTAACCAGAGAATGTTTTTCTTTTTCTCCTATCCAGGAATGCTATGGACTAGCCAGACCTTCCTCCACAGCGCTGTGGAGGAGGGTCTGGCAAAGCGAGAGAGTAACAATTTCATAACTCAACTTTCAAGACAACAGACATGAGAAAATGCTCCGAAAATGGAAACGTTCAACATCTACAAATTCCAATTGCTGATTGTTTTGTCAACGTCTTTCAATAAATGATCCAACAAAAATGTCTGTGTAGAGAAAGTTACTGTAGACATTGAGTCAAAATCTGCACATATTTGTCAAATTTTGTCTAATTAAATCATTAACTCAGAGCATTTGTGGCTTGATATTCATATTCATGTCTATTTATTTAACCAACGATAAATAATATATGACTTGTTTGTCCCTGAGAAACCGAGGATGTTCCTGCTCTCCCTCGGCTAAGAGGCTTATCTCGTGCAGCATGTAGCAGTGAGAGAACAACAAGCAGCCAGCGGCGAAATATGAAACACAAATCTGGATTGAATCATCAGGCCACCTGGGCGAGCGAGCATCCCTCAACAGAGAGAGAGGGAGAGAGAGAGAGAGAGAGAGAGAGAGAGAGAGAGAGGGAGAGAGAGAGAGAGACAGGGAGAGGGAGAGAGAGAGAGGGAGACGGAGAGAGAGGGAGGGAGAGGGAGAGAGAGAGACAGGGAGAGAGAGAGCGAGAGAGAGAGAGAGAGAGGGAGGGTGAGGGAGAGGGAGAGAGAGAGAGGGAGAGGGAGAGAGAGGGAGAGAGAGAGGGAGGGAGGGTGAGGGAGAGAGAGAGAGAGAGGGAGAGAGAGAGAGAGGGAGGGTGAGGGAGAGAGAGAGAGGGAGAGAGAGAGAGAGAGAGAGAGAGAGAGAGAGAGAGAGAGAGAGAGGAAACCATAGAAACATCCCAGATAGCCGCAGGCTGCACTACGTGGCCAAAAGTATGTGGACACCTGAATATTGCTTCTGTATGTGAGAACGTGAACAGCCTCAAGACTTCAGATTCAGGCGTCCGGCAGATGTTGGAAACAGCTGCAGAGATTTTTTTAGATGTCACACACCAAAGAAAAACAATCAGACAATCCTGGTTCATTCATCTTAAGTAATATAATTCAGGGTGTCTCATACTTACTCACCTTACTTCCTGCTTTGCTCTCGTCTTAACTACTGCGGCCACTAGAGGGCGCCGCCACTAGAAATGTAAATATGAGTCGTAATATAGCTAAACGGTGACCGCCCACTTTTTTTTTTTAAAGGCTCTGGTTTCCGGAAGCGTTTTTCCCCGTTCAATTGTTCCATTTACATTTAAAAAATTGCTTAACGTGCTCATATTATGCTCATCTTCAGGTTCATAACTTTATATAGAGGTTGTACCAGAATAGGTTGACATGGTTTAATTTTCAAAAAACTTTTTGTTGTTCTGCACATTGCTGCAGCTCCTCTTTTCACCCTGTGTTCAGGTCTCTGTTTTAGCTCCAGAGTGACACCTCTCACTGCTGTAACATCTTTGTTGGCAGTCGCACATGCTCAGTAGCTAGTTAAGACCACACGCTCAGTAGCTAGGTAAGACCACATGCTCAGTAGTTAGGTAAGACCACATGCTCAGTAGCTAGGTAAGACCACATGCTCAGTAGCTAGGTAAGACCACATGCTCAGTAGCTAGGTAAGACCACATGCTCAGTAGCTAGGTAAGACCACATGCTCAGTAGCTAGGTAAGACCACATGCTCAGTAGCTAGGTAAGACCACATGCTCAGTAGCTAGGTAAGACCACATGCTCAGTAGCTAGGTAAGATCACATGCTCAGTAGCTAGGTAAGATCACATGCTCAGTAGCTAGGTAAGACCACATGCTCAGTAGCTAGGTAAGACCACATGCTCAGTAGCTAGGTAAGACCACATGCTCAGTAGCTAGGTAAGACCACATGCTCAGTAGCTAGGTAAGGACTACTAGCCAGTCAGAAGCAGAGTATGAGGGCGTGCCACGCTAGCAGCTAGGCGAGCATTGTAACCCAGGGTGGCTAAGCTTCTCCTCACAACGCGTAGCTCCTATGGCGCCATTTTGATGCTACCAAGCCATCACCTCCCGTTAGCATCCCATTGACTCCCATTCATTTTGACGTCACTTTGACAGCGAATAACTTTACATCTGAAGCGTTTAAAGACTCTATTTATCCATTGTAGTGTTGTATACAAACAACCTACTGTATGTAGAGTAGATTGTATAAATGCTTAAGTAAATGTACTAATAAGTTACTTTCCACCACTGGTTGATTATTGGACTTTTTGGAGTATTTTTAAAGAGCAGTATTGCTACTTTTACTCAAGTAAAATATCTCTTTAAAGTACTGATTTCACCTCTGGTAACAGATAATTAAACAATAACAAAGAGATGACACAAAATTGGGAAGAAGGGAGGAGAGAGAGGGGGGGGGGGACGTTGGTGTTTAAACTCAAGCATTGACGCCCGTTGTATTTTAAACTCCGCAGTTTCTCAGCAGCAGAGATACAGCGTACGCCTCCTCCTCCTTCATCCTCCTCCTCTTTCTTCATCTTTTCCTCCTCTTCATCCTCCACGGGTCCTCGGTCCTCTCCATGCCGGCGGAGGTCTCCGCGGGGCTGCCATGGCGAAGATCCGGGTGTCGTACGAGTACTCCGAAGCCGAGGACAAGAGCATCAGGCTGGGGTTGTTCCTGATCGCCTGCGGCATCCTCAGCCTCTTCATCCTGGGCTTCTGCTGGCTCAGCCCGACCCTGCAGAGCCTGCAGAGCAAGCCGGCCAACTGCACGGTGAGTCCGGCTCCGAGGCTGCGCGCAGCCCGCTGCCGGAGCCTCGGAGCCTGGGATCTGTGGCGTTAGTATTGGGAGGGTTAGTGGAGGCGATGTTAGATTAAAGACTAGGCAAATACACGACTCTGATACTGGATTTAATTTTTTTCAGCAGTGTTGTTGCCATTAAAAGTTGTGTAACTTCTTACAGTGTTGTGTTTCAAATAGAAGTATTTTTGTGTGTTATTTTGTCTTTTTTGTGTTTTTTTTTTGTCTATTTTGTGAGTTTTTTGTAATTCTTTTGTCTGATAGTGTATATATTGTTGTGTTTCAAATAGAAGTATTTTTAATTGTATTTTATTCTGAATTTGTAGTTTTTATGACTGTGGATGTTATCGGTAACGTTAACCTATTAATAGCCTACTTTATTAGCAGGCTATTAATAGGTACTAAACATACATATTTTGCATTATATTAAGACGGTTATCCATGTTTTGGAGGCAGTAAAATAGGAGCCAAATACTCGACTTGTTTTCAGCAAAGTTGTTGCCATTAAAAGTTGTGTAACGACTTACAGTGTATTGTTGTTGTGATTCAAATAGAAGTACTTTTATTTGAATTTTATTCTGAATTTGTATTTTTTTAGTGACTGTGGATGTTATCGGTAACGTTATTGCTATTTATTATTATTATGGTAGCTTACTAATAGGTAGGCCTACTAAACATACATATTTTTCATTATATTAAGAAGTTTTGGAGGCAGTAAAGGAGCCAAATACTCGACTTTTATTGGATTTATTTCAGCAGTGTTGTTGCCATTAAAAGTTGTTTTAAATAGAAGTCTTTTTGTCTGTTTTGTGTGTTTTTTGTCTTTTTGTGTGTTATAGTGTATATATTGTTTTAAATGGAAGTATTTTTATTTGAATTTTATTCTGAATTTGTAGTTTTTGTGACTGTGGACGTTATCGGTAACATTATTAAGCTATTATTATTATTAGTAGGCTACTAATAGGTACTAAGCATACATATTTTGCATTATATTCAGACCAGTATCCCAAGTTTTGGAGGCAGTAAAAAAATCTATTATTTTTTAGCAGTGATGTGTTACTTCTTAAAGTGTAACGTTATATTTGTTGTGGTTCAAATAGAAGTACGTTTATTTCTGTTATTCTGAAATAGTTTTTGTGACTGTGGAGCTACCTATCAGTATTATTAAGCTATTATTAATATTAGTACCAATATGTATTAAACATACATATTTTGCATTATACTAAGACAAGTATCCAACTTTAAAGTAATACTAGTTAACACAGGAGCTCAATACTCAACTTGTATTGGTATTTGTAGCAGTGTTGTTGCCATTAATAGTTGTGTAACTTCTTACAGTGGTGGATTTGTTGTTGTGGTATGAAAAGAAGTGTTTGCAGTATTGTCAAAATGAGCATGGATTTCAGGGCGATAAATCAGAGAGTCTCTCATGGGCTTTTGTTTATTTTCAGATGAGCTCACAGAAGATTTCTTTTAGCATCTGGATTGTTCCTGACGTCTATGTTTGTTTTTGCAGTTGAAATAGGTAATAGCAACAGAAAAATGTGTGGAGTGGATGAGATTGGTGTACAGTAGCTACGCAGGTTGTTTTAGATTAACTTACATCTTACTTAACAACTCTTAAAGGGACAGTTCAGATGTTTTTAAGTGTGGTTGAATAAGCTAATGTTACTATTCGAGGTGGGCGGCTTGGGAGAAGCTAAATAGATTTTAGACACCTAACAACATCTAAATCAGTTTAAGTGTACGCTATATTTAGAATATTTCAGCGCTTTCCCTTGCTGTCAGATGGCCCTTTATGACGGGGAACTGAAGCTGTTATCTCTGCATCATACAGACAGTTTATTAAAAAATTAGATTATTACTGCTGGTTGCACGGCATTCGTCGTTCGACTGCTCATGATGTTTTCCAAGATGACGCCCGGGACTAAGTACCCAGGGCCCTCATGTGAGGAGGGCCCAAAAAGATGCTAGAATGAATAGCTGTGGATGTGGGGAGGGGCCCATAGAAAATGTCTTTCTACAGGGCCCAGGATTTTGTGCTACGCCCCTGGACACATCGATCCAGATCAATGTTCCGTTACACCCCTAGTTTCTGTGTCTTTTAAAGTGCTCATTTTCTGCTCATTTTCAGGTTGATAATTGTATTTTGAGGTTGTATCAGAATAGGTTTACATGGTTTAATTTAAAAAAAAAAAACACCATATTTTTGTTGTTCTGCACATTGCTGCAGCTCCTCTTTTCACCCTGTGTTCAGGTCTCTGTTTTAGCTACAGAGTGAGACCTCTCACTGCTGTAACATCTTTGTTGGCAGTCGCACATGCTCAGTAGCTAGGTAAGACCACATGCTCAGTAGCTAGGTAAGACCACATGCTCAGTAGCTAGGTAAGACCACATGCTCAGTAGCTAGGTAAGGACTACATGCTCAGTAGCTAGGTAAGGACTACATGCTCAGTAGCTAGGTAAGGACTACATGCTCAGTAGCTAGGTAAGGACTACATGCTCAGTAGCTAGGTAAGACCACATGCTCAGTAGCTAGGTAAGACCACATGCTCAGTAGCTAGGTAAGACCACATGCTCAGTAGCTAGGTAAGACCACATGCTCCGTAGCTAGGTAAGACCACATGCTCCGTAGCTAGGTAAGACCACATGCTCAGTAGCTAGGTAAGATCGCATGCTCAGTAGCTAGGTAAGACCACATGCTCAGTAGCTAGGTAAGGACTACATGCTCAGTAGCTAGGTAAGACCACATGCTCCGTAGCTAGGTAAGACCACATGCTCAGTAGCTAGGTAAGACCACATGCTCAGTAGCTAGGTAAGGACTACATGAACTAGCTAGCTGTGTCTCCAACTTCAGTAGTACAAGGCAGGATTAGCCGGGAGACTTCTTCTAAACGAGGGCGCATTTCCAACTTTGTGGTGAATCCCTGCAGAACAGGGACATGGAAGTAGTTCTTTTGGAGATTAGGGTGAACTAGTGTGTGTTGTAGCAGTGTTCTGCCATTCAGAACAAGCTAGCGTGCTAACGGTTAGCCGCCTAGCCCCCTCGTCTCGGCTAGTGATGTAGAAAGCCCTGCAGATGTTGACCAGCTCACCCGGAGACTGAAGGCAGGACACATTCAGAAACCGTATCTCACTCTAAACAGCACGGATGTCTTTTATAAAAGTTTGTATGTGTGTGGAAGCACCAGAGACACAAAATAACACCCCAAATCCCAGAAAAAGTGGGGTTTTTTTTCCTAATATGGTCACTTTAAACTTAAAGGTGATCTAAGCGATGTCACACGTTTTTTAGGCTACAACATTGTTTGACACATACGGCAAACATCTCCTCACCATCTGCTAGCTGCCTGTCCCCTGAACACACTGTAAAAACGCCAACAAAAACAAACTGTGCCAACCTGCACCACCAAACATAACAGAGTTCCAGCCAATAACCTACAAGAAGGATTAGGGGGTGGGGGTTGGGGGGTTAGTGCGCGGAAGGGAGGGGGAGGGGACCGGATGAGGAGGAGGGAGGGGCGAGCTAGCCTCAGTTTTGTTTGACAATACTTCGAATGTCAACAAGAAGTGACATCACCCAACATCGCTTAGAGCCCCTTTAAATAACTATATTTAATAGGTTTTAAATAAATATTTAACCTTTGGGTTGTAATATTTCATCTGGAGTTCCCTCCACTCTCTTATAATGTATGATAGAACCTACCCTGTCACATTAAATGGTTATATTTTAAGTTGAACAATCCTGTCCTTGTTGGGTTGTAACCGTCATCTCTCTCCCTACGTAGCAGTAGAAAAACATGACCTTTAGTTCATTTATTTCATCATTTATTTGAATCATTTTTTTTATCGTTGATACAAAGTGTGTTTGTCCTCCTTCGGGTGGTTTTGTCCTTCATGCTGCGTCACTTTCCACTGTGGATAATTATAACAGTTTTGCCTTGCGAAGCTGTTTGGGAGTTTTCATAAATAAACATAAATACAAATTACACTCCTGGCTCTTTACTGCGGAGGATGAATTCGTGCCAGCTTGATTTATCAGGCTGTTAGCTTATTGCATCGGCCTGAAATAATGTCAGTGCATTACAGAGAGTGGAAGCCTTTTGTTGTGTTTTTTTTTTTGTCTTTAAATCACAAACTCGTGAGGCAATGAGAGAGTCCACTACGTCAGTCACTAATCCACAGCTTAGTGAAATATAAATCACAATACTTTGACTTTATTGCAGGTCCCTGACCTTCTTGAGTGATGAAGAAAGGTCTGACTTTTATCAAATCTGCACAGATTGATTGTGTATTCACCATATATTGATATTTATTCTCCTGCCTGCAGCTGATATTTCAGTCCTTTAATGAGCAGGGAGCTCAAATGCAGCCATCACTCTTTATTTTTTCTCATTTTTGAATCTAATCACTCACATTCAGTCACATATATCAACAAATATTAGCTGGACTCATTCAGAGTCCACACACATATTTTGCCGTTACATCTAGGACCAAATACTTCCAGTAAATAGGCAACCCTGTCTCCTATAAAATGACTTTCCCATACAACAAAATAGGTGTTTGAATGATGACCATGCGTCAGTGTCGACCCAAATACTCAGGACTCAGGGTGTGTAATAAATGCTCAGCCATTCAGAATCAGAAAAGGTTTTATTGCCGCAATAAGTTACACTTATGTGGAATTACATACATACATAAACAAACAAAAATTAAAGTGCTCATATTATTCTTTTTGGCTTTTCCCTACAAACGTGGTCACTTTGGAACACACATTATAATGCTCGCCTAGCTGCTAGCATGGCACGCCCTCATACTCTGCTTCTGACTGGCTAGTAGTCCTTACCTAGCTACTGTCAGGGCACGCCCTCATACTCTGCTCCTGACTGGCTAGTAGTCCTTACCTAGCTACTGTCAGGGCACGCCCTCATACTCTGCTCCTGACTGGCTAGTAGTCCTTACCTAGCTACTGTCAGGGCCCTCATACTCTGCTTCTGACTGGCTAGTAGTCCTTACCTAGGTACTGTCAGGGCACGCCCTCATACTCTGCTTCTGACTGGCTAGTAGTCCATACCTAGGTACTGTCAGGGCACGCCCTCATACTCTGCTTCTGACTGGCTAGTAGTCCTTACCTAGGTACTGTCAGGGCACGCCCTCATACTCTGCTCCTGACTGGCTAGTAGTCCTTACCTAGGTACTGTCAGGGCACGCCCTCATACTCTGCTTCTGACTGGCTAGTAGTCCTTACCTAGGTACTGTCAGGGCACGCCCTCATACTCTGCTCCTGACTGGCTAGTAGTCCTTACCTAGCTACTGTCAGGGCACACCCTCATACTCTGCTTCTGACTGGCTAGTAGTCCTTACCTAGCTACTGAGCATGTGCGACTCCCAACAAAGATGTAACAGAAGTGAGAGGTCTCACTCTGTAGCTGTACCAATGACCGGCGCACAATGTCAAACGGTTGCTAATTTAAACCTGTGGTTAACTTTGGGAATTGAAACAAAACTATGTTAGGTTTAGAAAAATTATAGTTTGGGTTAAAATAAGTATGTTTGTGACGTAGGTTAAGTGACGTAGGTTAAGTAGGTTACGTAAACAAGTCAACGCTGACTTTCGGTTTCACACGGGACACGACCAGCCTGTGTGCAGACTTTCACGGACTTCCATTAGGAACATATTTGTGATAAGTCAAATACTAAACGTAATCCAGGATGAAATTATGGACAAAACTTTGTATGTTTTCTCAAGAGTAAGTAGCTTGTTATGGTGAAAAATATTCCCATGTACTGTGTCTTGCTAACGGTTGTTAAGCTAATCATGTGTAGGGGTTTAGGATAGCAAACAATGGACAAAATCTAATAACTGTCTAATAACAAATACATACTGAAGTTAGTAGGTAACAGTGTGATCCTCTCTTGGTCCAGGTTGTGTCGGTGTTGCGTCCCGAGGAGATGTTCGAGTGTGTGTTTACGTGCGGTACCGACTGTAAGGGGACGTCTCTTTATCCCTGCCTGCAGATCTTCGTCAACAACTCGGAGTCAAACTCGGTGGCTCTGCTGCACTTTGATGAGCAACAGCTGGTCCTCAACCCAAAGGTAACAACACAACTCTGTCACGTTGCAAGTAGTCTCGCTTTGCCAGACCTTCCTCCACAGCGCTGAGGAGGAGGGTCTGGCTAGTCCACACAGCATTCCTTAAGGGGAGAAAAACGTGCTCTGGTTTATTGGCATTTCTTTAAACCAATCACAATCGTTGTGGGCGGGGCTAAGCGCCCGGCGGAGCCACGGTGCCTTTGCTAAACAGCCTCGGGAAGGAACTTGTTTTGGTGGAACGTGTACGTTCAAAAGTAGTTTTAGTCGTGCAACAGAGAACTCAGATTGGACAGATAGTCTAGCTAGCTGTCTGGATTTACCCTGCAGAGATCTGAGGAGCAGTTAACCATAGTCCTCACACATCCACCGGAGGTTAGAATAAGAAACAAACAATGTGGACTAGCGGACTTTCATCTGGCGAAATTTCCGGCGGCAACAGAGCAATCCCGGAAGTGGAACGTCGTGGATAAAGACTATGTTGCATGTTAAATTTACGAGTAAAATGTAGCTCTTTAGCAACATGTAGTGGCAGCTGTGGCAATCTACAAATGTGTTCTCCACTGCGAAGCGGGGGGAAGTCAAAAGGTGCTGTAGCCCTATCCGTCAGGCTGCAAGCCCCAGCAAAGTCGGACTCTGCGTTGTGTTTATTTAGGATGTTGGATATACCAGGGCATGTGGAAGGGACACGAAAACAGGAGTCCAAATGGTAGTTGAGACAAGCCAAACTCCTCATTTATTTTGGAAAACAAAAGTGAATCACAGAACCAGTTTAGAAGAACAATCTGGCTCATGAATCACATACAGTACAAAATAAACCGTAGCTGCCCCTCTTGACAGTAAGTGCTAGTTACTTAGCTAGCTCCATGTGCCTGTTTAACATGAATAACAGAAATTGGATTAAGCTAGCTTGCCACACACACTTATGGCGCTTTTCCATCACATGGTACCTGCTCGACTCGCCTCGACTCTACTCGCTTTTTTTGGTTTTCCATTACGAAAAAAAGTACCTGGTACCTGCTAACGGGTACTTTTTTTAGTACCACCTCCGTCGAGGTTCCCAGCGAGCTGAGGCGAGCCGAAAAGGTGACGTGAAAGCGACAGACGGGGGTCCTGAACTAACCCTATCTTTAACTAGTTCAGCCAGCTGTGTGTTTGCTGCCTCCAGCTTCATTAGAAACTAAATGTGTCTTCTGGCATCAACACACCTTCCACGTTCTGTGTGTGTGACGTTAGGTCACGGCAGGTTACTGCGGCGCCGCTTGTTTCCAGTCCTGCGGAGGCTCCAGGCAGAGCTTTCTCCGTAGCCTACGTACACACACACACGGCCGGCTCCACGCACACACCAGCGCACAAGTATAACCATCAGGCCACTTCCATCGGCTACGGAGAAAGCTCTGCGTGGAGCCTCCACAGAACTGGAGAACCAGCTCAAGTGGCCTGATGGTTGTACTTGTGCGCTGGTGTGTGTGCGTCGAGCCGGCGTATAACGACCAGCCACGCTGAGGCGGGACTACAATCTGCAACGGAAAACGGATGCACAGTGAGTCGAGGCGAGTAGAGTCGAGGCAAGTCGAGCAGGTACCATGTAATGGAAAAATGCCATTAGCTAGCAACTAGCATTAGCTGTGGATTTCTTAAACATTGACTCCCACTGTCCACATATTCTGCTCAACCATCTATTTCAATTCAATTCAATTTTATTTATAGTATCAAATCATAACAAGAGTTATCTCGAGACACGTTACAGATAGAGTGTAGGTCTAGACCACACTCTGTAATTTACAAAGCCCCAACAATTCCAGTAATTCCCCCCAGGAGCAAGCATTAGCAGAGACTAATGCGACAGTGGCGAGGAAAAACTCCCTTTTAGGAAGAAACCTCGGCAGACCCAGGCTCTTGGTAGGAGGTGTCTGACGGGACAGACCCAGGCTCTTGGTAGGCGGTGTCTGACGGGACAGACCCAGGCTCTTGGTAGGCGGTGTCTGACGGGACAGACCCAGGCTCTTGGTAGGCGGTGTCTGACGGGACAGACCCAGGCTCTTGGTAGGCGGTGTCTGACGGGACAGACCCAGGCTCTTGGTAGGCGGTGTCTGACGGTGCACAATGAACCATCAAACAGGTGTAATATACAAAATCTTTGCACCAACCAACCTATTTATAATTTAAAATAACGTTTCAGTGTTACAGTGCTCTGATACTCGGCTTACCTTTCGGAAAACAAACGAGAATATGACCTCCGGTGGCCGCGGAGGGTCAAAGAGGCTCCGTGCTACGGCAAGCCAAACAAAAAAAGGAGCACTCAAAATAAAACAAGGGCGCCATCTGCTGGCCAATATAGAACACTTCCTTACAGTTCCATATTAAGATTTTACTTAGGTAACAAATTAGGACTGAAACGAGTCCTCGAGTAACTCGAACAATAATGCAATGACTAAAAATCATCGATGCAAAATTTGTCACCTCACAGCTCTCGTTTTGTCAACATAATGTTGTACCGCTTATGGGGTGTTGAAATGAATCACTGCATCGCGATGCGGACGCGGATGATTCTGCATCGATTCAGTGACAGACCCTAATCGATTATTTCCTACTGATGCTGCCAGGTAGGGAATGAGTCCTTAACCCAAGTGAAGGAGTTCAAGTACCTTGGGGTCTTGTTCGCGAGTGAGGGGACAATGGAGCGGGAGATTGGCCGGAGAATCGGCGCAGCGGGTGCGGTATTACATTCAATTTATCGCACCGTTGTGACGAAAAGAGAGCTGAGCCAGAAGGCAAATCTCTCGATCTACCGGTCAGTTTTCCTTCCTACCCTCACCTATGGTCATGAAGGCTGGGTCATGACCGAAAGAACAAGATCCAGGGTACAAGCGGCCAAAATGGGTTTCCTCAGGAGGGGGGCTGGCGTCTCCCTTAGAGATCGGGTGAGAAGCTCAGTCATCCGTGAGGAGCTCGGAGTAGAGCCGCTGCTCCTTCGCGTTGAAAGGAGCCAGTTGAGGTGGTTCGGGCATCTGGTAAGGATGCCCCCTGGGCGCCTCCCTAGGGAGGTGTTCCAGGCACGTCCAGCTGGGAGGAGGCCTCGGGGAAGACCCAGGACAAGGTGGAGGGACGTCCAGCTGGGAGGAGGCCTCGGGGAAGACCCAGGACTAGGTGGAGGGACGTCCAGCTGGGAGGAGGCCTCGGGGAAGACCCAGGACTAGGTGGAGGGACGTCCAGCTGGGAGGAGGCCTCGGGGAAGACCCAGGACTAGGTGGAGGGACGTCCAGCTGGGAGGAGGCCTCGGGGAAGACCCAGGACAAGGTGGAGGGATTATATCTCCAACCTCGCCTGGGAACGCCTCGGGATCCCCCAGTCGGAGCTGGTTAATGTGGCTCGGGAAAGGGAAGTTTAGGGTCCCCTGCTGGAGCTGCTACCCCCGCGACCCGATACCGGATAAACGGACGAAGATGGATGGATGATGCTGCTTGGTCATTTTCCGCTCGCTGTTTTGTTGTTGTCTGCTGTGTTCAGACTCGGCTACATTCAGGAAGTGTCTTTTTTAACCCTTGTGTTGTCTTCCCGTAGACCTTTCAGCAACTTTTAGTTTCTCTGGGTCAAAATTTAAAGTTAAAACCTCCAGACTCTTTTCTCACTTTTCCCAAAGTTCTTTGTCACTTATTCTAGTATCTTTGTTGATTTTTTTCTGCATTTTTTTGGGACTTTTTTGTTGTTGTTTTCCCCCTTCTTTTCTG
The DNA here is from genome assembly GCA_023566125.1 of Zingel zingel. Classification (NCBI taxonomy): domain Eukaryota; kingdom Metazoa; phylum Chordata; class Actinopteri; order Perciformes; family Percidae; genus Zingel; species Zingel zingel. Next base: position 30,428,416 of record CM042331.1, on the reverse strand, counting down.
TCACTTTTCTCCTTTAATCATTTTTTTTTTCTTCAAATGCTATGAAATTGAATAAAACACCCAAATTCAATGACAATAGTGAACTGATCCATTATGTAACTTGTGAAGAGCGTTATAGGGAACCATCCACGTTATTTATTTACAATTTGGTTGAAAGAAACCCAAATTTCTGATACAGAAACGTTTTGAAAATGGGTCAAAATTTGACCCCGAGGACAACAGGAGGGATTAGAGCAGATGTAATAAAAAATGGGAGTTCATATATATCTGACTGCTTGAATTTGTTGATGAAACCATGTGTAGCAATATATAATACATTTGAGGAGGTGGCGCATCGGGATATCGGATCTTTGACGGGATAATCGTAATCGAATTGAATCGTGAGACCAGTGAAGATTCACACCCCTAGTACCGCTCACTGTTTCGCATGGAGGATCCCTGTTATTGTATGCAATTTAAAATGCTCATATTCTGCTTTTTGGCTTTTTCCCTTTCCTTTATTGTGTTATATATCTTTTTTGTGCATGTTATAGGTTTACAAAGTGGAAAAAGCCCAAAGTCCACCCCAAAGGGACTTAACATCTCCAACAGAAAACACTGTTCACAACCTGCTCCAAACAGCTCTATTGTAGTCCAGCCTTTACTTCAGAGACAAACGTGGTCACTTTGGAACACACGTTATAATGCTCGCCTAGCTGCTAGCATGGCACGCCCTCATACTCTGCTTCTGACTGGCTAGTAGTCCTTACCTAGGTACTGTCAGGGCACGCCCTCATACTCTGCTTCTGACTGGCTAGTAGTCCTTACCTAGGTACTGTCAGGGCACGCCCTCATACTCTGCTTCTGACTGGCTAGTAGTCCTTACCTAGGTACTGTCAGGGCCCTCATACTCTGCTTCTGACTGGCTAGTAGTCCTTACCTAGGTACTGAGCATGTGCGACTCCCAACAAAGATGTTACAGCAGTGAGAGGTCTCACTCTGTAGCTAAAACGGAGAGATCAACACACAGGGTGAAAAGAGGAGCTGCAGCAATGTGCAGTACAACAAAAATATGTAAACCATGTAAACCTAGTCTGATATAACCTCTATATACAATTATGAACCTGAAGATGAGCATAATATGAGCACTTTAAGCAATACAAATGTTGCTTTTTCTTCAAAGGAAATTTCTCTTGTATATTCACTATTGCTATTTATTATAAAGCGAAAGTATTTCTTATCCGATTACTCGGTTAATCGATGGAAAAATCGGTAGAATACTCGTTTACAAAAATAATCGATAGCTGCATATGTTATACAGTTATAGGACAGATGCACATGAACTGATCAGACCGGATCATTGTTTTCTGTGGATGAGGGTTGACTTTGATGCATTGAACGTCAATCAGAAGTTGAATGTCAGAATGCTGAATCATGCAAAGATGGCAAAAAAAAGGCAGCACGTGCAGCAGCGATCTTGTAAATAACATGTTGTATTTTTGTTTGTGTGAGCGTCAGAAGAGTTTGAGTCTGACTGATTTTTGTAGCGCAGCTGCACGCAGTCGAGAGCTGAACAGAAATAGATCAAGTGAGACACTAACACGCCGTTGAGACACTCGGTGTGTGAATGAAAGACTTAAAGCACCATTAACAAACAGCTGATAGTTAACACATCACAGCTGATATCCTGCGGGATTGTGTGTGTGTGTGTGTGTGTGTGTGTGTGTGTGTGTGTGTGTGTGTGTGTGTGTGTGTGTGTGTGTGTGTGTGTGTGTGTGTGTGTGTGTGTGTGTGAACAACTGTTTGTTTGTTTTAGTCCGTATAGCAGCCCCTCAGTGGCTTTAAGTTTTTAGGCTTAGCCATTATAATAACCAAACTGCGACCTTGGCAAGTTTTAATTTTTACTTTTCAAATGTCATGTTCTGCGTCACGTGCGTAAGGAAGTGAAATAACGTCTGATTTAACTCAAACCACCATCTTTCTTTTTAAACTTAACTAAGTCGTTTTGGTGCCTTAACCTAACCAAACTAACGACGTGTGTAAAAACGCTGAACGTGACGTAGTTCTGGTGGTTCTGTTTGTTCTGTGAAGTTAAAAAAAAACTCGCAGATTACTTTTATTTTCATGGGACAATGGGACATGAACCCCTCCTGTCTCTCGGTGAAAGTGCTGTGTTTGTTTGACCCACTCTTAAAGAGCTCATATTATGCTAATTTTCAGGTTGATAATTGCATTTTGAGGTTGTATCAGAATATGTTTACATGTTTTAATTATCAAATAACACCATATTTTAGTTGTACTGTTCATTGCTGCAGCTCCTCTTTTCACCCTGTGTTCAGGTCTCTGTTTTAGCTCCAGAGTGAGACCTCTCACTGCTGTAACATCTTTGTTGGCAGTCGCACATGCTCAGTAGCTAGGTAAGACCACATGCTCAGTAGCTAGGTAAGACCACATGCTCAGTAGCTAGGTAAGACCACATGCTCAGTAGCTAGGTAAGACCACATGCTCAGTAGCTAGGTAAGATCACATGCTCAATAGCTAGGTAAGGACTACATGAGCTAGCTAGCTGTTTGTAGTACAAGGCAGGATTAGGATTGCAGAGACGGAGAGCGTAGGTATATGTAAGGAGATAACATAGGCGCAAGCTACTTATTGCTAACTAAAATGCTAGTTAACATTAGTAATTAAACTTAAACAGCTAATGGAAGTCCAAACTGCCTGAGAGCTTCTCCTGTACTACACGGTAATTCCTCTACTATGAGACAGTAAGTCTCGTGGTTATGACCCAATCGTTAGCCTGTTTTTATAACAACGTCTGCTACGGAGCCATAACGTGAGCTACAAGGTAATGGAGCCTTTTATACATTGTCGTGTTTCTTTAGAAATAAACAACGGACAAATAGAGTCTTTAAACGCTTCAGATGTAAAGTTATTCTCTGTCAAAGTGACGTCAGAATGAATGGCAGTCAATGGGATGCTAACGGGAGCTGATGGCTTGGTAGCATCAGAATCTCCCCATAGGAGGTACGCTTTCTGGACGCTCGCTTACCCCCTTGGTCTGCGAGCGTATTTTCCGGGGGAGGACGGTCTCTTTATTTGTCGTTGTCTCTGAATGCTCACTAATGCTCTTCTGTCAGAGGGAAAACCAGAGGAAAGTCTGAAGCCAGGGGTGTGATAATCAGGTTTCTCACATGCGTTTGGCTACGCCGTGCCGGGAGGAGAGACCGCGTGCGAGGAAGAGATGGGCGTGTCCTGAGCTGAATTAACAGAACAGTCACAGTGTCAGGGTCCATCCCGCCGTCTGTTGGTCTGCGGGGCTTCTCCCTCCTCTTATCTTCCTCTTCTTCGGTGCACGTCTGGGTCGTCGCTACAGCAACAGAGTAAATATAGAGGGGAGAGACGGCACGTCATCGATGCCGCTCAGTCGCCATGGTGACCACACCGGAGATGATAGCAAGAGAGAGAAAGACGAGTCACGCTTCATTTAGAAATCCTTTAATGTCTAATAGAGGGAGAGGATGGATGTCTCACTCTGTGATCGTTGGTAACGAATGACAGAGAGACCTTTAATGCTCTGCCCTCTACAAGCTCTGGATATTAAAGGGGTCACTTTGTTTTTTCAACCTGGACCCTATTTTCCCATGATTTTATGGGAACAACGATCTTTGAAATTGGTCCAGTATTAGGCAAGATCGCTTCAGTCGGCAGCGGCGAAACAAGCTGAAATGTAACGTTGCGCACCTCCATTTAGCGTCCACTAAAAGTTCTGTTTGATGCCGCTGACAGACTCACATTATTATTATTATAAGTGTCTGACAACATTATGGAAAGGATCCCTACAGAGATATACTTTTTAGTTAAAGAGTAAGATCCTTTTTGTTTAACATTAAACAGCCTCAAAATCACTGTCACCAAACTCCACCAGACTCCATGTAAATAATCAGGACTTTTATCATCGTAAAACACACTTCATTCAAAGTCGACAGAAACTAAATAAAACTATTTAAAAGCCATCTTGGTTTATATTTCCACTGTTCCAACAATCACCACTCTGGTTTGGTTGAAATAAACCCTTAATTCACCCATTTACATATGGAGATATGCTGGCTCTATACACGCTAAAAGTACTGATTATTTACATGGACTCTGGTGGAAATATGCTGGCTCTATACACGCTAAAAGTCCTGATTATTTACATGGAGTCTGGTGGAGTTTGGTGATAGCAATTTCAAAAGCTGTTTGATGTTACTAAAAAAAGGATATACTGGTACCTTAAGTATATTTTGAGGCTGATACTTTTGTATTTTACTTTGAAGTCAGGTCTTTGGGTCGTAACAGAGTATTTCTCCGCTGTGAGACAGACAGAGGTAATTGCAGGACGTTGTGTGAAGGAGCGACAGATGAAGAGAGACAGACCTGCACTTAATTTGTTTTGTGTCTGTAGGGGGCGATTAGTTAATGGAGCCGCCTGTGGACCAAATGACTGACATGACATTTACTGCTACAGACTCCAGCTGTCTCCACCAGTTCATATGTGCTGGTGTTAAAGGGTCAGTCCGCTTTATTACAAACTTGGGTCTTATTTTGGAGGTTTTGTCCATCGTTTCTGTCAGTGAAGATAACTGACGTCTGGGAAACAAACCAACACGTTATACAAACTTTAAAAGAGAAAACAAATGCAACATTATAACCCAAACTGTGCTTTGGAAATATCTATTACATTGTTATTTTTTTATTTACTTTTTTACTTTTTGAAAATAATAATAAAAGATTGTTTTGCATGAAAAAGTTACAGAAAAATCAAAAATAATATGAAGGACTTTTTCAATTTCAGTTCTGCGTACCAGTATCCATTAACTGCATGTATGGACTCGAGCCCGAATAAAACCCTTCATTTTATTAAAATGGCTGGAAAAGATTTAAACTACAACTCAGAGTTGTTTGAATGACAGAAATCTGCTCCAGGTACGGCGTAGCGTTAGCGTGCTAAGTTGATGCTTTCTCTGCGGAGGGCAGACTGATCTGCTCTCGCGAGTCACGTGACCAAATCGCAGCCTTTGCGATTAGGAAATTGTATTTTAACATATCGCGATATTATTGCTAATGCAATTAATCGTTCAGCCCTAATACCCACTAAGAAAGCTCCAGGATTTCCATATACCCACTTAAAAATGCCCAATGACACCCAACAACATACTTTCCATTATATCTTTGATATATTTTGAATTATCTGTTTTTCTTCTTCACATCAGGCTAAATAAAGGGATTTCCGCCGTGAATTGGTGCATAATCTGTATCCGAATACAGGAAAGTAAGTCGTTGATGCTCAAAACTTCCCTCGGGGAGGACACCCAGGACTATGATATGTTGCACCTTATCATTAAAGACATGATTCACACATGATTAAGATCACGATCACCCCCATAATTATTACAAATGACTAGAGGTCACCAGGTAGTACTGCTCCTGTGCGAATATGGTTTCAATGTGTGCAAGTATGATTTTTTGAATACAGCTCAAGTGAACCGACTTCTCGTCCCTCGAGACGAAAATATTTGTGACGGCAAAGCCGTTTGAAACTGTTGTAATGTCGCAGGAAGGATTTTGTGTTTTAGATTTCTGGAAGCTATAATCTGTCCATCAGGGTGTCCTACAGCTACACCAGGGTTCACACATTTTTCTGCTGTTTTTTTCCATTGACATATATATACTGGACCAGCAGATCCCGTGTCTCTGGACGGAGACCAGTGAAGGATGTTAGAAGCTCTTTTCCGGTGATGGCTGAGCGTTACTGAGCAGCCTCCAACTGAGCTTGAAGACGTAGATGTGACGTGAGCAACCTGTCTGAAAGTTGGAAGTCTTCTGGTAGCTGTGCCAAGAGAAATCTCAATCATTCCCAATCTAGCAGAGACGGAGAGCGTAGGTATATGTAAGGAGATAACATAGGCACAGGCTAATTACTGA